>JAOTON010000631.1:20000-522500 GCA_034440635.1 Lepas anatifera
TTGCAGCACTTTGCTTGACATGGGAGATATCACACTCTACCTGGCGTTTGCATTTCTGCAGAAAAGACTTGAAAAAAATCATATAATTCCCCCAAATTTCTGGCCCTAGAATCGCCTTTGAGTTTTGCATTTCGCCTAAATGAGAAATATTACAATTTCCAAGCAATTTCCTGTCAATCCACAATAGTTTCGTGAAAATCAAGCCTAAGAGACAAGCGTTACGGATAATCTAGAAAAGGAAAAATTTTGTATGTCTTTAACCCCGTACCCTCAATTTTCAAAATTTTAAATTTTACTTATTTTAAAAATGGAGTTTGCGCCAGAGGTATCGATTGCAGTTAGAATTTTTGAAATCGCCCTGGTAGATTTCGAGACCGTAGGGGGAGGGGGGCAGAATCTGCCTCCCTGTTGGAAATAAGGGTAGCCGGGAGCCCGTTGGAAATAGGGTTAAAATGTCGTAATTCCAGCTCCGTCAAATTGACTGTAGCCGCAATATGTCCAAGGATCCAATGTCAGAGACTGCTGCTCGTCGGGTGCAACTGAGCTTATCCATCACTGGTCAGCCGTTGGGGTGGTGCGGGTGTAGGACCTTTGAATTATCCACCGCGCCCCGGTAGGCCTCCGAGCCACCTTCGCCCTGCTGGGGGGGGGGGTGTTTGAATACCCCCCGTCCATCAAACTCGGTCCCCATGCGGGATAGCCAAAAACGGCTCGTACAAATTCATGAAGAAACTATATTAGTCACTTTTTAGCTCAGATCAATATTGAGGTCATGACGGGTCAAAGAAGTTGGCATTTGGAGCAATTTTTGGGCTCTAGCATCTGACACAGTTGAGTAAGAATAATTTTGCAGGCACCATTCGCTTCCTCTCGTCAGAAAACTGCTGAAGTAGCTCCGGATGACCTCTCAGAGGTTACAGGTCAAAAGTTGCAACTTGTGCCTGGAAAGGGGCCCAGGATACTTCGTTTTAGAGAATATGAAGGTATTATCAGCTTTATCTACACAAACACAGCCCAATTTCTGTTTTCTCATGTATTTCTAATGGAGAGTTCATGGTCCGTACTTGACCTTAGGTCATCGATATAACAAATCCCGGAACATATTGTGTTGTAATGTTGTAATGGACTCGGTAGGTCCATTATGTGTTATAAGTTTCTATCGGATAGATTCACCCATTTCTTACGTATGCCACCTTAAACATTTTTATGTGAGGTCACTTGATCTGCACTGGTGACCTGACCTGAGATGACCCAAGCTTCGAATTTTGGGTAACGTTGCGAAATCGATCAAGGATAAGGCGGGCCAAGTACAGCGGCGCTTTGCGCCGCCGATTTTTTTTGCCACCGAAAAAACCCGCGGGGGTGTTCAAACAACCCCCACTGGGGCGAGGGTTAATATGACCGAGGTGTAAAGCTAGCAGCCGAGTTCTGCGAATCGCGAGTCGGAGTCGGAGTTTAACTCAAAATCTGACTCGTTCGACTCTGAGTTGAGTTGTGTTGAGTCGAAAAAATTAGACAGGTGAGTTGTGTTGAGTTGGGTCGGTTCACACCATGTCAGTGAGCTTAGTTGAGTTGAGTTGTGAAGACAGCCAGTCAAATGTGTTGACGAAAGAATATGACTCAGCATGTAGATATGTTGAATGAAAGTGGTTGAATTGGCCTACCTTTTGCAAACCTCCTTTAGCCTCCTTTGAATACCTTTCCCTCCAGTGCTTGAATTATTTAAGTTTTAATTTGTTTCAATATATCTATTTAGTTTACATTCATTGCCTATTTTAAAGGCCCATCCGGCCCGAAGAAATCCTAAAACACAAATAATGCATTAGTCGAAAATTAAAGGGGCTTTATCTTCCTTTCTTTCACATTTTAAGAGGGGGAACGGCTGCAAAATACGTTTGAAATATCTAAAAAAAACTCCTCATTATCAATGTTTAGTATTACTTCTTTTCAACCACCACTACATTTAGTTGAGACACTCAAACATGCCTCATGCCACCAAGATACCTTTACTTAATGCCACCATGCCACCAAGATACCTTTACTTAATGCCACCATGCCACCAAGATACCTTTACTTAAAGGTACGTTCAATAGGGATTCCTCCACGCTTAAGTGACGTCACACGGGCGTGGAAGAATTCCTTCATTTTTGACCTTGTTTCAAACTGCTGCTAATGGCAGTGCCTGTTGCGAATTTGTGAGAATACATGGTAATCAAGTTTATCCCAAATGCAATAAAGAAGTATTTCATCTTCGATTCTGGGCCTTTTTGTGCAAAAAATTTGATATTTAATTATTTAATTTTCTCCTGTTATATGCTACGAGGTGTGACGTCACATCCGGTGAATTGTGCTTGCTGTTGGAGGGGGGGCTGCCATGCCATCACTCTAATGAAAGAATAAGCACAGGCAGGTGTGCGCCATTGCTATCTTTGGAGAAAAATTTAGGCAAGTATAGGCTCAAGCTTAAGTAGCTTCAGGGCAAAACATGGCAGAAGCCGCGTGATAAATTCATCAAGTGATGTTATTATTTATAAACAGCATATGATAATGTTTCTTCTCTCTTAAATGCGCCGTCTGTAGCTGCTTCCTTAATTTTGCCTATTAAAAGCAGATCTTGCTGTTAGCATAGAAAAGTGAGACCTCTAATTTGACATATTGAGATACCATTGTTGCACGAATCAGACGAATTATGTATTGCTACTGGTTTTGTTTGATCGTCGTCCGTATTTTATTTGGAAAGAATAAACAATTGCAATTTTCTATGAAACCGTGCTCCCATTTTGAAGAGCGATAGGTAGGTGCTGTATTGGAGTTTTTCAAACTGAAAATTGGATTAGGTTTAAAAATATGAATATATAAAATGCAACACTTTGATAAAATTTCAATTTCCTATTGTCCTTTGTCATATCTTGATATGGTATACTATTTACTAGGTTTTGCTGTGGTTCTTAAGATTTGTAACTAGGTACATACTCTAGTAATTGTATCTTAGATTTTGGTTAAGCTCATGGCATAGGAATCTTTCATTTAGCAAAATTATCTAGCATCCTTCTTTAACAGAAACATAAAGCAATACTTTTGTCATCCTTGAAAATACAGTTTACATCATGTTTTTTAGCTTGGACCTTTTCTGATAGTATAAAGGTGCAATTGTTTGCCTATGTTGTTGTAACCATAACCCTTCCATTCCATGTACCTGGATAAACATGCAAAGCTCCTTTTAGAAATCATTGCAACATGGTGTGGCAGCTTGATCTGGCAGTGGCAGTCTGGAAAAATTAAAAGATCCATGGCTCCTGGCTGTAGTAATACCAATGTTTGAATGCCAATTCATAAATTTTCCATCTCTTAATCTTCAGTTTCCTGCATTACTTTCTGTGCAGTTTGTCTTTTACTGGCTTGTTGATTTATTCATTTGTTATTATTATTTATTTATATTATCATTTATTTATATATTTTGAAACCCAGTCGAAGTTTGAGTTGAGTCGTGAGTTGAGTCGGAGTTAAGTCGGAAGGACTTAACCTTGAGTCGGAGTTAAGTCGGTTCACTGAACTCTTGACAATGAGTTTAGTCGGAGTTGAGTCGATCACTCTCAGCACGAGTTGAGTTGAGTCGACTCAAGAAAATTCTGAAACGCACAACTCTGGCTAGCAGAGGCGTTTCATGTAGCTCACTTCCATTTCAAGGACGTTGCGGTACGGTTGTATTTTGAGCAGGGTTAATGTAAGGGCTTTTATTGGAGATAGCTGATAAGGTTTTAATATGAGCGTTTTTAACGTATAGAAAATCGCTCCAGAAAGTCCGAGCCCAATCTAGCATTCGGGTTTTAGCGCGTCGGAGGGGCCAATTGCGTGACTTTGTCAGTGGCAAGTTCCGAACACTTCATATGGCCAAGACATGCAGGATGCAACCAACATCTTAAAATGAATGAAGGCATGTAGGAGGTTACAAAAACTCTCAGCAACACAAGAATGAGCCTATCGGAAGTATGAGGTTCTGCACTATCGTGATAATAACTGTGCTACACACGTTTCAGGTTCTACTTGTGATGTGCGGCACTTGGGCAGGGGTTAACTCCTACCTAACATATACGCCTACTTATACATGTACGTGCTTCATAAATGTACGTATACAACATTCAAACGCTGTCCTAAAAAAACAGTTACAGCATGACAGAGGCTACAAAATACCATCAAAGACAATAATGAGCCTTTCGTATGCACAAGGTTTCTCTGTACCATCGTGTTCACAACCGTGTTACAAACGCTTCAATGCCTCTTTTCTCAGATGGGACACTTGTGCACGGCGTCACTCTACGGCTTGCAAAAATAGTATCAGCTGTTCTTCGTCATTCACGTTACGTGAAAAAATCCTTAAGCATCCCGATTCCTTGTTCGGCTGCGTCATTGGTAACCTTGACTTCCTGGACAAATGTTTGAAGTTTGGTAAACTCATTGTGCTTGTGCCACTCGTCTGGGGTTTTCAGAAAACACTCGTGGGATTGGGACACCAACCCAACGGTGGTCCACGATGATTCCTCTAGCAGATCGACGAGCTGCAAGGACTCTTCGGCGCATTCCTAGATTACTATCCATTGCAGTAACACCGCTACATGGACGGAGAAAGCCCAGTAGCCTTTCACAGATCGCCCTCTCTTCATCGTCACTGACGGGGCAACTGCACAGACTGAAGAGTACTGTCGATAATCGTACAGAAAGTGGCGCTGGAGCAACCTCAGTGTAGCGCTAGTCACCGCACAGTCCATCTGTCTGTACCGGACCAGATTCTGGTAGAGGTACAAATGGTTGGTTGGTTCGTCGGCAGCTACGGGTGCATTCAGTCAAGCGGAAATGTACAACAGGAGAATGAATTGTGTGATCCTGTGAAGCTTTTGACACATCATTTCATACTAGTCCAGTTGTTAAGCGAATTGGAAAATTTTCTGGGAACAGCCTGTCCAAAGCTTAAATGCGCAAAGTCCATCGGAGATCTTCAGTCCTAGCAGTTGCCTCGTCAGTGACGAAGAAGAGAGGGTGATCTGTGAAAGGCTACTGGGCAGCGGTGTAAGTGCAATGGATAGTAATCTGGTGTCCCCCGAAGAGTCCTCGCAGCTCGTAGATCTGCAAGAAAAATCGTCGTGGACCACCTTTGAGTTAGTGAGCAAATCCCACAAGTTTCTGCTAAAAAAACCAGGCGAGTGGCACAAGCACAATGAGTTTACCAAGCTTCAAACATTTTTCAAGGAAGTCAAGGTTATCGATGACGAAACCGAACGGGAATCGGGATGCTTAAGGATTTTGCTGGTAACGTGAATAACAAAGAACAGTTTAAGTGCCTTTTGCAAGCCGTGGAGTGACACCGTACACAAGTACATCTGACAAGAGATATTGAAACGTTATTGTCACGGCTGAATACGAACACGATACGGATGAGCACGATAGAGCAAAGCAAACTTCACCGCTCGATTTTCTGTCATTGTAACCGTACTGAAGTTTTTCAAATGGAAAAATCGCAAGGTATATATCAAATTCCATGCAGCAAAATAAAAAGCATCGACTCTGGATGCATTCCAAGATAGTATAATCGCAACGGAAAATTTCCAATTTAAGAAAACGGCACCAAACAAAGATATTGCGGATTATATATTTGGAATCTACGAATGAAATTCTGTCAGAAACAAGAAAAAATTACGGGTCTCCTCAATTTCTTATGTTAGGTGACGCAGTGTGCATGGGCATACCAATGTGTGCCGGTGTGACGGCCATTGAGATACCACTTCTGGTCGCTCAAACATGACAACACCATTAGCGTTTTCAGAGAAGCTGTTCGAAAGTCAGCAGTCTCAAATAATCCACCGGCCGCCGCAGCCGCCCGACCCGTCGGAGAAGCTGGACCACCTGCAGAACAAGCTGCTGGAGCTGCGGCACCGCGTGCTGCTCAGCATGTACAGGCGGCAGAGGCGGCGCGCCGTGTCGGAGGGGCCGCGCGCCCAGCAGGCCGACCAGCAGCGGCGGCGCGCTCAACTGTCGGCCATTGACCGGCGACTGCGTCAGCGCATCCACGGCTGGAATCGCCGCCTGCTCTCTGACGCCATCAAACACGGCTCCTCTACGGTTGGTGGCGTCCAGACCTGGACAACTTCTGACCTCTCGAAAGATTGTTTTGGAATGATTTTTTTAAATTTTGTTCAGTTGTTCCTTAGCTGCTGAGTCGAGTCTCACTAAAGTCATCAAGGGACTTGTCCGAGACCCCGACCCCACCACCCGAACGAGCAACTCCCTCAATGGAGGGTTAATTTAGAAGCCAAAGTTTAACGTCCCACAAGCACGGACGGCCGCCCCGTCAGGTCACCCTCTCCCAGTCATTGCCAGCCGACCTGTACGTCGGGTAAACTATTAGCGCCGGAGCGTCTCAGGGAACCGATCCCAAGCCTGGACATGCACTGCCATTGCATGCTTCTAGCAGCGGCCGAGCCCAACGCTCTACCAACTAGTACCGGCGGCAAATTTATTTACATTGTGCCTATTGCCTGGCCTGCAACAGCGCATTGTTTTGCCTCGCGGCATAATGGCCGGTCTACTAACCAGTTTGGAATTTGTGACAATGTATTTCATAATTTGTTATTATTAGATGTATGGGGTGTTTCTCCCCCGTCTCCTGGGTCATAGTTGTGTCGCGAAAATTTTATAATGAATTTATTTTGCATCTTCTGCCTTTTCTGCCATGCCTTTTTCAATGATGCTGCTCGTGCAGTAGTGTGCTTCAAACACTTTTTCGCTTGCCATATTTTGTCTCTGGGTTATAAAGCTTACCTCCAAAATATTATGGAAGTCGATGATGGACTCGGGGTGCCACCTAGCGCCCAAGATTTATGATTTTAGCAATGTTGGCTTATTTTTATTCCCCGTACAAATTGCCTCCTTTTAGACTGTTCGGATATAGTCGTTCGGACTTACTCCAGAAAGTGTTTTAGGGGCAGAGCTTTCGTTCTGTATTCGGTATTGTCTAGCTAAGGTATTGTCTACTTTCTAAAAGAAAGTAGACGTTACCTTAAGTCCAATATACCATTTGGCTCAACATCTCCCAAGAGCAATACTGAATCAAATATATACCACTTATGCTAGACCTCACTTCAGCTACTGCGACATAATCTACGACTGCCAAATTACAGTACGGAAAAAACTAAGATACAAGAACGGCTACAAAACAGGACCGCTAAACTGGTGACAGGGACTCTTTGCCGCAAACCGACTGAAGATTTGACGAAAGACATAAGCTGGGAATCGATTGAATCACAGTGAAAGATCAACCGATTAAGATTCTTTCATAACGTCCTTGACCCTGCTGTATCACAATTTATTCGAAATATAAATCCTGGAAACCAGAGAAAACCGAGTTCCGAGCCTCTGTAAGGAGAAAACCGAGTTCCGAGCCTCTGTAAGGAGTAACCGAGTTCCGAGCCTCTGTAAACTGAGCCTCTGTAAGGAGAAGACCGTGTTCCGAGCCTCTAAAAACTGAGCCTCTGTAAAGAGAAAACCATATTCCGAGCACTCCGAAATTCAGAGCGGATAACACTACCGGGTCACAGAACATCAATATTAAAAAAATCGCTTCCCCTTGCTACCATTGAGCAGTGGGACCTTCTACCAGTAAATATCCGTGAAATAACATCAGCAAAGAAATAGACCAAATGTTCGGCTGTCCTCATCCAATCTACTACTCACTTGGCTACAAAAAAACCACCTTTTAACTCGACTAAGGCTGGACATGAGTAGATTAAATGCCCTCCAATTCCAGATACAGGCAATTTAACCCCCACCCCCCCATTGTAATAAAAGAGAACACGTCCCATTACTTGCTCCATTGCCCATCGTTTAACCACGCTAGAGCAGTCATGTTTGGAGAAAGCATGGCAGCAACGAACATCAGCATTAGCAACTTCAAAAATTCAGATAAACTCCATATACTGCTTCATGGTTCTTCATTAAGCGATTCAAACTCAGCAAAAATAACATTAAGTGTTTTCAGATTTATTCGAAACACTAAGCGCCTTGACGAGATTGTTCTTGGGTCGGAGGGGACGTGGCGGAGAGGGGCGGCACTCAGTCCAGCTCGCGCAGCGCCACGGTGCGCAGTGCTGCCGTGACCCTCCTACCACTTCAGTGTGCCTGCCTACCCGACACCTACCTACCGACTAGTGCGAGTGTAGAGTGTGACTGACAATAGCCGTTTTCACACGAGGAAATAAATGGAACTTAGTTCATACTATTCACCTTCCTACTATTTACCCGGGTGAATAGTAGGTTTTAGATGCGCACATTTTGGGGCCCAAGAGCTCATTTGGGACCAAAATACAGTTATAAAATAGATATTGTATGATTTTAAGTGATCTGCAATCATCCTCATTCAGAATATTCATAGAAATTCCCTTAAATCTAAGCCATAATCCCTTCGTGGGAATAAGTAGTACGCGAGCCCCTCCACCGAATGTTCCGACCCGCCCGGTCGGAATTTACATCTGGCAAAGTTCCACCTTGGGAAAAGTACAATTCTAGTAGGAGGGTACTTAGCCTCTGCCTATGCTGCCGTGAGCATTTTAACCAATCAGCAGCACTCACGGTTCACGAAACTTGGGATATGTTCACCCTTCGCAAACTTTTCTCAAGATAACAGAAATTAACCCCATGCTCCCACCCCAAATTGTCTGGTAAATTCTTGGATGTCCAGGCAGCCATTGTTGATGGGCAAATATCTTAGGAATTCAGATGTGTGATGCATAGGTTTGTCATTGCAAAGTTGCTGCCAACCAATTGGTCAAAATAATTGATATGGCAGGTGTTTAAATAGGAAAACTAAGTTAGAAATGCGCTCTTCCAATTGATTAGTTAGAAACATTCACAAACATCTACCACGTGGTCAAGCAGAAAACCTTCACAGTAAGTTCTCGGCTTATGCTGCTACCCATATGCAGTGTATTTTTCTTGAAAATAAATAGGTATTTGCTAAGCTGGTGGAATACAGTTTGTGGGTGTATGAATTTTTAAATAAATCCCATTATTATCCATATTCTGGTTAGCCGCAGTCTTCTGCGGAACAATAAAAATCATATACCAAGTTTATTAATTATTTGATACTGATGTATTCATTAAAATATGAAAAATGTTCTTAAAAATAAATGTGATTGTGAAGCTGATGAAAATTTATTCATGGGTGCTTGAGTTTATAGAAAAACTGCACACACATCTGGCACGAGACCATTCAGAGTAGGCTGTAGGCTTATGTTGCCAGCCATAGGAAGTGTTTTTCTTGAAAATGAAGAGGTATTTGTTTAGCTGATGCAATCCAGTTTGTGGGTGTATGAATTTTTAAATAAATCCCATGATTATCCATATTCTGGTTCCGCTGTCTTCTGGAAAAGTAAAAAGCATATACTCAATTTATTAATTATTTGATAATCCTGAATTCATTAAAATATGGCAAATGATCTTAAATATAAATGTGATTGTGAAGCTGATGAAATTCAGTTCATGAGTGTTTAAATTTAAAGAAAAACTTTGCACACACATCTACCGAAACCATTCAGGGTAAGTTGTAGGCTTATGCTGCTAGCCATATGAAGTGTATTTTTCTTGAAAATGAATAGGTATTTGTTCAGCTAATGGAATCCAGTTTGTGGGTGTATGAATTTTTAAATAAATCCCATGATTATCCATATTCTGGTTAGCCGCAGTCTTCTGGAACAGTAAAAATCATATACTGATTTATTAATTATTTGATAATCCTGAATTCATTAAAATATAAAAATGATCTTAAGTATGAATGTGATTGTGAAGCTGATGAAAAATCAGTTCATGAGTGCTTACATTTATAGAAAAAATTAGCACATACATCTACCACGAGACCATTCAGAGTAAGTTGTAGCTTATGCTGCTAGCCATATGAAGTGTTTTTCTTGAAAATAAATAGGTATTTGTTAAGCTGATGGAATCCAGTTTGTGGGTGTATGAATTTTTAAATAAATCCCATGATTACCCATATTCTGGTTAGCTGCAGTCTTCTGCGGAACAGTAAACATCATATACTCAGTTTATTAATTATTTGATAATCCTGAATTCATTGAAATATGAAAAATGATCTTAAATATAAATGTGCTTGTGAAGCTGATGAAAATCCATTCATGGGTGCTTGAGTTTATAGAAAAACTGCACACACATCTGGCACGAGACCATTCAGAGTAGGCTGTAGGCTTATGTTGCCAGCCATAGGAAGTGTTTTTCTTGAAAATGAAGAGGTATTTGTTAAGCTGATGGAATCCAGTTTGTGGGTGTGTGAATTTTCTTTATAAATACCTTGATTATCCATATTCCGTTAGCTGAGTCTTTGGTGGAACAGCACAAATCATATACCCAATTTATTAAGACCAATTATTTGATAATGCTGAATTCATTGCAATATGAATTATTTTCTTAAAAATAAATGTGATTTAGAAGCTGATGAAATTTAGTCCATGGGTGCTTAAATTTATAGAAAACCCAAAGTGATTGATATTCTGATGAGCTGCAGCCTTCTGCGGGTAGTACCGATTATGTACCCAATTTATTAAATATTTGATTATGTTTAAATCACTAAAATGTGAAATCCATTTTTAAAAAGTATTTGGTAAACTGATAAAATCCAGTTTATGGGTTCATGGGTTTTTAGAAAACTCAAAATTATTTATATTCTGATGAGCTGCAGTCTTCTGTGGAGCAGTAAAAATGATGTACTGAACTTATTAACTATCTGATAATGTTGAATTCCCACTTTTCAAAGAAATATTTAATGGGATGGGTCTTAAGGCTGATTTAATTTTATTTGTACAAAATATTCTGGGAAATTCACCTGTTTGAATGTTTTTGTTTTTTGTTAAGTACTGTCCTTACGTATGGTACAGATTGGGAAGTTCATATTCATGTGTTTACATCTTAAGGATGTTGAAGCTTAAATATTCTGTCAGGGTATGCATCATTTAGTTCAGAGGTTTGATTTCCATGTGATCTCTGTATATCTTTTGGTTAAATTCACATGTTTCATCGTCTTCTGGTTCTCTCAAGTGGTTGTGAAGCTGGATATATGTTTCCCAATTTCAAAACCTGATGATATTCAATTAGAAACTTTTTATCAAACTAAGCATTAATAATATCTTCAGGTTGACTTCTAGGTGATTTGTGATTTGAGTTTTCTTTGAACTTGATATGATTGATAATGTAGGTACTGGTTTGACAATTATGTTTCAAGGTTACTCAAATAAGAACCATTTTGTGTTTGAATTGTTACTTTTAAGTTACAAACTATGTGGTAAACTACACATAGGTTGGTTCTGGAGCTGAATATCGCGTGTTTTACACATTTTCTGTAAAATTTGACAATTTCATCATTTACAGGTTCTTGTCATTCTTGTTGTTTCACAGTGCATGTGCTTCATTTTCCTTTTACATCCCTACCTCCATCCATACATGTATTTTGCGACAACGCACACAGGCAAAACACGACAACGGTAAAAACGAAGAAAACAATGGGTGCGCACCCTAAAATCCTAGCGCCGGGCGGCATGATTACGCTAAGCAATATTATAAAATGCATGAGTACCAGTACAAAACAGCGGAACAATATAGTGCGCACAACCGCCGGGCCAGATCCCGGCCGCAGAGAAAGACGCAATGCCGCCACACGGCGACCGGAGACTGCAGCCGCAGAGCGCACACCGCTCTGGACGGCGAGAGGCCGCCAGGGCACGGCGATTGCCGGGACGCAGCCGTCGAGCGGCTGCCACGCCGGACGGTGAGAGGCCGCCAGGGCGCGGCGGTCGTTGAAACTGCAGAGTAGCCGCCGCGGCGACCGGAGACATGGAGCTGCAGAGAGGACATCGCTCCGGACGGCGAGAGGCCGCTAAGGCACGGCGACCGCCGAGACGCAGCCGTCGAGCGGCCGCCGCGCCGGACGGCGAGAGGCCGCCAAGGCACGGCGACCGCCGAGACGCAGCCGCCGAGACGCAGCCGTTGAGTGGCCGCCGCGCCGGACGGCGGAGGTCGTCAGAGCGCGGCGATCGTTGAGACCGCAGAGTGGCCGCCGCGGCAGGTGGCGGGAGGCCACCCCACCGCGGCGACTGGAGACATGGACCCGCAGGGAGGGCACCGCGCCGGACGGCGAGAGGCCGCCTGGGTGCGGCGATCGCTGAGACGCGACCGTCTCAGCGGCCGTCGCGCCGGACGGTGAGAGGCCGCCAGGGCGCGGCGACTGCCGAGACGCAGCCGTCGAGCGGCCGCCGCGCCGGACGGCGAGAGGCCGCCAAGGCACGGCGACCGCCGAGACGCGACCGTCTAGCGGCCGTCGCGCCGGACGGTGAGAGGCCGCCAGGGCGCGGCGACTGCCGAGACGCGACCGTCTAGCGGCCGTCGCGCCGGACGGTGAGAGGCCGCCAGGGCGTGGCGAGTGCCGAGACGCAGTCGTCGAGCGGCCTTCGCCCCGGACGGCGGGAGGCCGCCCGGGCGCGGCGATCGCTGAGAATGCAGAGTGGCCGCTGCGGACATGCAGCTGCAGACGGACGCCGCGGCGGGCAGCAGGCGGGCGCCCCAGGTACGGCGACCGGCGAAACGCAGCCGCAGAGCGGACGTAACCCTCCCACGGCCGGACGGCCAGCCGTCGGTGAACCGCGCCGACACCAGCCCCCACCAGGGGCACCCCGCCCCGGCCATCAGCGCCAGGCACAGGCGACCCAGGAGCGCTAAAAGTGGGTTCAGGAATTATGTAAGGGAGGAGGAAAAAGAACCTTGTATATATATATATATTTATATATATATATTTATATATATATTTATATATATATATATATATATATATAAAGTATTGACATATTTGAAATTGATTAGCTGTTGAAACTTAGTGCACATATGCATGAGTTTTCAGAAACATCCTTGAAAGAATATTGGTATGCTGCATAGGTACAGTCTTCTGCAGAGCAGTATTTATACATCATTTACACAATTTATTTAGAATTTGATGGTGACCAATTCAAACTCTGTGAAACGTACCTAATGTGGTGGGTCTTAGGGGCTGATTTTTGGTGATTTGTATTGGTTATTCTGGAAAATTGGTCAATTGGAACACTTTCTGCTTTTGGTCAAATATTGCTTTTAAGCAGGCTGATTGGGCAGATAATGCCCATTTGTTTACAAATTGATAATTTTAAATTTCAAACCTTCTGTCGGGATGTACCTATTTGCATGTGTCGTCATCTTTGGTTCTCATCCAAGTCGTTGCAAAGTGTGATTCATAATTCGCAAGTTTCAAAATCTGATGTTGAATTGGAAACGTTCTGTCAAATTTTGCATTATTTATATCTGAAGGCTGACTTCTAGAATATTTTCGCTGAGTTTTCTGTGAACTTAACGGGCTTGGTGCCGTACGCTGGGGCGTGCAAGCTAACGGAAATTCGTGCCTCGAACGGTGGAGCGCCTTGCCCAGGGTTAGGTTTAGGGGCGCACCGATGTCAGGGTCATATGGCGCTCATAACAAAATAATAAAATTACACACCGGGGTACTGCTAGGCCCAGTCAAGTTTAAAATGCGGTAATGAGACACAATTAAAAACGATGGGTCTAGGGGCGTAGCCAGAATTTCGCTCGGGTGGGGGAGGGGACGGCGCCCCGAAAGGGGCCCTGCGACAGCGCCATAAGGGATCTGATGGGTAAAAAGAGCCATGATTGTTCCAGAATAGAGTGCTGAAGAGGGCTTAAGAGGGCTCGTCTGATATAAAAATTTCAAATTTGACCAACGAGCATAATGCGGGCGAGCCGCTCGTCGCGCGGCTCTTGTCCTCAGAGGGGCTCCTCGGGCCCTCAGGGGGACTGTCCCTGCCGCCCCCTGGCTACACCCCTGGATGGGTCGATGGTAGAACAAATTAAAAGAAAAAAATTGTCAAATAGTCGGTGATAACAGTAGACCGTGCATTTCAGGGGCGGCTACCTCCAGGTGAGCAAATAACATGAAAGTTAGCCTTGTTTAGAAAGAAAACAATATTATATATGTCAGCAGTGCGGCGCTCTCGAACAGCTCCTCCAGAGAAGGAGCCCCGTCAGGTATATCGCCGTCTCAGTCTTGGAATCACGACAATCTACTAACACGTGTGCCACTGTGAGTCGCCTGTCGCAGCACGGGCACCCCAGCGGACCATCAACGCAGACGAGGTACGGCTGTGTCGCGTATGTGTGGCTCGTACTCAGCGTGGCGAGAATCTCCTCTCTCCTGCACTGCGCACTGGCCGACGACCATACCCCTAATTTGGGCTTCAGCACCCGTATTTTACTGCCCTTAGGGTGGTTCTCCCATGAGCGCTGCCACATATCCCGGACAAATGCACGGATTTTCGGATAGCAGTCCGAAAATGGGATGCCTAAACCGGTTGGCACCCGACTCTGAGCATTGCAGCATATGCAATGCTTAAAGGGAATATGGCACCTTCATAACGACCTGATTTTAAATGAGATAGCCAAGCTGTAAAGCAAGTCGGAAAGCCCGGTACTCCATATATCATTTGTCTTGGAACTCGATATTTCCGTAGAAAAAGGCTAAAACCTACCTGACACCAACCCCTCATCAACCCTCGCCGGGCGGCCATTGTTGTGAGCTGCTGGTGTGACGACATATGCTGACGTCACGATGAGCAACAGCCAATCGAAGCCCTTGAAGCATTTCAAGTAGGTATGGTAGTGGTTACCAGGTCATTACATCACCACAGGCAGGTATTTACTTATTTTCCTAGAGGAGTATTTTTAAAAACAAAATATTGAGCTTATTGAACATTTTTCAGAAAATGATGAGTGGTTTTATTTTTATTTTTCGGTAAAAGTTCGCCTAATTTCACTAAATTCCATGATTCGACCAAGGCATAAGTGTTGCCACCGGCAAAAGTGGGTGGGCCAGCCAAACTTCAACCTGATACTAACAAAACACTTTCAACATCAGGACCAAAAACTGTTCGAATTTGGGCTCCTCGTTGCCTTCTGCAGCGGTTAGATATAAGAATGTCCGGCTTTCTCGCATTTTAACGGATCAGGAAATTTTTGGCCAAGAAGTGTTGGGCCAGGCCCCCTGCCCCCTTTTCCGACGCGTATGGACCAAGGTGCCACATTCCCTTTAAAGACAACGCTGCACCTTTATAACGTGATTTAACACGCGCATTGACGGGGGTCTGAGCCACCTTCGCTTTGGCGAGGGGAGCGGGTACCCGTCCCCCTTAAGATCTCGAGAACCACGGTAGGTAGCGAAGAACGGTAAACGGCGTTGGGTAGCCCATCCACTTCTCCATGGAAAATAGTTGAACCATTTTTTGTCAGGTCAAATTTAAGGTCACGAGAGGTCAAGACAGGCAGTCATAGGGATAACATGTAAATTAAGTTTTTTGGCCATTACGTCTGAACAAGTAAAGATAAAGCAAAACGAATTGAACGATATGAATCCTCCCAGCAAGCAGCCGAATCGAATGGTATATAATTTGACCTTGATAGGTCAAATCAAGGATCTGTCCTGACCTGAGGTTAGGTCAGGGTCGAGGTATATAAAATGCAAAATGGCGGCGCTACGCGCTGCCGTTTTTTCTACTGTATCCGAAAACCCGAAGGGAGGGGGCGGGCGGGTATCCGCCCTCCGTCAATGCGCGTGTTAACTGAGATAGCCAAGCTGTAAAGGGTGCCGGGAAACCCGTTATTCAATATATTTATATTTATCAATATATCATCACAGAAAAAATGTTGCCACACAAACGATCTGATTAGTTAGAGTTTGCAAATATATTACATTCTGTGATAGTCCGAATCGGTGCGGTTAAGGAACGCTTTGAAAGGAAGTAAAACACCCTTTTGTGGAAATGTCCCAATACAAATTCCATGCCTCCAGTGGGGCTGGGCGCGGGCGGCAGACGAATAATTTCATCACCAGTAAAAATAAATTGCCCCCAGGACAGTGTATTGTGCCCCTTAACTAAATCATTCCGGGTAGGGTCCTGAGACTAATCGTAAGGTCACTCCAAAACTGATACTTTGGGCCCTCGTAACAAACAATTTTGGACCGCCCTGAGATAAACTCTTTACAGCCCCCGGGATAAACGATTTAAAACCACTCAGACTAGCTCTTGAGAACCCCGAGACCAACTTTCGGGACATCCAGACCAACTCTTCTGCGGACCTAAACTAACTCGTGGGACCCCAGCCCAATTTGTGGGCCACTTAACCAGTGGCGGATCCAGGCATACGCGTCGGAAAAGGGGGGCCAGGGGGGCCTGGCCCCCAATTTTTGGCCAAAAATTTCCTGATCTCAGTCAAAATGAGAGAAAACCGGACATTCTTATATCCAGCCGCTGCGGGAGGCAACAAAGAGCCCAAATTCGAACAGTTTTTGGTCCTGACGTTGAAAGTTTTGTGTCAGCATCAGGTTGAAGTTTGGCTGGCCCCCCCCCACTTTTTGTCGGTGGCGACACTTATGGATCCAGGAATACATTGAGGGGCTGCAGGCTCAAACCTCCTCCGCAATTTGCTCAAAACGGAATCTAACTATGCATTTATTATAAGCACATATTTGGGTTCGAGCGCCCTCCACCTTTGTATCCGCCACTGCCTTGGCCAATATATGGGTGGCGTTTGAGCTTCCCATCAACGCCCATCTGACATCAAGAGAGCCGCCTTGCAGTGCTTAATCCTATCCCAAAGGGAAGCGGCTACGCCTTCGCCCACCCCCTTGGATCTCCACCTGAGGACCCCCAAGTTAATTGCGGACACAGGGACATACGGGGAATCGAAGGAGGCAGATGCCTCCATCGCCCATCGGCGCTCCCTGAAACGGTCACTGCAGCCCTAAAAGGCTGATGGCGCCTCCCTGATATGTCACTTCCCCAGGATGCGAAAATCGGCGCCCAATGATAATATTTGGAGCCCACCTGGTGAGTTGTCGACCAGAAAAGGCGCGCCTGGTCTAGATGACACCCACGTGGGAAGGGAAGGCACCCCTTACAGGAGGGTGCCCTCCCTCCGAATGCCAATCCTGGATCTGCCTATGTTCAAGGAAGCCGGGCATACACAGATCCAGGGGCAAAGAAGGCATGTGCTCATCCCTCCCGAACGACACTTTAAGCCCCTGAAATGGTCACGGCGCCCCTGAAAGGCCGGTGTCCCCTCCCTGAAATTTTGCTTCCTACTCCCTCTTAAGGATGCATAAATCGGCCCCCGCCGCCGAAAGGTTTTGCGCCCACCTGAAAGTTTTCCCGGCCAAAGTGTCGCACCCTAGTCCCGATGCCCCCCTGATTGATAATCATGAACCTGTTTATGTGCAAGGGTGCTAGGCATACGCGGATCCAGGGGAAGTTGCGCCTTGAGATGGTCACGGTGCCTCTACGAAATGATCACGGCGCCCCTGAAACGTCGGTGCCCCCTCCTGAAATGTCTCTTCCTACTCCCCTCCTCAGGATACGAAAATCAGCGCCCACAGATAACTTTGGCAACCATTTTATAGATTTAGTCGGCCAGAAGTGGCATCCCCTGGTCTGGATGGCGCCCCCAGGGAAGCGCCTTCCCCGATGGCCAGTCCTGGATCTGTCTGTGTTCAAGGGGGCTAGACATACGCAGATCCAGGGGCAAGGAAGGTGTCCCTCCCTCTCGAGCGACCCTTGGTTCCCCTGGAATAGTCACGGCACCCTCGAACGTCGATGCGCCCCCTGAAACGTCGCTTCCCACCCCTCAGGATGCAAAAATCAGCACCTGCCGATAGAATTTTGCGCCCACGTAATAGCTTTCCGGTCAAAAGTGGCGCTGAAAAAGAAGATCGGAAGTCCAGATAGCTCCGCCCTCGGAAGCTGCCCACCCCCGACGATCGGCAATTCTAGATCCGCCCGTGGCAAACGCTACGCAGGCGGATGGAGGGATCTAGTCCCCCTGGAAAATATCAGATTCGTTATAATAACTACAGAGGCGGGGGCTGCTACGAGGCAGGAGCGAGAAAAGCGAGAAAGGTCCCCAATAAAGTCCTGAATTCGCCATCGCCCTGCGACCAACATTTGGGCGGCACTAGGTTCCCCATTCAACTTCCAGAACACCCATCAGACCTCGCGTGGGAAAATGTCGGTCCATTTGCAGTGTTTTGGCTCAGTCCAAAGGAGTCCTCGCCCCATCACCATTGCCCCTGGGTTTGTCTTTGAACTGAGATATTCCAATGACGTTGAAAAAATAGATCCTGATAATACCGTCTTCGATACCAGTAACCCGGGATCCTGGGAAAATCCCAAGGGTATGAACAAATCCCAATACAAATGAATTTCTACTAGCACAAATGCGTATGTTGCTCTACAGAGCAGAAATGTATCTTTGTGCGATATGCCCTTCTAAATATGTAAAAAATATCTATTATCATACTTAAGAGCTTAAATCTTTCATGAATACAAAATTGGTGCTCCAGAAATGCAACTACCTAGTACCTACTGTTTACCTTTAGGATGGTAAACGGTAGGAACTAAATTCCCTTTATTCCTCGTGTGAAAACGGCTATGAGCGAAAAGTGATTGCGGCATGTTGATCGGCGCTCTACTAGTTCATGCTAGGCTCAACCAATAGTGATTATTGACCGACATCTACTCACCAAAATGGTTGAGGCGGGGATGTGTTTTGCGCGGCCGGCCACTCTCCTCGTGTGGGTGCTGGTGATCCTTCACACTGCGTGTCGTACTGTATGTTACCGCACCTGCTGAGCGTCCATGGCCGCAGCAGCCCTCCTTCCACCGGCCGGCGGCCGGCTCCGGCTCGGCCCGATCAGCTGACAGAGGTACACACCGAGGCCGCAGGGGCGGCACCAAGAGGCGCGGAAGGCGGGGAGGTGTCAGCTGGAGACGACACGATGACACCGGCGACAACGACCTTATTTTCGGACATGTCAACATTCAGTCCCTTAAGCCGAAGCTACCAGAACTGCGGCAGGATATTAGCCAGGTATATAGTTTCGATGTGCTTGCAGTGTGCGAGACCTGGCTCTCCTCGAATGTGCCTGATCGCCTTCTAAACATCAGTGGATACAGGATATTTCGCCGCGACCGCCCAAGCACCATGAACTTACCGAAAGGCCGAGGAGGTGTTGCGATTTTAGGGCGTGATGACTTTAACTGTGATCACCTAACAACGCCCCTAATGCCATCGCCGGCTCTAATTTAGAGAGTATTTGGACACTGGTACGAGCCAACAACCAGACGTGCCTTGTTGCATCTGTTTATCGCGTTCCAAGAATATTGTGAATCAACTTAATGCGGACATAGATGATCTGGAAAGTCAAATTCGGCACATGATCGCTAGATATCCCAATGCGACTTCGCTCATCGCTGGTGATTTAAATTACTGTCTGCGCAAGACACAAGCTACCGAACACAAACTTTTCCAAATGTTCAATGTTTACGGATTGCGTGTGACCGACAGTGTTAGCCCAACTTACCGTCCAGCAATCAGTCTGTTAGATGTTGTGGCTTCTAACCGTCCGGACTTGGTTCGCCGCTGCGGGGTTACCCGCTGTCATTACCGCACCCCACACGATTTTACCAGGGTGGTGATGGACTGCAGGAGGCAAACCCGCTCTGCTTCTACAGTGCGTGTTCAGCGACTCTGTTTGGGTAGGGTCGATGCTGATGCTTTTAGCATGCATCTACAGACGACCGACTGGACACCGATGTTCGAGTGCCAGGAGATTGACACTAAATCGGAGATGTTTCGTTTGATATTTTTGCAACAACTTGACCTAGTCGCGCCTGTTCGTAGTTTCAAAAGTAGAGTCCGTACATGTATGACGCCACCACTAAGTGCTCAAACACATCAGCTGATACAGCGCCGTGGCATCGCATTATTATGTGACGACAAGGATAGATACAAGCAGATAAATAAAGACTGCAGAGCAGCGGTCCGTGCCGGCACATACGCTTACTATCAGCCTGAAATCAACGCAGGCGCCAGACACCGACTTTGGCACATATTGAAACCTGTAATCGGACATAAGAGGGCGCAAGGGGGGACACTGAACGCTACACCTGATGCGTTGACCCGACTATTCTGTGTCGATAGGCCCCATCACAGCGGCGAGTGTGCCAGCTCCTACTGCCGCCGTTCCGGCACGTTTACCGAGAGTATCCACCAGCTCATTCAAAGTGCGTCCCATTAACTTTCAAACTTTGCATGCGACTGTGCAGATGATGAAAGCTTCCACATCCGTAGGAAATGACGGGCTGAGCATTGTAATGTTCCAAACATTTTCCCGGGTCTCGGCTATTCACTACTCGATTTAGTTAACACCGGTCTCACCACCGGTCGAATTCCTTCAGCATGGAAACATGCTATGGTGACACCAATTCCCAAAGGCGAAGTTTCAGGTGATCCGGCCCAAACCCGACCTATCTCCATTCTTCCGGCAATTATGAAATTATTAGAACGTATTGTTCAGGCACAAGCAATAGAATGTCTGGAAACAAGTCATCTTTTGGCAAATCTCAGCACGGTTATCGAAAACTACATTCAGCAGAGACGGCACTCCATACAGTGACCGACCAGGTTCTCAGGGGAATGGATAGGGGTGAAATTTCTATTTTGATCTTGTTGGATCTCTCAAAATGCTTTGACGTTGTGCCCCATGACAAACTGCTAGAAAAGCTCACCCTTTACGGAATCGAAAACGAATGGTTCAAAAACAATCTCTGTGGCCACACTCAACAAGTTCAAATTCGCACCGAAAACGGAACCTGAACAGTTCTCAAGTCGAAATAAAGAACTGCTCGGAATTTTCCAGGGGGAAGTGTGCCCTGTATTCTATACATGCTCTTTACCAACGACCTCGGCCTTTGTGTGCAGTGCAACGTAACTGCAGTGCAGTTTGCTGATGATACCCAGGTACTCGTTACAGGACACAAAAATGACATCCGGGGACTTATTGAGCGGATGGAGTGCGCGCTCTCATCAATTTTCCAGTGGTTTTGCCATAATGGCATGAAGGTAAATGCCAATAAAACACAGATGGTCATTCTCGGAACTTCCGCAATGCTCTGAACGCTACCAAGCATCAGCATTCAGTTTTGCGGAAAACAATCAACGATTCCAAAGCCGAAAAAATCTGGGCGCAATGATCGACAGACATCTTAGTTTTGAGGCACATCAATCCGGTTTACAGCAGATGCACTGGTGTATTGATTGCTTTGAGCCACGCGCAACGGGTAATACCGAGACGTGCTACGTCAAACATTGTACTGGCTTTAGTGGTATCCATAGTACGGCACTGTCTGTCCGTGTATGGTGCGTGTGGTGCTACCCAGACCCGCCACATACAAAAGGTTATCAACTTCTGCGCGCGTGTGACGAGCGGCCGTAGACGCAGTGATCACGTGACGGATGTTTTTCGTGAGTTGCGCTGGATGCGAGCTGATCAGCTAATCGAGTGCCACACATCGAGTACCACACAATCTGTGCGCTACACTCGGCTGTAACCACCGGCACACCGGCGTAAATGGCAGAAACCATCGGAGCAGCTGCCAATGTCATTTGCGAGCACGACACGCGCCGGTCGCAAAATCTCACCCTACCGCGAATAAGAACCGAAGCAGGCCGGAGAAGACTCAACTACCGAGGAGTTCGGATGTTTAATGAGCTGAACATCAATGGGACTCTGCCGTTTCGTGCCGCAGTGAGAGCTATTTTATTGTCACGGTGATAGCGATTCTTCTCAACACATGTCATTCGACTGCTAGGTTTTTAAGTATCGTGCTACGTCTAAGGCTTTTATTTTATTTTCCAGGTATTTTTAGGAACATTTTCTGTTTTTATGTCTCTGAGCCTGTTCGTATATTTCCTTACGAATGCGTGAATGACGATGTGGTAAGTCTTGTACCCACTTTTATATTTCTTTTTAAACAACTTGACGTGTCTAGTGAAAAATTATGTTGAATGGATCTCAGACAAAATAAATTACTACTACCAATACTGATGTTCACACGGCGGCACCGGGCGATCCCCCTCTCTGGGGGTGGCATGTACCTGGAACAGGCGATGCCAGCGGTGCTGATTTATAGTATGTCTGCTTTGGCACCAATCGCGACAAATGTGTTTAAATATCGTGATGGATTAATGGAAATACAGGTCTGTATATGTATGTCCGTTTTCGCGGCCCCTTACAGCACTGGTGAGTGGTGTGTGCCAGGATGAGAAGTGTACAGGACGGAGCCATCGGCCGCAAAGCCAGGCGAGACTTGACAGCTTGTAGACTTGCCACATGGTCACCATTTGATAACGCTCTATTTTGGATACTTAACATTTTAGTCAGAAAAACGCTAAAAGGATTTTTTATCCGATAGAGAACTGTTTGCTTCCATGTAAGGTGACAAAGTGTGGCTACCTATGTAAGAGAACGTATATATATATATATATATATATATATATATTAGATTTATTTTTGGACTGGAGTTAATTTCTTTGTGGCGCTACTAGCTGTCATGGGAGATGCCGAAAAGGAATCAAAGTTAGGGTTATATTTTGGGGAAAAACATATGCGCACGTATTAATTGACTTAGAAACTTCTAAAGTGCTGCAATTTTGGTTATTCGGTGATTATATTGGAAACGCAGTCGTACTCCCTGGTTCTGCAATGGCAGTTACCGAAAAGGACTCAAAACCGCTTTGTTCTATATTTTTGGCAATATGTTATGTTAATTGACTTGAAAAATTCCTAAAGTGTTGCGATTTCGAATATTCGATGATTTTGTTGCAAAATGGGGTTCAAAAGATGAGCGCTTGAACAACTTCAAACCACACACCTGCTGATCCATACTTTTGAATCTGGCCAAATATTTACCTTGTGTCTCTTTTGTTTTGGAAGTTTACGGCATGCCACTTCTTTGGATTTACAGTTACTGGAGCACTTGAAAATTGTTTTGCATGAATATTTAGCCACGTGCGTGGACGGGGCCACTTGTGGTGCTATGGTTATTCTGCTGGATTTTTTCTTCTTTTTTTAACTTTTCTTGGCCATTCCTTGGAATAAAGATACCTTTAATGGAAACCTCAATGCAAACCATCCCCTCTTTTGGGTGTCAATCTAGAACATGAAAAAATAATTCGGTAAGTAAAGCTCGGTAAGGACGTGTGTAAAGTCTATGGCGGAAGTGGTGTCAGATGACTTTGACGCGTTATAACTAAAAAGCCATAGCTTGCACAGGAAAATGTTCGTGCATTTCAGAAAGCCCAATTCGTGCTGAGTCCTTTGAAAATATTTCAAGCATGAAATGTATATAAACTCCGAGGATATCGCAATGGAACATCGGTATGCCACATTGCAGCTTACCCTTATTGTATTATCTTTTAGTCACGCGGCGGCAAGCTCCTCAATAGCGCAGTAGGTTGACGTGAATGTGGCACCTTTATAACGTGATTTTAAGAGAGATAGCCAGGTTGTAAAGCATGCCGGAAAACCCGGTATTCAATATATCATTTGTCTTGAAACCAAAAATTTCGGTAAAGAAAAGCTAAAAACATGCTTGAAATGTACCCAAGCGGCCAGCCACAGTTGTCAGCTGTTGGCGTGACGACATGCTGCCCTCACGGTGAGTAGTCAGCCAATTGAAGCCCTTGAAGCCTGTTGAATACGGTAGTATTTGCCAGATCATTACGTCATCCACAGGCAGAGGTTTATTTCTTACCCTAGAGGAGAATTTTTAATAAAAATATTGAGCTTATTGTACATTTCTTCACGTAAATCAGGAACTTTTTCATGATTTTTGGCTAAAAATACCCATAATTACACTAAATTCCGGGATTCGACCGGGGTGCCACATTCCTTTATGATTTCTCTGAAAAAATGTACAATAAGCTCAATATTTTGATTGTTAAAATGCCCTTCTAGAGTAGGAAATCAACCTCTGCCTGTGCATGACGTCATGGTCTGGCAGCTACTATCATATTTAATGGCTTCAATTGGCTGACTACTCTTCGTGACGTCAGCATTTCGTCACGCCAACAGCTGACAACTGTGGCTGCCTGCTTGGGTATATCTTTGGTACATTTCAGGTAGGTTTTTAGCTTTTCTCTATGAAAAAAATTGAGTTTCAAAACAAATATATTGAGTACCGGGTTTTCCGGCATGCTTTATAACTTGGCTATCTTAGTCAAAATCACGTTATAAAGGCGCCACACTGCCACATTCCATTTAAGGGCTTGTCTCAGAACCTGTAGGCCCTGGGATCGATTCCCGGCGCGCGCACATTTCATCTCAATAATGGTAATTTGGTTGCGCAATAGCGCAGTTGGCAGCATGATAGTCTATTAATCTTAGTGTTCCGCGTTGGAATCCCGGTTCACGCTCATTTCGCTTTCATATATTATGGTTATTATACCATTATTTGGGTTTATATTGGAGAAATAATACCTGAGTAGCAGCTACTTCCTCCCGCTTGAAACAAAACACGCTCAAAGGCCTCTTTATTGCTGTCCTTTGTTCTGTGTCTATATTTAAATGTTCTTGACTATTTACCGAATTTTTAGCGAGCCCCACAAAGGCATCCCAGAAATCAACGAGTATTCCATTCCAGGTAGCTTTATTCGATGACCATACTAAGCCTTGAAAATTATCTGGGGAGAAAAATCCAAATCCAGGGGGCGCGGTGGTGGAGTGTTCAGCGTAGCTGGCGTCCACGCAGCAGAGCCGGGTTCAAGTCCCGGCGGCTTCCCTGAACAAGGAGCAAGCTGGCTCACGAGAAACCCTTCCAACAGGGAAAGAGTCGGCGACGCCATATAACCCTGGCAGTTGGTGCGTCGATAAGCCCCAAAAATTATTACGGGAGAAAAATCCACGTGCATTTTGACCATTTGATCTTTGAATTTTGGTTTCTTTTAGATTAAATGAACTAGATTATACCATATACCTCCGCCCTCCAGGTGGAGGACACCATGTGGCCCTGACCTAGCTTGAGGTCAGGCCGTTTTTATCTTTTGACCTAGCATGGTCATATTACACATTCGATTCGCCATGATTAAAGGTCTCCAACGATGCTTAAAGATTTGCTTTAGCTCTCCTTAGTAAAAAAAACCCACCGGAGAAATCTACAATGTCCTGTTGTAAGCCTATGGAACTTTGCTTGCCCTTTGGTGACCTCAATATTGACCTGACATAAAAATACTTCGTACAATTTCATTCCGTTTTGTCAAGAGCTTTCGAATGCCCTCCGTAATTTTGCTTTGGCTTTCCCAGAAAATGAGATACCGAGGGGGGATGGGTCGAAAAGTCCCCCCCCAGTGAGGCGCGTCATACCAGGGGCCCTAGCGCGGAGCAAGTTAAGGAAGGACACTAGTCCTACCTAATAACTGAGTAATTAATAAAAAAAGCTGTATGTTTGTTTCTTCGCAGTTATTTCGGGGACAAACAAAATATTAAACACGGGGTTTCTCGGCATGCTTTCACATGCATCACAGTTCAAATTTCGTTTTCAAGTTGCCTCATTCCCTCTCACAGAGGCGGATCTTTATCACACGTTAGGGAGGGGGAGTCTGAATAAAATCAAACACGTTTTTTTTTAGAAAATCGGCAAACTTGGTAAAATATGACTGCTTTGGGCGACCATGCCGGAACTGGCCCCTCCACCCCCGGTTCGGCCTATGTGGTTTAAACATAAATGATCGACGTCGCTATGGAGCTTAGTAGGTGGGCTGATGATGTGAGGGCGTTCCTAATTTAAATGTGAGGGTCAGTGCGTAAAGGCTTTGCAGGCAAAATTATGTCAATGTCCGATTTTTTTAAAAAAGGTGTTTACACTAGGTCTGTAGAGCAAAAAAAATATTCGCTCCCACTCCCCCCCCCGAGACCGATCATCCGTCCGGGGGGCCGAGCCGAGCCACGTCACCTGGGCGCGGTACACCAATAAGTCCAGCACACTATTGAATGTTCAAGTCAATGGCACGAACGACAATCTCTGTGTATGGTATTAATGACCCGGTGCACAATAGTAGTCGTCGGATAGATTAAAACCCAATTTTCGATCATATTACGACCAAAAGTGTTGTCGGCACAGTGCTGTTTATCAGCCCTTGATTTGTGTTTGATTTGGAAAAAAATTATTTTTTAGAGTGTCTAAAAGAAAGCAGCTGTTTCAGTGGTCTCTCAATTGGGGGCTTTATCGACGGCTGCAAAGTCGATGTGTAATGGATCTCATCCAATAGACGCTGGTAAACGAGTCCCACTAGTTAATTGAAATTTAGTCGATTGTGATATGCGTTTTTTTCGGCTTTCTTGGTTGCAGATGCTAGCACATTACTTGTCATGTTTCAACCTGTACCATAGGTTTAAATAGCACAAAAATGTGTTCAACCCGTATCTACATTCCATAATCATCAAAAATAGCACCTGGTTCATAAGTTTTAAGAGTTTGAAGTTTTGTTTTGAGCGTGATGATGATTATGCTATATAAAATTAACCGGCAATCGCTCATAATATAATGTAATTGAAAACGCCACAGATTATATAGACACGTCGTCGAAATACTACTATACTCTTTGGCGTTTTCAATTACATTATATTATTAGTGATTGCCGGTTAATTTTATATGGCATAATCATCAAAAATAGCACCGATCAGTTTAGTTTTGCTAAACAACTACCCGTCAAATGGAATGTGTGTGTGCGTGTGGTATTAAATGTTAAAGATAACTGTGTGAAATAGCACTATTCCAAAATCAAGTGATTTAGAAGAATGCTTTGGCCCAACAGGGACCAGTGTAATTCTGCCCTGGCAGGCAGCCACCTTGATGCTTAATTTGTTACTTCTATCTTCACAGCTGTGGTCGGCGGCGCTGGCGTGCTTTTTGTTATCAGTCTCACCCAGTTCATTGGCTAGAACTAAAAGTTTTTGCAAACAGATTCGCGTATTCATTTGCTTCACCGAGAGTACCGCTTATAGCGTGGTGGTTCCTAAATATTTTCTACGACCTCGTCTTAATTCTGAGTATAGGAGGAATAGAATCAAATCCTGACCATGAGAACTGGACCAGAGACATTCAAGTTTTACACGTAAATATCAACAGCATCACACAGGAAAATAGGCGGGGTGAATTAGAACAATTCGTACAGCTGAACCGAATAATTTTGGCACTAACTGAGACTAAACTGGACGCAACCGTCCATTCCAGTTTATACAGGATCGATGGTTTTCAGCAGCATTTTGTTCGCCATCGTTCAAGGAATGGGGGAGGAGTAGCCCTATATTGCCATTCGTCACTGTCAGCATCAAGGCTTCCATAATTAGTATTAGGAGATGAGGAATGGATTTTGTCAAAAATACAGCTTGGCTCACTAAACTTGATCGTATGCTGTGTTTACCTGCCCTCAAAGCTTAGGGCCGATCGTTTAAACGAATTTCTGGACCATTTCTCTGAAAATGTTTTGCGGGCTCAAAATTACGATCCTACAAATATCATTGTAATAGGCGACTTCAATGCTGGAAATCCATACCTAGGTAGCACTACGTATAACCACTCTACGGTAACCATTTTTGAGAATAGGCTAAGACCACTGCGGAATATTTGCCTCTCCACCAGCTCATTGCAGAACCTACACGTCTACAGGGGAGGACACACAATCTTAGGGACCTCTGTTTTGTCTCTAACCTTGACACAGTAAGATCCTGTGGCGTCCTGTCCTCCTTTTCTCAGCTGGATCATTTCCCGATATTTGTTTCTATTCATGCAAACCTTCCCTACTCGCGTCGAAACTCATAAAACGGTTTGGGATTACTCTCGACTCGACTCAGAGAAGCTTACTCAGACTTTAATCGCGACAAACTGGGACGAAATTTTGAACGAGGACGTCGACACAGAGACTAACTTATTCACATCTGTCATTCTTGCTGCAGCACAGGAGGCGATTCCCAAAAAGGTATTAAAATGCTCATGCAGAGACAAGTCATGGGTAACGAGTGCTCTCAAGCGCCTAATTCGAAAACACGACCGACTCTTCAGAACAGCTAAACTAAGACAGGCTAATCACGAAAACGAAAACGAGGTAGATTGGCGAAAATGGCGAGAATGTAGAAATACGGTTACTAAAATGGCGAGGAATCTAAAGACTGAAAGTCTCAAACAAGGAGCAAGAATTTTACTTGAAGAAAACATAACCCTCATAAATATCTCCACATAATTCGGAAAATGACCGGCCGTACCAAGGAATCCAGTATCCCCCTTTCAACAATTCGAACGACAAACTGTGCCGATGATACAGAGAAATGTGAAATTCTAAATTTATTATTCGCATCCCAGTCTCACTTGCCAAACGAAAGCAGCCATGAAATTCCTGCATCCTCTCCAAGAAATGTCCCAAAGCTTGAACTTGTGGACATCACTGAGCAAGAAGTCCTAAACACCATTAATAGTCTTAATTACAACAAATGTACCGGCCCAGACAACATCCCAGTCAAACCGATAAAGTTAACAGCTTTACTAATTTCAAAGCCCCTGTCAAAATTATTCAATAAGCTAGTCAACATGGCGTGTTCCCTGACACTTGGAAAATTGCAAATGTCAAACCAGTTTTTATGTTTTTATTTTTTTATTAGGGCCACTCTCAACAGGCACACTTGCCCAATTACAGGGAGTAGTGGCGTTGGTGTTTAAGGATCCTCTCCACCGGGTCAAATCGGACACGGAAGGCGGTTTCCCGCCGTGTGGATTGAACCCACGTTAATCCATGCTATCCGATCCGAAGACTGGCAACAAAGCCACTAGACCACCCCGGCCCCTTTTAAAAATAAAGGAAGTTCTTCTGACGTATCAGGATACCGACCCATTAGCCTCCTGTGCTGCCTATCTAAAATATTCGAGAAAATAGTTTTCAAAAAAGTATACTCTCACTTAATCGACCACAACTTGCTGACTGAAAGACAAAGCGGCTACAGACCTGGACACGGGACAAGACTTCAACTCTTCTACCTTACGCACACGCTTTACGAATCTCTCGACAAAGGACTAGATCAAAATGTACTGTATCTCGACATAAGTCTCTACTTCGACAAAATCTGGCACAAAGTATTTGTTTATAAATGTGAACACGAGTTCGGACTTGACTGTATCCTACTTTGGCTTCGCTCATATCTGACCGACAGACGACAACGTGTACTCATAAACAACTTTAAATCTTCTTTACTACCCCTTAGGGTAGGATGTGCCCAGGGGTCTATTCTTGGCCCATTACTTGCTTTGCTCTATCTCAATGATCTATCTGAAAAAAACGGACAATTACTTACTATTTTTGCAGATGATGTTAGCTTATTTTCCCCCATAGTCCCTAAAATGTTGAAACTGTACAAGCAACACTCCAAAATGACCTGAGCAAAATTCTCGCCTATGGTAGAGATTGGCTTATCACTTTCAATGCATCAAAAACCATGCAACAAACTTTTTCACTCAGAACCTTCACTTCGGCTCCAAAACTTGTATTTGACAACAAACCGGTACCTATCGTCAAAAAAAACACAAACACTTGGGTATGATATTCTCCCATGACCTTTCCACGAACACGTCAATGACATGGTAAAAGTCAACATTACATTAGGTCCTCTATATCCGATAGCTCCGTTCTTGCCTCGCACTGTCATGAGCCAAATTTACACAATGTATGTGAGGCCCCTCTTTGATTACTCGACATAATTTACGACGGACTTTTGACAATGGACGACTCTGGACGACTTGAAAGACTGCAGAATAGGGTCGCAAGACTTGTTACAGGTGCATTACCACGAAGTGGAACGCAAAAGCTGAGGGAGGATCTTGGAGTGGACATCCCTCAAAGTCAGATGTCAAATTCAAAAGCTTCACTTTCTTCGTTATCTTTACCTCCCGCACACACCGAACTACATTAAAGAAATTATTCCTAATAGTGGGATATACCGGGAGCGCTGGGGGTAATTAGCTGGGCTCAAAAAATATATTCGACAGTACATTGCTAACAGAAACCTACGAAACCCACGCTACATGACAGAGACACGTCCGAGAATATCAAAGTTTAACCGCGCCCCACCGGGGTCTGGCGCCACCTTCGCCCCACCGGGGGCCATCGATGGCCCCCTCTAACTCCGAAAATATGGGCGTTAGCGCAAATCTGCAAAGTGCAATAGAAAGCTCGCGTGAATTCAGTAAGAAATTACTTCGCATGTTTTAGTGCTCAGGTCAATGGTTTGACCTCCAGAGGTCAAATTAGGTCAAGATCGGCTATTTTCACTCAAATATGCAATGATTAAGCAAACTGGGCATAACTCTTATGTCATTAGAGCTATTGAGGCCTGGTAAAGTACATTTGATAGCAAATTGCCAGTACTTTTTCCGCCATGTGGAACGTAAAGACCTCCCGCCAGTGGTTTGACCGCCAGAGGTCACCTCGTGACCTAATATGACCTGAGGTCACGAAAGGTCAAAAGTAACCTTGCCGTATATCAAATGAAAGCCAGGGACAAGACAAACACGATGGTGTTTGTTTCACCGCTCTAGCTCAATTAGGTCAAAGTTATTGTCAAAATACTGTTTTTGACCTCTGGTGACCTTGGATGACCTTGGAAAAGTCAAAGGGCAAATATGACCCCTGGGATCCGTGAAAGGGTGTCCAAAACGCTGTTCTGAGCAGTCTGAGTATTTGCAATCATTTTTGTGGCTTTTATATCATGAAATAGCTTTTCCCCATGCTTTTCCAATGGGAGAGGTCGCCTCGTGACCTGACCTCAGGGCACGAAATCGAAAATCCCGGATATACACCTTGTAGACCCTGGAGGGGTCATGAAGTGTAGGAAGTTTCAAATCGATCGACTTTGAAATGTGCTCTTACAGAGCTCTAAAGGTGAAGTGAGGTGACCTTGGTTGACCTCGTCTGGTGACCTGACCTTGGGTGACCCGGGGAAAAATTTCGGGATGATGGGAAAATGATGCGGAGAGGTGAGCCCTCAACCGCGGTGCTGCGCCTCGTCGTTTTTCTGCTATCCCGAAAACCTTAGGGGGCCATCATGCCCCCGGTGGGCAGGGTTAAACAATCATTCCTTCCGAGTACGACCAAATCATGCAACTCTTTACCTGAGCAAATCAGACAATCTAATTTGTATCCATCGTTTAAAAAGTCAGTGGAGGCGCACTTCTGTACTGCAAAGCCTCCAAAATATTATTCATGCGGCCGAAAAACTGAAAATTATATAATGACCCAGCTGAGAATAGGTATGTCCAAACTTAACGCACATACATTCCAGGTTCAAAAATCCACTACACCGTTTTGTGAGTGCGGACATAGGAGTGAGGACACCAAACATTTTCTTTTGTTATGTGTCAGGTACGCCGCGCAAAGGGGAGTCCTCTTCGAAAATATCACTGACATCGTAGGGAGGAATTTCAGAACCGTTACCAGCCCCGACAAACTAAAAATTCTGCTTCATGTATATAATCTGCCAAAAGGTATAGACAGGCTTGTAGCTCAGGAGGTTCAAAATTTTGTCAGAAGCACTAGACGATTCTAACAAAATTGTCAGCAAGGCACACCGGCGTCGTCTGCCGCAACTACGATATATATAGCGGGTTGGAGTGGCTTCCGGTGGCGCTATATCTCGAGCCCTCGACTTTTAACGAGCGAGAGGTGCCTTGATTCAAACGCCTCGGCGTTTTTGCATCGATCGTTGCATATGTTATCTTTTGTGTTGTCTTTTGTTGAAATAAAGTATGTATGTATGTGGCATGCACTTGGAGAGGTAGCTTATACTAGGTCTGTAGAGCACTGAAAAAAGGTGTTTACACTAGGTCTGTAGAGCAAAAAAAATATTCGCTCCCCCCCAGGAGGAGAGGCAGACATGACTGCCCCCCCCCAAAAAAACTCGGGTCTGCGTCCGCCCCTGGACTTGGGACGTAGTTGCATGAGTATTTGAGGAATATCCAAGATACCCTAGATATCAACAAGAACTGATCGAAGTATATGCGGCATCTTTGAACTCTTCGAGCCGTACGCCATCTTCATGTGCGCCCACCTGCTCCGCTGCGGCAGGGTGACGTGGTGTCGGAGGGCAGTTCGTCACACAGCGGAGGGACCAGCGAGGAGGCCGGCCTGCCTGCTCCGGCCGCCGCCACACGGCGCGCCGCCTCCGAGTACCTCAGCCAGCTCAGCTACATGCTGGCCGCCGGCGCCGAGGTAAATCTCAGGGGTCTGCCTGTATCTCATGGTTGGTTGGAAACTGATTGGGAGAGCCTTATGTTCAGGGAACGGGTTTGGTAGGCTGTTCCCAACAGGGATGGCGGATTCCATTTTCGAGCGGGTGTGCAAGATTTCCAGGAGGAGGGCGCCCTCCTCCCCAGGGGCCTTCGGCTCCCAAGGGGCGCCCACTCTGGGGAGGGGGCGCCAAGGGGGCGCCGATGGAGGGAGACTGTTGCCAAGGGGACACCTTTTGCTGTCCAGGGGGCACTTGTTCTAAGCAGGGGTCACCCATTCTATCCAGGGGCGCCGTTGCTCTTCTTGGGGCGCCTTTTGCTCTCCTGGAGGCGCCCCTGTTGTCCGGCGGGCGCCTTTGCTATCCAAGGGCACCTATGATACCCAGAGAAGTCACATTTGCTCTTGGGGGGGGACAGGGTGCGTCTTTGCTATGGGTGAGGGGGTGCCCTTCCATGCAAAAAAGGCTCCTATGCTAACCAGGGGTGCCTTTGCTCTGGGGGAAGGGTTCCTTTGCTCTTTAGGGGGCGCCTAACCAATCCAGGGGCGCCGTTACTCTTCTAAGGGGGGCCTACTTTTAGGCGTTACTCTTCTAAGAGGGAGGGGGCGACTTTTGCTACCCAGGTGGTGCCTCTACTGTCCAGCCGCGCCTTTTCTCTTATAGGGGGCCCATTTGTTCTCCATGGGGCGGTTTTGATGTCAGGGGGGTGCCATTCATATTTGAAAGTGTCTTTATTTCACACAGAGGGTCCTACCTCCTTAGGTAGGCGGTGTTTAGGCCTGATTTTCTCTTGATTGGTCGGATGCGCCGGCTAAATCTGGGGGGGCGCGGCCCAAATCCGAGGGGCCTCTGAACCTAGCTAAAACTGGGTGTGCTGAAAGATACTTTTGCATGCCCTTAATTTTTTCAGGGTATGCAACTGCACACCGTGACCCCGGGAATCCGCCGCACCGGGTATCCAATCGAACCCAGGCCTGCTTTATGCGATAAAATATGAGGCGAACGGTACTTCCTGTTTTGAGCCTTAAAGGGGGCGTCCCACTTTTATAATGGGTTTTGAACTGATATAGCAGTTTTGTAGAGCGTGATAAGAAATCACCGTTGGCATATTCAATTTGACCCAAAGCTCTCGGTATAAAATTTCCGCCGGCTTTAAAGTTCAAGGTAATGGGGCGCATTGCCTGATTTCAAACCTTGAACGAATACCATCCATATGGTTGCAATAATTTAATCGGTGGTAAGCCCTAAGCCTCGCCCACTCGCTGAGTACGAACCGGCATGCAACTGCCTGTCGACCGAAATCTGGGGCGGGTTACCGTCCATTTCAGAGCACGATTCGTGCCGAAATGCGCCTAATGGTCGCAACACACATCACATCCTCCCTACTCCGTAGTTTCCAAAACAAATATCGACTGTTTATTTTCAAACTCCAACTCTGAAATTGTTTTTTTTTACATCAGGCATGTGCAACCAGTGTTTGTTGTACTGCGCGCGATTTTTTGCCATGCGGAAACGCTTTGAATTGGCGGTGACAGCGAAACAATGATCAATATTTGGGATTGCACTGATTGTTTAAACTGTTATTATGATGACGTCATATATTGTTAGAAAAGAGGAGATATATATTTCTGTTTTAGTGTATGGGAGTGGGGAAAATGCTGTTTCCTTATTTTCAGACCTCTTGGTCTTAAATTTTTTTCTTACAATTTCGACAAAGTGGGACATTTCCTTTAATGAGAAGGGTTTGTGTTCAGAGAATAGGTTTGACAGGCAGTTCCAAACCAATTCCTGGGCTGTTTTATGCGTTAAAATCTGAAGCGAATGTTAATTTCTGTTCTGAGCCGCCTTTCCGCAGCAGGCGGCACAAGTGTAGGAACGTCCATAACATTGGAAGGACCAAGGGGTATCTTTAACTTCCCTCCAGTCAAAGCCATAAGGTCAATGGTTAAGATCTTGAACATTAGGGAGGCCATGTCACCCCCTATTCTTACGCCTATGACTGGCGGCACGTTATAGACCAATATATAGCTTGGGGTGTGACTTAGAAGCTAAAGTCAGAGGTTTCCAAATTCACCCTGCTGGAAAATATGCTATGACGTAAGCATTATTCAAATCTGACCTTAATTTGGATCAATTTCTTCGGCAGACCCCCTGTACATGGGGTCTGAAACTTTCAAGAATTTACCCTGAAACCAGCAAGTGCCTTTACTGCAGGACGAGTAGTTACTGCGCATAGACAAGTTCCGGGGCCTCATTTTTGATAATATTGACTTAAAAACCATCAGAATACATGTCAAAATAGTACACATAAATTCAAGGGCAGACGTGAACAAAAGGAGTAGGGGAATTCCAACCCGGATTAAACCGTAAAAACGGTGTTTTTGTCTTAAAAGAGATGGTCCAAATTGGTCAAAAGTGGGTAAAACATGCTCGCTTTGAGTATCATAGACAAACAGGCCACCCCTGAATCGCCCATGTACCAATAAGCATGACCAATACGCACCCCAAGAAGCAATAGCAGATACAAGGGGCTGGGGGGGCTTAAGCTCGCCCGAACTATCAGTGCCTATAGAAACTGCATAGCTGGAGGCTGCCCTGAGGCAGTGGCGGGGTGGGCCCAAACCCCTAGAACCTCCCCTCGAATAAAGGATCCACCTCTGCCGAGAATGCTAAGCTCTTTCTGTAAAAAGATACAATATGCCGGGATAAAGTTGCGTACACTGAACAACCAAATTGTCATAAACAAGTGTTAAGTGGACCATTCGCTAAAGTACAATGCAACTTCTCCTGAATGCTCACTTATCCTAACTCTCCAGCGACTGCTGGAAATCTCCCATGGTCATCTCAGCTTTTAGGGTCTTGTTCAGAAACGCGCAGAGATTATTGGCGTAAATATCATTTGGAGATTCTTGAAACCTTTTTAGGCAGAGCAGCCAGTGGTGGATCCAGGGGGGTGGCAAAAAGGCATTTGCCCCCAAACGGAAAGCTCGGGGCACAACTATGTATTTGCCCCCCCAAAGCGGTCGACCTCCTTTTTTCCCCGACTCCTTTTTAGTTTGAAAGCAAGAGTTTGGTGCGTCAACTCTCAACTTCAAACAGAACCAGTTAAGTTCAGTGGAAATTTGGGGCCTTGGAGAGGGAAAAGTATCTTGAGCCCACTTTTTCACCTGGTGAGGTTTTTATTTTGCTTTTCGCCTCACATACCTAAAATTCTACCGGAAAGTCATATTGTAGCGCTGTTTTGCACTGCGTGACGTTTTTTTTTTTGCTTTTCGACTTTGGTTTGCCCGTCCCAAACTGACCGGCTAGATCCGCCACTGAGAGCAGCTCTGAGCTCTTCAGGTCAGCGCTGCTGCTGATCTTGGCGTATCGGACCTCGACATACAGCCTCTGGTTTTTCGTCATCTCATTATCCACCGATTTTTTCTAGGTATCTCTTCACCTGATATGATTTCGCGAGGGTCCACCGGCTTCAGTCAGCTTGTGAAGGTCACAGTTGTCCAATTTGAACTCAATATCTCCCTTTATTTCTTCTTGGCTTTTGTTATAACTTTATCAAGAGCCTTTGAGTCTACTCACATATTTTCTTCTCCTTCTTTAACCTTGTTTTTCCATCGTCTGCTGTTGCTTCGTACTTGTCTTCGCTCCGGCCGCCATTCTCTTGTCCACGAAGCTTATGCAGTACATCTTCCTTTTCCAGCGCTGGTCCTCCAGGAAATCCCATTCTACCCGTGACATCTTGGCATCGTAGAAGTGTTTCTGTTTCATCAGAAATTCCGGATTCTGAGAGGAAATGTCCAACATAGTGGTGCGGATCTTTTTCACGTACGGTTTCACCTTCTCTACCTTCGCTTGTTTCCACTTCTCCGAACTCCTCTCCTGCCTGGCCCTGACCATCGAGTTGAACTCAGGGTAAAGATTGAGAACATCCTTGACAGTATGTCTCTCCTGTTTTGGGTACAAAGTACAGTGAACCAAGTGCTCTAGGTGCTGTGAGGTGACACGGCGGCGGACTCCTGCGCGTTCGGCTGGATATTGCTCCCCTCCCTCCGGGGCATCAGATGGAAAATCATAACTTCAATCACGTTCTAAGATGTTCCCTGGCCTCTCCTCGAATCCGGAAATGAAAAAACACTGAAGATTATATATTCGGGCGCCCTTCATCGAATCGTGGAGTAAATATCATATTCTCAGTTAGTATGCCGACCTCGAATTCGAGGTCTGGTATACGGACTGGAATATTGATATTACTCCCATTTAGGCTGTGATGTTTCGTGTTTTTTCGGACTAAGGTTTAGAATCATCATTGTCCTGGTAGCACTTCAAAACTTATCAATCACGTTCTGTTGGAGGGAAGAAAACCGGCATTAAAATCAGCCCCCTCAGAGAAAACGTGGGCAGCCACAGATTTCTGGGACTTGGATCTCAGGCTGCGAAGCAAGAACCCATACTGGTTTGACAGACCCGACGAGTTAGCAGAAGTCGGCTAAGGACAGAAATCAATAAACAGCCTTCTGAAAACCGCATGGACTCTCTTACGCTATGTTGCAGAAACACATTTATCACTTTAAGTTTTACTAGAGCTGCTATTGTAATCGACACTTTTACGTTTGGAGTTTTTTTTCAAATTGGTAGGATGGTACGAAACATTTTACCATGCTCCTGTGTGATACGGAGCATTCAAAGTATGCCCCTATCGCAATACATGGCTATTATGCTGATGAGTGTTCACCAGTGGCGCCGCCACGGAATTTTTGCAGGGGGACGGACCCGGGCTTCTGACCAGGGGAGGTGAATTTGGAGCATATTCAGTACCTGACAGCATTAATGACGATTGATCCAAAAATTTTGGGGGGACGTCCCCGACTGGTTGGCCAACAGGGGGGAGGGACGCGTCCCCCGTCCCTCCCGCTTTCAGCGCCCATGGTGTTCACTATGTTGCCATACTGTGTGATGTCTTGGAATCACGAACGCAAGAATCCAGGCCTCTAGAACTGATATCCAGTCGGCAATGGCTTGCACCGCAGTGACTTCAGTGGCTGGTTTTGTGGAAAAACATGAAAATTTCAGACCTCATGTACAGGGGGTCTATCGGAGTGATTTTGAGAAACTAAACACGCAGAGTGTCTAGAAATGAGCCATAGCATCTTTTTAAACCGGGTGATTAAAAAGTTGGTCCTAAGTCACACCCCTAATATAGCGCCAGTGGTGGTTTCAACTCAACGGTACTGTCCAGCTGTTTGTGACTGGTTGTCAGCAGGAGGACGGGAAGGACCAAGACATGGTCCGGGGCCGGCACAGACAGCGGGCGCACAGTCCACCCACCAAAGATCCGAGCGCCTGCGAGCGCCGCCCCAACCACCGGCAACCGGCACCGGTCGACATGGACGGCTCCCAGATGCAGCGGGTGAGCTGGCATGGTTTTTATATTGTTTTTCATGCGTACGTTTCCGTGATGGCATCACACATATCATTGTGTCTGGATCGGTGCAAAAACGCCCTTGGATATATTGAGGGGATGAGGTGGCTTAGTGGATAGCACCCTTGTCTTCTAAGCCACCGGCCCCGGGTTCAAGTCCCGGCGGAGCCTCTGAATAAGTCGATCTGATCCCCAAAAATCCCTTCCAACAGGGTGAGAGTTGGCGACGCCGTATGACCCTGGCAGTTGGTGCGTCGTTAAACCCCAACAATTATTATTTGAATATATTGACCTAGGTTAATGAAACTTTGACATAAGGTAGATCAGGGTCCTGAAATTGCTTTCACGCAAGGTGGAGAGTGAGGCCAAAATCCCAAAAAAGAGGCCAAAATCCCCCGCTTTCTTAACATGCCTCTTTTTTGTTTAGTATTTACAGGCTTGCAAGTCCCATCACAGCCTTTTTCCTGGACCTGTTTATTGCTTCTTAACAAACCAATACTTTTTTAGGATAATACTTTGATTTAGGACTGTATTTATGTGCCTTCATAATACAAGCAACAACTACCACCAGCTTTTTTTGTTTTGACTGACAGTGACTGACAGACTGACAGAACTGACAGAAAATATCTGCTGTAGAATGGAAGTGAAGAACCATCATTCTGCTACCACCTAGTGGAATGAAAACATTCTGACACCCCGCAATTGTAGGTAACTCATATATACATAGATAGGATCTCATAACCCTGAATCTCTAACCCATTAACATAGAACTAGGAAGCTACATGATTTCTAATGTTTATACATAGAATACATTATTTGACCCTGATGCCATGGTAAATAGCCAACCAGATAAAATCCCTCTTCCCCTTATTTTGTTATTCTCCAACTTTCCACCATGCAAGCACCACACAGGCTACCATTATCTAATGCAAGACGTGGGGTTTAAGCACTCAATCTCTGCCAGGATTATTTTGCTTCAATGTGTGAAAACCACCAGCCTATATAGCCTAAAATAGCAAACATACCCAGCCTTACAAATCATGAGCCACAAAAGGTACAGTCTGAGCCTTCCTCCGAGCTGTGGAAAACTTTTGCAAGGTATTATGACCTCACACAGTACTGTGCTGAGTAGGTAGGTACCCACCTATCTCCAGTAGATATCTAAGATGGGTGAAATGGTTCAATTAATCGTGAATTTCCGGAAAGGTAAGTTGCAGTATCAGGGATAAGAAATGAACCTTCATCCACAATATCCCTTCCAACAGCAAACTCAAATTCCTTCCACGCACTCACTCAATTTCCAGTCTTCTTTCCAACAACCATACTGACCTCAAAATTCTGTATTCTCTGCCTTGGGGATATTCCCGCCTCAATACAGGGCTCGCCCAAGGTTACCGGAGTAACTAAAAAAACTCACTGCGTGCACTTGCGCACCCATTCATGACACCCGAGATCATTTCGGCTCCCCAAATACGACAAAGTGACGTCATTGTTCTGAATCGACGAAATCCAGCTGAGGCATTTTCACCGAGGCCAATTCGGTACTTGGATGTCTTTGGAATCCCATTTCTCATTAATAAACGCACGGTTGAGGGCAATAGAACGCTAGAAATGTTGCTAAAATACGTTTGAACTTGAAATAACTAACAAAAAGAAAAATAAATCTGTATTTTACGAAATATATTGAAAGGTGGAATCGGCCTCACTTAAAGTGGAGATTTTTACCGAAATCATGATGTTGTTCTGAGCGTTTGAAAATTTCAAGGAAGCTCTTAAACCGTATAATAAAATACTTAGAAATTACCTATTTATTTTTCTTGAAGAAAAAATGTATTACTTTCCAACTATTGTTCAGTAAAATAATATATATATATATCCTAATTTATTCCTCAATGTCACCAACACTAAAAAATAGTCCAAAAATCAGGGTTGACTTTGGCAGCCTCCCTGGAAATTATAAGATTACTTTCACATTATTGGTGGTTTTGATAGGAATCTACGTTTCATTTTGAACCTTTCAAATGTGACTTGTATCCTATTCTAATGCGAATAAGTGCCGAAGATTAAAAGTGGACGAAAACGAATGCGCCTCGATCCAATCGGCCTCACTGAACAAATACCCACGTGAAGTATTTCCTTCGCCTGAAAATCTGGTAGCAGTCAATCCCAAGTCGGCTTAGGCAAAAAATTATGCGCCATCTTTTGTATTTGAAAGGGCCAGAAACTTCTGTGGCATGACAAAGTTTGTTATACCTCCAGAAAACCTTTGTTAGCTCACTTTTCCCATGTCACCATTGGTGTTCTTTCTGTGGGTTTTATATTTTAGTTTGGGGCAGTCCGGGGTTGTTTTGTGTTTTGTGCGGCGTTAACATGTTGTCATATCGTTCTTGGTGTATGTGGGAGGAGTAGTATTGGCGTTTGAGATTGGCGAGGGGACGTAATCAGCCAAGATATTACATCAATGGTGGTTGGGAATTATACTTATATGGTTTGGGTATTCACTGTCATAATTTAGATGTGTATTATACCGGTTTTCATGCCCGGGATTCCTCTGCCAAGTGAGGTCAAAACAAGTCCCTGGTGAGCCCTAAAAAATATCTGAAAAAGATACGTTTTCCACTTAAAATTGTGAATTTCAGGACACAGAGGTAGATCGCCATCGCCCCCACACAATCTCCAACAGGCGTTTTTTTCTAACCATCTTGGTTTCCGAGACCTCGGGGTGGGGGGAGGGGGCACTTTAGGACCCTCTCCCCTCCGCTGTGCGTTGACGCCAGACGCCTCTCCACTGCGCGTGTTAAAGGCCCAAAGCGCTCCCTGAAAAATCGGTATCGCGCCCTGCAAGGTCGCTCCCCCCTTCCCTCCGGGATGCGAGTATCAGCACTCCGATTATAAGATTGGCGCCATTGATGAGTTGCGTCGTCCAAAACTGGCGCCCATTGATGTACTAGGACAGTCCCCTGACAGTGACCGGGTGCCCGGGGTGTCAAATTCCGGATCCGTCCATGGCTAGGCGGAGTTTAGACCGCTGGGAACTCGGTTAATTCGGGGAAGGAAGGATGAAAGTGAGCAGCTGCTCCTACTGCATTCCCCCTGGTTCCGGTCATGGTTCATGCACACTCAAAGCTTTATCCCTCCGCCACGCTGCTTTTGCTTTACATTTAGCTCAATTTTCCTATGAAAGTCAAAGTTGGACATTAATATTAGTCCAGCAGGTCCAGAAATAAACATGATAAGAAAGAAAACGATAAACAAAACGAGAAAACGATGGAATAGCGAGAAAACTAAAAATCGTTTTAAAAACCAAGAAACGTCCTTAAACAGTGCAAAAAGAAAAAGGCAAAAAGGAGCTACGCAAACAAAAAAGACCTGTCTAGCCTGACCTTTACTGTTTGTGTTACGAGCTGGTGCTACCCCCAGTCGTCTACATATTTTGTCCGATCCGCTTTCCCACATCTCCAGTGTAGTCTGAAAGCTTTCTGACTGAGTGCACGGGAAACCGATTTCCGGGGGGTGGGTTTGTATTGTTTGTCGGCTTTAACATCTGCCTAAATAGCCGATCTAAACTTTTGCGGACGGCTCGGATTGAAAGATTATACACTGGTCAACAAAATTCAACTTTTTTCATGGATCCAATACAAAATAGTCCGTTTTTAGTCTAATTTGTGGCGCTGAACATGAATCTGACAGCAGAAAAATGCCGTATCAGATCAGAATTTTGAGATACAGTATGTGTGTGTGCCGTCGTTGTGCAAGCCCACTCGGTATCAGTGACATTGACAGTGCAAAACCTAAGGGGTCTGGGAAAATTAACGTTTTGGTGTTTGTGGTGGCTAGGATATTTTACCTTAAACCCAATTTTCATAGACCTAGGTTAAATTCAAGGCCATATTCAAGGTTAAACGAGGTCATATAGGTCAAATTCTGGCTGTGCAGGGTAGGCATTGGTAGATGCCGTGATTATGCGATGAGGAGCGGGATATGGAGAAAAGCGACCTAAAGTAACGGCGGAAAGGTCTGAGGTGATGTTCTCTGAAGCTTTTAGGTCAAGGTCGTTCAAGGTCATTGACCCTTGACGTCAAAATATTACATTTTGCCTGTAACGTATACTGCAACTAGCACTATGGCAACCGTCTGGCGAGAAATCAGGTTTGACCTTGACTTATGACCTTGGACTTAAATCTGCGACATTGAGCTCAAGATTGAGTGACCTAGCCTATGGTATCATGGTGACTCTGACATAAAATACTCATCATGTAATGTTGTCACGTCACCACTCGGTCTGCAATACCGGCGCGCTTGTGCGACCGAGCGCAAGCCTTGTTCAATGTACAATGTTCATGGACTTGAATGCGAGGTAGTTTTCCGCTGCAATAAATTCACATGTATCACATGTAAATTCACATGTATATATAAGCTGCTTTGTCTGGGTAGAGATAATCCGGGTTCTCGACATCATTGATCTAGATTTTTCCACAAAAGATTGGGCTCATGACTGTGCAAGGAAAGTGCAGGGGCTATACACCAGGTATGCTCTGGGGAAGAAACCAGGTCCGATGGCAAAAAACGGATACTAAATTTGAAATCAGCGGTATCGAAATAAATAGTAACAGGTGCTCACGTGCCGAGTCCATTTTGGCTGTTGACTGGTGTTATGAGCAAGTTCTTTGCCATGACTTCTGCCTCGAAAACGCCTTGATAGTTAGAAAAATAGACTTGGGGATCAAGCTGTAGCAGGGACGGTCATGCACGTAACAAAAGGAGGTCTGGTGGCTAGGACATTCACTTTAGGGCCACTCTGAGGGTAGCCACCACACGAAACGCGGCCAGGACTATATGGACAGCCTTGAAACCTCGGGGACCAGCATGGCTTGCTTTTACAGGTATGGCGCTTTGCGGAGGCGGGGCCCTATGTTGCCGACAGGGTCTCCTAGGAGTAGAAGAATTCTCTTTAAATCAAGTGAGCCACCTGTTTTTCAGCAGGGACCTCCGGGACGAACAGAGCTTTCGGTCACAATTAGGGCCATGTGTGGTCAGTAAACAATTCTTGCCGGACAAGGCGGGGTCCCTGCGACCATAAGAGCACTGTCTCGTCAAGAGACATTTGTTACCAAAGTGATACTGCGAAAAGGGTTCTCCATGGTCAACAGGTCATTCTGTAACCATCAGGGCCTGCTGCATTTCAGTGGAAGGTCATGAGGTGACCTGAGGTCTAATCGGAAAGTACCGGGGCCCCCGGGCCCCTGTATTCAACAGGGGAACCAACATCCCTTACAATCCTTGATGCAAGGCTCTGCTACTTCGTCGGACCGCTCTCCTGACTGGCATTCAGCCGAGTGGACGTCAGCCACCAGTGGCTCCACCGACCACCCAGGAATGGGCCAGTGACGCAAACTTCATCAGTATGAACGATTTCATGGAAAATCTAGCGGTCACAAACGACAGCGCGGAACGATCGATGAAAGTCACCATGGACTACAGTGCTGTTGAACGTGAAGGTGAAATGAGGGCTCGGGACGTCACAGTAACGTGCGCACATTGTCTCCAAGCGCCGAGTCTCTAAGAAGGTATATAGCCTGGATAGCGAGCACGTGTAAACACACGAATATAGAACTGCACCTTTTCAAAAAAGGTGCAGAAGTAGTCTAACAAAATGTCTGAGAAGTTGTCTTCCCAATTCATGGGCTTCCGAATGAAGCAATAAAGCCATGCATTGCCTTGATGATATCATGTGTCGTTTGGACTGGACCGATTTGTTTGAAAACAATTCCTACAAGACAAGTTTTCTGCACGGCTAGCCTTGACTCCGGCGGGCTAAAAATCATAGGCTAATCTGTTACACGCTGAGGGAGCGGTGAAACTGGATTCTGCTTCAATTTTACCTAACTCTCTAATTAGGGATAAGTCAGGTTCAAGATAGGAATTATCCATTCATTCACCGATCAAATGCTCCAAAAGGGACAGGTTTCTTTGCAGTGAACTTCAAACTCACGTACAATACTAATTGCAAAAACCAAATGCATATGAGCGACGCCACTGCAATCAACATCACTTCAACGCTCACCCGATTGGTTATGGTGGAAGCCGAAGAGCAGTCGGCTTCGGTGTGTTCCAACTGTTCCGTCTTACTCTTTAGAGAGAGCCTCTTGAATGCTTCGGCGTGCCGAGCGGAAGAGGGCGCAGTGCACCCTCCGTCGTCCTTCTGCGAACCAGGCTCGACAGAGGGAGGACAGGCGGACGTGACCACCTGCTCGATGGTTCTCGACCTCTGAGCCGGCGGCTGTGTGGGAGTCGGACAGGCCTACCGACGATCCAAGAGACTCAGCAGCGGGACGAGAGCCGGCGGCGCCGAGAGCAGCAGCAGGATCAGCAGCCGCTGTGGCACCGCTCGGTCTCCAGCACCAGCACGGAGAGGCTGCTCCAACAGCGGAGGGAACACTCCCCCAGAACACTGCAAAGGTGATTTCCTTATCCCAATCTTTTCACCTCTAAAGGACCGGTGGCAGATCACGCTACCACGCTGCGTGAACAGTGTTCAGCTTGTCAGCGTTTTCAGGCTTTTGAGCCGCGAGAGCCAGGCGAAAGAGCCGCGGATTTGACGGAGGCAGAGACTCTGATAAGGAGAGAGGGTCAGCTGTGTAAAGCTTGTTGAGTGGTGCCCGTTGCAGCCACTTCCAGATCTGGACGAAAGCTCAAAACGCCGCTCAAAGATAGAGTCGCGCGCATGTCTCCGAATGAACTTGATAAATACCTTAATCATCTTCGAGCTGACGTGCTGCTTGGATTTCGTCGGAGCGAAAGTTTAGACTTCCAAACCGCTTGTTCAAGACATCCACTGACTTCTGGAAGATGTTTTCACCAGCAGAGCGTTGGTCGAAATCGCTGCACGTAAGTATCAGTGATGACAAGTGTCGGTTTGCATCTATGGGTTCCAGCCTTTTGCCAAATCCTGTTTGTCTTCTCCTCTTCCAGTGCACGAACTAACTGGTCAACGGTTTTATCCGTCTCAAATTTCTTGGACTTCACAATGTCTGCGTTCTGCTGCAATTGGGCGATTTTTTTGTCCACGGCTGAAATAACGAAATTGTCTCCTGCCAGGGTCAGTTTCTGAGACTCCTCTCCGCTATCCATCAAGAAAATGCTTATTTTTTCTTTCCAACTTCTTAGCCATTTCTGAAACAGAAAGTTTGCGCTTCTTGCCTCCGGTTGAGCTATCCGATGCACAAGTGTCCTCGGTAAACACTGTGTTACCTCCCACGTCCAAATCCAGGGGCGAATCCAGAAATTGCTCAAAGGGGGTGGCCAACCCTGACAGAGAGAGGCGGCCTCCTCAAGAGGGCTCGGAATAACTTTGGGGGCCCGGCCGTGCAAGGTATAAATTTAATTAAAAACGTAAATACACAAAAATGTCGGCCAGTGAGCAAAAAAAGAAACTTTAAACATCCTTTTAGGGGGAGAAAAATTCCGAGAATCCCAAAGCCCGGGGATGAGGTGGCTTAGTGGATAGCACTTTGTTTCTAAGCCACCGGTCCGGTTCGTCCCGGCGGAGCCTCTGAATAAGTCGATCTGATCCCCAAAATCCCTTCCAACAGGGTGAGAGTTGGCGACGCTGTATGACCCTGGCAGTTGTGCGTCGTTAAACCCCAACAATTATTAATCCCAAAAGCCCACAACTATGAATTGGCCCTAAGATCCCTGAGATTCGTTCAACATTTGATTGAATCTCCACAAATCCAGGGACTGGACAAATTTCGGCTAGGGTCATTGATCGGGACCATCTCAGATCGAACACAATATTCGATGGCCTGCTTGAATTAAGACTTTTAGATGTCATACCTTCTACTCTCAAGCAGGGACGGCTGTTGTAGCCACAGAGGGCCGAGACCAAAGGAGTCCCGCAAGCAAGGCAGGGGGTTGACTATAGCCACAGGAGGCCCAGGTAGACCGGGGGGGTGGGGGCATGAATGCTAGAATTAGGGGACTGGCTTCGGCCACAATATATTTATCGTGAGGGCACTGGCCCCTGAGACGATTTTTAGGGGACCGGTCGCGGGGTTCGTGAGCCCTCCGAGGCAGGGACCCGAGAACAACACTGGGGGCCAATGGAGCCAAATTCTTGTGAACTGCTAGAACAGCTATTTGGGAGTCTGAAGCCAACTTTGGGGGCCTCCGAGATTAATTCAGGGGCCCCCGGCTACATTATAAGGGCCCCTATACCTTTCGGGTGTCATTTGAAAGGCAACTTGCGGGGCCTGGGTACAGCTGCAGGGGGGCCTGACGGCTACGGCAGGAGGCGTTTCTTTCCAGTGCTTAAGATCGGCCCAAGGGGGAGATTGCCCCATCGCCCCCCCTTGAATCCACTCCTGTCCAAATCACTCGGATAGCGGCATGCTACTTGACTTCACGGTCTCTGAGTTCAAAGAAAATAAACCAAATTTTCCTTGTGATTTTCTTTTTCGTTCCTTTTAATCACAAATCTGCCAGTGACCCAAAATAGGTTTTGCGCTAGGGTGTCGAGTGGAAAATTCAGCTCGGAATATATGGCGAGTGAGTGGAAAATTCCCTTCAAAATGTATGGCGGAGTAAACATTTTCCAATTTTTGTACTCAGGTGGTAAACTCTCAGATCCCTTGTTTGAACTAAGGGATGGATATTTTGTTTAATTTTCTCTAAGTAAATATTTTTAAATCGTCCCCAAGCAGCATTGTTTGTCCATTACCAGGTGAAAAAATTTGGGATAAGCAGGTAAATGTTTACCAACCTGAAACCCCTGATGCAGTCTCCAATTATTGTTTAAGTCATTGGTGAGTTGCCACAAAAAAACTTTTTGGGGGCTCTGAGACCGACCTTCGGGGGAAAGAACTCTGGGAGCCACCAAGACTAACATTTGTGGGATAAAGACCGACTCTTGTGCTCCTCCTCTGCTCTCCCACATGACCAGCTCTAAAAAGCCTCTGAGACGAAATATCGGGGCCCCTTAGACACACTCTGCAGAGAAGGCCTCCGAGACCGGCAGGTGGTGAAAAATAAAGAAGAGATTTGCCTAAATTTATTATCTAAGCATACACTGTACAGTTTTTCTTTCCAAGACAACGCCCCTCCTATACCTATAGTTATCGGAATTTTGGAGGCCACTTTCGACCTCAATCATTGCACCTCGCATACACCTATGCTAGGGCCCAGTAGAGCCTTGGCTTACACTTAACTAACCCAGACGAAACTACAAACTTTCTATCATGGCAATAAACTCTTCCAGACCCTTGCTAAAACTTTCTTTTCTTTACCTGTCAATTCCCCTGCTCCTCTTCACATATATTCTCACCTTCCTTCATATGAATGTGCTGCATTGAAGCAACAGCAGCCTCGTGTCTTTCTGTTATTTCTTCCTTTCGTCTACAATCAGGCAGGCGCGGCGGGTTGCGACAGCGTCAGAGCGACTACTACTTTAAATTTCTGATCGCTTGCTGCTTGCTGGTCGCCTGAGCTACATAATTTGCTTTCTGAAAATTGTTCTAAAATAATTTTCTAAATCCTTATAGGCTAGAAAATTCTACAACTAAAAGCACACAAAGGGGAAGACTAGCAATGTTTTGTCAATGATGAATATGCAACCTGTCTTTCAAAAAGCCTAAAGATACCGCTTTTATTTACTAGATGTAAAGACGGCGTTTCGGTAAGTCCACGCCGTAGACCAGCCATACAAAAAAGTGCCGATGTTTGAAGGATAACTGGGTGCATTCTTGTTGCCAAAAAAATCATTTAATGCAAATGTAGAGTTTCAATGTATTCAAATACCGGACACTTTCAGTTCAAATTAAATATCAGCGTGTTTATGACTAGGGTGTCGTAGGGTGTCGTGAGTGGATTTAGGTGTCACACGGCGTGGACGCAGCAATGAAGGGCTGATACGGATAAAAATGATTTACTTCACAATAAATGGCCAATTTTCTACGATACATTGTCAAAAAAATATGCTGCTTAGCATACAAATTTCAAGATAATTGCTTTTCACAAGATGACCAAAAGTGGTTTTTCACTATTCTCGGTACCCGAAATACAAAAATAACTTTTCAAGGACGTAAGTCTAGAAATCATGTGCACAGATAAACTGCTTTCCAGAAATGTATCTCTCAAAGTGGTCAGCTCATTTTTTTGGCAACACAAGGCTAGGGTGTCTAATTTTCCACTCACCAATTTTGTGAGTGGTGGAATTTAGTGGCGGTGTTCACTGTTCACCCATTGGAACTTTCTCCGGAGGGGCGGGGGGCACTGAGCGTCTTGCCCGCGCCAGAACTTTGATTCTGTTGTTCCTCTGAAATCGGTGGAGAAGATAAGGATGCCAGGTGTAACTGGTAACTGGCCAGAAAAATAGAAGTCGCCAGATTTTCTTGCAGAAAAGCGAAAGAAGCGCATAAGAGCCGAGTTAATTTGGCGATCTTCTATTCGATTCTGCTGCTCTCTTTTTCCAGTGGACGTTAGTAGAAGAGGTAATGGAACTGGCCCTTGTAGTAAGTATTGTTGAGTATTGTTAACTTTGTGAATTGTATCTTTGGTAACTAGAACCATAATTGAGAAGTGAGTGGAGAATTCAGCAAAAAAGTATAAAAGTGAGTGGAAAATTCTGCTTGACTGGGTGTCGCTCTGCTCCCAGCACCCCAGGTTTTGGGACACTGAAATCTGCTTTCCGTAAACCAGCACCACAGTCTCATATGTTTTCAGCACTATGTCGCTGCACGCCGTTGTCTGTGACCTCTCACTGGCGACTGTCAGGCGGCTCCGCTCCCAGGCGATCGGCTGGCTAAACCCCGAGGGCGGACCATGCCATGACCTTGACCGGTCGCTCCCGGAGCCGGGCACCGACTGCTGGATTGGACCGATCGGTTGCGAAAAAATCTTATTTATACGGTGAACGCCCAATTTCCATGCCAGTGCACAGTGGGAACTTTTCCACTTTTAGCCTGAATTTGTTCCTGACGACAGAATCCATGATTGAATTTTATTACTTTGGCTGGGAATCAGTTGACTAGAGGTAAAATGACACGCGCAATGGAGAGGGGTCTGGAGTCAACGCACAGTTGAGGAGGTCCTAAAGTGCCCTCTGAGGTCTCAAAAACCAAGAGGGTTAAAAACGCCCGTCGGGGTGTGCGTGGCGGCAATAGTGATCAACATTATGCCCAAGTTTTATTGACCTAAGAATATCTTCAAGGTCAAACGAGGTCGCTAAGATCAAATATGGGCCCTGCTAGGTGACCTATTGGGAACTGCCGAGGTTATGTGGAAAATAGCCGGCAATACACCAAAAGCGGATTCAAGTCACATAGGAAAGGTACCACCAAATTTTCTCTGGAATTTTCAGGTCAAGGTCATTCAGGGTCAATGACCTATGACGTAACAATATGGCATGTCATGTTTTTTTCATCATCATCAACTTTTTTATTTCATTTCTTATATACAGACAGGGGATAGAAGTAAATAAGACCAGCAAAAGAAGACATGAACAAGGCAAAGCAATAAGGAGCAACAGAATAGAGCTTTACAGGCACACAGTATAAAACAAAAGGAAGTAAGCGAACAGAATCATTAGCGGACGCAGGGGGGCATTCCGGCCATGCCCCCCCCAAGCGCTGGAGGGGGCCAAACTATATTTTTGACCCCCCAAACGCCAGAAAATTTTGCGAAAAGAGGTGTTTACACTAGGTCTGTAGAGCAAAACAATCTTTGCTCCCCCCCGGAGAGCGATCATGTACTTGGAGAGGTAGCTTATGCTAGGTCTGACGACCACTGAAAAAATGTGTTTACACTTAGGTCTGTAGAGCAAAAAATCTTCGCTCCCATCCCCCCCCGGAGAGGAGAGGCATACTTGGGTTTGGCCCCTCCCAAAACTCTGGTCTGCGTCCGCCCCTGAACAGAATCAGATTAGAGCAAATGGTTAACATAGAAGGAACAAGACATAAGTTCCCGGCATGAAACAGTAATCATGGAGCGGGAACAAACAGAAAAAGTGACACAAAACAGGACTGATAGGTCATAACAAAACGAGAAGAGCATAAAAGAACGAACTGAACAGAAAAATATCGCCAAAAACAGCTTGAAGAAGCAAAATAAAACAACAAAATAACAAGCAAGCAAAAACAGGGAACGCAACAAAGTTAAGTAATAAGTAGTTATAATAAGTACAGGGCCCACATCTGTTGAACATATTAAATCTTAACACGCGCATTGACGGGGGTCTGAGCCACCTTCGCATTGACGGGGGGCGGGTACCCGCCCCTAAGATCTCGAGAACCACGGTAGGGAGCGAAAAACGGTAAACGGCGTTAGGCTGCCCATCCACTTCTCCATCGAAAACATTTGAACCATTTTTTTGTCAGGTCACATTTAAGGTCACGAGAGGTCAAAACATGCCCGTCATAGGGATAACATGTAAATTCAGTTTTTCGGCCATTACATCTGAACAAGTAAAGATAGAGCAAAACGACTTGAACTATATGAATCCTCTTAGCAAGCCGAATCGAATGATATATAATTTGACCTCGATAGGTCAAATCAAGGATTTGACCTGACCTGAGGTCAGGTCAGGGTCAAATTATATAAAATGCATATCATTAGAACCGCGAAGCCTAGGCGAGTCTCATGCAGCTAAAATAAATGCTCTATCACCATCCGTTACTGAGTTATTCCGTAAAAACCATTTTTCCCATGTATTTCCAATGGAGAGGTCATGCCTCGTACCTGACCTTAGGTCATCGGTATCAAACATACCGAAACATATTTTAGAGAACTCGGTGGGGCCATTATGTGATATGAGTTTCAATCGGATAAGTTCACCCTCCTCCGACTTATGCTATCTTAAACTTTTTTGAGGTCGGGTCACTTGACCTGTACTGGTGACCTGACCTGAGATGACCTAACCTTAAAATTTTCACAGAAGTTGTAAAAATGATGAGGAAAAGGTATATCAAGTACGGCGGCGCTACGCGCCGCGTTTTTTACTATCTCCGAAAAACCCGAGGGGGGCGGGTACCCGCCCCCGTCAATCGCGTGTTAAAAAAACTTAAGTAAAATTTAACAGAGACACTCCTCTCTGGTATGGTGCTGTATTACCACTGCCAGGTCACCGGCGGAGCCGGCACACTGCGCCCGAGCCTAGCCTCAGGGCACGCGCGGGCATAGGCGGCGCGGACATAGGCGCACCAAGGGCGGGTCACCACACTGTTCTCCCCCAACAAGAATGCTTGGGGCTAAGTGACCTAAGGAAGAAAACAGGCAAACAAACAAAAACAAAACAAAACGTATCACTCCGCCACAAAATAGTCTGGCTTCTTGCGCACCCTCACAGGATATCGTTTCACTTTCCCTGCTTCCCGAGACCGCACCGGTGACGGCCCCACCGTTGGCGTTACAGTGGGTCCGGCCGGACCCGACGAATCTTGGGCACTCGTCGGAAGGGCAGTAGATGAACACGCAGGCTGCATTGGTAGGAGACGCGATGCCATCTCCGGAAGATCATCGTGCTCTCCAAAAAGCCGCAATAGCGGCTTATGATCCGTAATTAACACGAAGTGGTTCCCTAGAAGCCACTTGTGAAATTTTCTGACTCCGAAATCAATCGCCAATGACTCCCTGTCAATCTGGGCATATTTTCTCTCTGCAGTAGTGAGACTGCGGGATACATACCCCAAGGGCCTCTCAGACCCGTCGCTCTCGCGTCTCGTCAAGACTGCACCGACGCCGACGGGTGACGCGTCGCAGACGAGCACCAGCTGGTCCCTGCTGCGGTAGTGTGCCAGGGACGAGTCGGAAGTCAGGACGTTCTGCGCCCAGTGGAAGCCCTCCTGCTGGTCAGCTCCCCAGTGCCACCTGCTGCCTTTGCGGAGAAGCTGATACAATGGAGCGAGCTTGTCAGCACGGAACGGCAAATATTTGGCATAGTGCGTCACCATGCCCAAAAAAACTCATGAGCTCCCTGATATTCCGAGGAGAAGGGACATCTTTGATGGCCTCTATCTTCGCTGGTACCGGTCTAATACCATCCCTGTCCACAATATTGCCGAGATACTCGACACTTGGAACGAAAAACAGACACTTTGATGCACGTACCTTCAGTCCGGCTCGTTCCAGTCGGTCAAAAGCTTCACCCAGGGTCTTCAAATGGCTTTCCTCGTCTTTGCTGCTGATGAGCAAATCATCAAGATAACTTACAATATTTGGCAACCCTGCCAACACCTTCTCAATCTCTCTCTGGAAAATTCCACTGCCTGCCGAAACTCCAAACGGCAGACGCGTATACTGCAATGGACCCTTCATAGTATTGATGGTCAAAACATCGCGGGATGATTTCTCTATTTTAATTTGGTTGTAGGCTTGAGCCAGATCTATCATAGAGAAAACTGTTCTACCAGAGAGTCTAGCAAATAAATCATCCACAGTCGGCAACGGGTATTGATCCAATTTCACATCGAGGTTTGCAGTCCGCTTGAAATTCGCGCAAACCCTGACTGTGCCGTCCTTCTTCAAAACTGCAACCAAGGTCGTGGCCCACTGACTATTCTGTACAGGCTCCAAAATCCCCGCTTGTATGTCTTTCTCTAATTGTCGTTCCACTTGTTCCCGATACGCGTATGGCAGCGACCTAGCCCGAAAAAAATTTCGGTGGAACTGAGCGATCAATTTCCAGTTTTACCTCCACACCTTTTAGCTCACCCAGACCGGGTTCAAAAAACGCGCCGATATTTGCTCTTCAGTTGCTGCAAATCGGCATTGACAACAGCCTTCACTTCCTGCCAGTTCAGACGAATCACCTGGAGCCAATCCCTTCCCAGGAGATTTGACCTCTTACCCTTCACCACGATTACTTTCAAGTTCCGGTGGACAGTGTCTGAGTACTTCACCGAGGTACGGAATTCACCCAGAACTGGAATCGTGTCCTTAGTGTAGGCACGTAACTTAACACTGCATGGCTTGAGCTGTGGGCGAATATTCAAAAAAAAAAAATACGTGTCCTCCCCAATCAAAGTGTAACGGGAGCCGGTGTCAACCTCCATTTCAACACTGGTGCACTGAAACTTAACAGTGCAGGTAATAGGCGGAGCGCCATGACCCACCTGGCTGACGTCAGCAGAATCAGAGGACTGCCGAACTTCTTCAGCTGTCCCCTCCAACCAGTCTTCCCACTCGTCGTCCTCGTCAGCGTCATCCACGCAGTGAGCACGCTGTCCATGCCCAAGTCCATGCCGCACTGAGCTTCCTCTTGCCGATGACCGTGGCTGAGCTAGCTGTCCGCACGAACTTGCCGCATGCATGGCACTTCAGTTGACGAAATCGGCAGACATCTGGCGAATGGTTAAAGCGCTCACACCGCCAACACCTGTCGGACTCCGCCCCTGCAACGTTCGCACCAGCTGGCGCGGCAGTAGCAGCCTGCACAGACGAAAAACCAGACCCTGAACGCTGACCTGCAATAATAAAAGCATCATTGGCCGACATTTCAAGGGACAAGCTTATTCGCTGAGCCTTCGCAAAAGTGAGGTCTTCTGCCAGGAGATTTCGCTGGATCCGCTCTTCGGACACGCCGCACACCAGCTGTTCAGTTAGCCGGTCCTCCAGTGTAATCCCGAACTCGCAGTGTTCCGCTGCACGCCGAAGATCTGCGACAAAATCAGTGATGGTCTGACCAGGACGGCGCTGGCACTGGCTAAATTTGTACCGGCTAACAATTTTCGATGGCTTAGGATCCTTATGACGCCTCACGACCGATAGTAGCTCCGAGTAAGTCTTCTCGTTGGGCTTTGCAGGGGCGATCAAACTACGAATCAATCCATACATTTTCTTCCCGCACATAGTCAAAAACTTTGCCCGCTTGAGACTGTCATCAGTTATCTGTTGACTCTCCAAAAAGAACTCAAAACGCTCCTCCCACTCCGGCCATGAATCAGAGTCGGGATCAAAACTCTCCATACACTTATCTGTCATGGCGTTGAATCCACTATGACAACGTCAGCAGGTGCAGATGAAGATTTCCAATCCTGCAGTGAAGCTATCTTCTCACTGAAGCCCGCAATTGAAGGAATTCATCCTGAACGCCAATTTAACAGAGACACTCCTCTGAACAATTGTTTTCACGTGTTATTGTAAACCGATGTGAATCGAAACTTTTTGTTGCTCAGAATATTTCCTTTTCGTGTTTACTGGGCAAATTTAACCTCAGAACCAAAATACAAACTCGCCGAGCAGTGCCTTCGGAGCACGGATGGAGATGGAGGGAGGAGGTGGGAGTCAGAAGCCCCAAGATTTTGGGTCTCCCACAGGGGCGCAGTCAAAGGGGGCACAGGGAGCACATGACCTCATCGATGCCAGAGTGCCCCTTTGATCGCTAGGCAGTGTACCGTTTGGGCTGTGCCGTTTGAATTTTAGTGTCCTACGCCGTTGAACCTAGATGCAAGTAGACCACATGTAGCAGTTGAAACTATTATTAGACAATTTACAACTATTTTTAGTCAGCTAGGGAATTCTGTCGCGTTTCATGGTGCCCGGGAAGAGTATGGGCACCTAATACGCGTCCAGATAATGCCTCATCGTCGCCAATAATCGTATGGGCGAAGGCATTCTGGTGCCCATTGAGCTCACTTGGTGCCACCTGAGCTGGTCAAAGGCCATATGAACCCATCTAAAGCCAATTGAGCTACTCTGATGACCCCATACGTGAAGGCCAGTGAGCTAGTCTATTCCCTGGGGAAAATTGAGCTGTTCTGGAGGGGGGGCTCTGGTCCACATCATTGTTGCCCTGGGCTGGTCTTGAATACATGTGAAATAAAAACACAAAGCCAACTATCATCATCTCGGGGGCCACTGAGTTATATTCTAGTCCCTGTTTGCACAGCTGGGGGTCAGCTGCCTTGTGGGGCTCTGTCACACTAGGTGGTTCCCGGGCTGGTCTTGAATAGAGGATCACCATGAATTGAAGACAGTCTTTGAAAACTCTTAAAGTATTATATATCTACAGGTCATAGGGACATCCCTATGGTCATAGAGGAATAGGGGTATACAGGGGATATGACCCTCCAGGGCATAGGGGCAGCCAGTGAACAAAATGAGGCAGGTGACTCGATCAGGTAGTTCGGGAAAATAAAATCCCAACATTAATGGCTCTTAATGTAAAAATAACCACCTAACTTTGCCTTGAATAGAGGGATATTTCCCAATATAATCTACAATCTGGCGAGTTGAAGAAGGGGCGACTGGAATCACCTGGTCAGGGGCGAGAGGCCGGAGGAAGCTGGAAGGCTTAGATAGATAACATATTTTTGCAGGCAGTGTTTAAACCGATGGTGTTGGAAGGGTCGGCATGAAACGGGAAGGCTTAGGAAACCTGACGTCGCTCCCTGCTAACCATGGATGTGAGAGACGATTTAACACTCAGCGAGCCATTCCAACTGGTGCACAGACTCCCACCCCATATCCCGAAATGGTGAGTTTGTCACTTCATGTGTTCACTATTACATATGTGCACTGATAAGACTAGCAGCACGGGTAAGTGCACACAAAAGTCCAGGCGTTCATGGCCCATAAGGTACCCTCCCACAACACGCATCGATGAAAACCAATATGCGAACCACATGTGCAAAAAACCAGAGGTACAGACATACAGATCACTAGTGCAGAATAAAAGACAAGGAACAAAACATAACAAAACAAAACAAGACAGGAACATCCAGCGTGGCTAAGGAGAGAGTGAGAGAGCTCTCACTCTCTGAGAGAGGAGAGAGTGAGAGCGGGGAAAGGGACAGGTGAGAAGGAAGGTGAGGAGGAAGAGGAGGAGGAGAAAGGAGGAGGAGGAGGAGGAGGAGGAGGAGGAGGAGGAGGAGGAGGAGGAGGAGGAGGAGGAGAGAGAGAGAGAGAGAGAGAGAGAGAGGAGAGAGAGAGAGGAGAGATAGAGAGAGGAGAGATGCTGAAGACAGGTAGGTTAGTGACAAAACATGTAGCTTGCCGAGACACTCCGAGCAAGGCTAGTGAGCAAAATTTTGCTATTTTCTAGAATTGCTGAGTGACAAGGGTTTGCCTCAATACTGGCTTATAAAAATTTTCTTAATTACTTTCTTAAAAAATAATCTGTTGCGAGGTATGTCATTAATATCGCTTATGTTTGATGCTACGGTCTGATGTTCGATGCTAAATCTGATCTTTTAAAGGCAACTGTAGACAATCAACTGCAAAAAAGACACTGAGGTTGAAAAATATAATTTCATCAACTAGAAGCAGACAGCGCACATACTAAATATTATGATCAGAGAAAGCTTTGCATTATTTTTTAAGGTGTGATTGTGGGGGTCCCCTTACACTGCAGGATGTGTGAACTGACCTTGCCCACAAATGTTCTAAGCTTAATTTGCACTGGGCCTGCTGCAGGTGCAATGATATCATTTGTTGGGTTTATCATGTCTTGCCATTTTATTTTTTCTCATCATAGGATTAAGCAGTGTGTGTGCTGGAAAAGTGCTTAAATTCCCGAAAGAAATTATCAAGATCAGATTGATGTGACTCAATGGAGAGGGGAGGCTGGTGATGCTCCAGGAAGAAAAAACTCATGTTTGCATGCTTCAAATTTTTTCCAGTATGTGATTGTGGCTCCCGCTTGTACTGTGGATTGTGTGCATTGGATATATCATGCTGTGCAATTGTGTGTTTTCCTCAGCATAGGATTAAGCAATGTCTGTGTGTTGAAAAGGTGTTTGTGCATTCCCAAAATATATCAATATCAGATTGATGTAGCTCAATAGGGACGGAAGGAGGTAGGTAACATGCTAGGAAGTAAAACCAACAGTTTCAGAGATCACATACTATTATACCTTTAGCATTGTTTCAGGGGAAGATTGATTTATTTCTTGCTATTCCTGGATCTTGGGACATATTGAGAAACAAGGCCAGAGAGTGGAAACATCTGCCAGATGATCACCAGATTTTATGCATCAGAGTAAACGCACCATAAATAAAAAGATGAAAATAAAAAATGCAAGCAGACCTGGAAAAACAAGGGTGTGCACGCGACCTTCCTCGGGAATCATTGCAAGCAATGGAACTTAAAAAACAATTTCTATGCTGAAAAATGCATTTACCATAGAGCCAGAGATGACCACATTTTACCCAGCTTCTAAGGAAATGTTCAGAAACATAAGTGACAGTATAATTCATTTACTCTGATTTGTAAACTTACCCAAAGTTTATGTGTCTACCAAAATCTCCTGCAGTCACAATCTTCTGATTATACCTAAGGGCTGAACAAATGGACATAATATATTGTAGAAATCCAGCAGATTTCACGAACTGGGTTATTTTGAAGCACACCTTTTGTTGGCGAATGCTCCTTATCTCCATCTTGGCTGCAGCATACAGGTTTCTCATGTTACAGGTAACACATATTTGTCAATGAAGGGGCTCTCAACAGAAAAGCAGTGAAACAGAGAGAACCCAAGCAAAATTTCAGTACGAAATTTAATAGCAACAAATAAATACTGCTGGAACCACCTCACTCCTACACACACAATCAACAATCATCCAGCGAGCAAGCGCAGGCGGGGCGCGCGAGGAAAAGAACCGAGAGCCACTCGATGGAAAAAATGCCGCTTACAACTTGCTTTTTTAGTCCGTCTTTTGGAGGAGTTATCATATGGCAGCACGAAATTTCGGGCTACCCGTTATCTACTACCCTGGATTTTGGTCTATTTTCTTGTAAAAAGACATTTCACAATATTTCCCGGGTTGGCCCTCCCCCAAAGTGCCTAGATCGACCTCTGCAATTCGGAACTTCTTAGCTCTATAAAAAAACATTAAAAGGGGTTTTATACCATTTAGTATGAAGGGAAGTTGTTTTCTTCTGTCATAAGCTTTAGAATGAGCCAACTTTCAAGCCGATCCAATGATCTTCAATTTTCATCAATGGGGGGTGGGGGAGGGGGGGAGCAGGGAGACCAAACCTCAAAGGACCGAAGGACCGAAAAATGATGCATGCTCATTAGGGATGTCCAGATTTCGGTCTTTTCGAAAAATCGTAGAAAGCCGTGTCTTCCCATGGTTTCAAGCATTCTGAGTTCATTTATGTACAAAAAACCAGGTTTAAACAACATTTAGGGGTCGTGAATTTGATTTAAAAATGGGAATTTTGGCCATTTTTGGCCAAAATTGGTACAAACGTGCATATAAACAGACCATTATGGATAGTATCAGTATAAGTGCATGCTTATTGAATAGAATAGCTCATAAGCTTTCGTTTGATACCAGTTTTTTATTAATATCACTTTTGGTTGACTTTTTTATAGGCGTTCAATCATACAGTTATGACCCGTCTCTGAGCGCCACTGACCTAGCGTGGGTTCAATTCCAGCTGCAGGGCGCTCTACCGGAGGCAGGAAAAACGCTGCGATTGACTGCTGTTTAGCGAAATGTTGCTGGTATCGCACCCATATTTTTTATCGCACTTCACAATTTATTAACTTCTTGACATTTAATTAGCTAATTAATTGATTAATTCAGATATCGATTGATTAAGCCCTGCACGTAGGCACAGGTATGCACAACTAATGATGCACATTCTGTTTTCAGGCTGGGACAGACGGTGCGGTCAATTTGGAAGTAAAGAATTGCGTTTCTGTCTGTTTGACCATTGTGTTTTGTATGGCATGGACCGATCACAGTCAAGAATCACATACGACTTGGCTGGGCACCCGTTACCAACCATAACAGGTGCAAGGTTTCCAATTTCCAGCCAGGTCCTGAGGCGTTTTCTCCAAGCCAAGCAAGACGCAGAATGCCGGATGAGGCGTCTATGAATACTATTGACGAAGCTGAGCAGTTTTGGAAGATGGCGCGCATCAAAACATTGCGAGCTCATAAGCTGTGGGAGACATGGAGGTGCTTGCAGAAAAGCAAGAGCGACGACAGCTCTGACCGACGCGAGGTGTTTTGGAAGGCTCTTAACGAGCTGTGCGACATCGCGACACCTTATTCGCAGAAGGGATACTGGCCGACGGGCTGCTGATGCTCCAAGCAGGAGGATATAGGTTTCTACCATAATTAACGCGAAGACCTTGTCAGCACCATCCGAGGTCTGGATAAGCTATACGAAAGGAGAAACAAAAGGACGAAAGAGAAGATATGGAGCTGAGAACCGAAAAGAGCTAGAGGAGAAAGAAAAGCAGACGACGCCGGGACGATGCGAACTCTTGGATGATCAGTCGAAAGCAGTTCACTCACAAGAGGAAATGGAGGTGGATGGGGATGAGATAGACGAAGAGCAGGACATGACCTGGACACTTGGGTACGATGCAACCGAGGAGAAAGGACGTCATTCTTATTCTGCACCAAAATATCATGTACCGGCCAAGACGGGGGATGGGTGGCTTAGTGGATAGCGCGTCTATCCACTAAGCCACTGGTCCCAGGTTCGAGTCCCGACGGAGCTTCTGAATAGGTCGATCTTACCCCCCAATTCCCCCAAGCAGGGTGAGAGATGGTGGCGACGTATAACCTTGGCATCTGGAACGTTGTTAAACCTAACAATTATTATTACCATCAACCAAGACGCTGTACTACACCAGGCTTTTATGTTTGCTGACCGGCTGGGCCTGTAGGAGGAGCTGTGAGCCCTTCTGCGTTGCATGGTGCAGTTTCTTGCGTTGGTGCACGTACCATGCGACGCAGCAGGGCTCACAGCTTCTCCTCAAGGCCCAGCCGGTCAAAAAAAAAAACATGAAGAGCTTGGTGTAATACAGCGTCTTGGCTGATACATAATATTTTGGTGCAGAATGAGGTTGAAATCCTTTTTCCTCGGTTGCTTCGTATCACGGTGCCCACGTAATGTCCTGTTCTTCGTCCATCTCGTCCTCATCCACCTCTATTGCCTCTTGTGAGTGAACTGCTTTCGGCTGGTCACCCATGAGTCTTCTGCTTTGCTTTCTCTTCTCGCCTTTTCTCGGTTCTCATCTCCATATCTTCTCTTTCGTCCTTTTGTTTCTCCTTTGATATAACTTATCTAAACCTCTGATGGTGCTGACAAGGTTTTCGCGTTTATTTTGGAAGAAGCTATGTCCTCCTGCTTGGAGCGAGCATCAGCAGCCTGTCATCCAGTCTCTCCTGCGAATAAGGTGTCACGATGTCGCACAGCTCGTTAAGAGCCTTCCGAAACACCTCGCGTCGGTCAGAGCTGGCGTCGCTCTTGCTTTTCTGCAAGCACCTCCATGTCTCCCACAGCTTAGTCAGTTTTACCTTATCGGCTCTGTGCTGCAATGTTTTGTTGCACGCCATCTTCCAAAACTGCTCAGCTTCGTCAATAGTGTTCATAGACGCCTCATCCGTCATTTTGCGTCTTGTGTGGCGTGGAGAAAACGCCTCAGGACCTGGCTGGAAATTGGAAACTTTGCACCCGTTAACACGCGCATTGACGGGGGTCTGAGCCACCTTCGGATTGACGAGGGGGCGGGTACCCGCCCCCTAAGATCTCGAGAGCCACGGTAGGTAGCAAAAAACGGTAAACGGCGTTGGGTAGCCCATCCGCTTCTCCATCGAAAATATTTGAACCATTTTTTTGTCAGGTCACATTTAAGGTCACGAGAGGTCAAAAACATGTACATGCCGTCATAGGGATAACATGTAAATTAAGTTTTTCGGCCATTACATCTGAACAAGTAAAGATAGAGCAAAACGACTTAAACTTTATGAATCCTCGCAGCAAGCCGAATCGAATGATATATGACTTGACCTTGCTAGGTCAAATCAAAGATTTGACCTGACCTGAGGTCAGGTCAGGGTCAAATTATATAAAATGCATATCATTAGAACCGCAAAGCCAAGGCGAGTCTAATGAAGCTAAAATAAACGCTATATCACCATTTGTTACTGAATTATTCAGTAAAAACCATATTTCCCATGTATTACCAACGGAGAGGTCATGTTCGTACCTGACCTTAGGTCATCAATATCAAAAATACCGGAACATATTTTAGAGAACTCGGTGAGCCCATTATGTGATACAAGTTTCAATTGGATAAGTTCACCCTGCTCCGACTTATGCTATCTTAAACTTTTTTGAGGTCGGTTCACTTGACCTGTACTGGTGACCTGACCTGAGATGACCTATCCTTAAAATTTTCACAGAAGCTGCAAAAATGATGAGGAAAAAGGTATGCCAAGTACGGCGGCGCTGCGCGCCGCCGTTTTTCTGCTGTCTCCGAAAAACCCGAGGGGGGCGGGTACCCGCCCCCCGTCAATGCGCGTGTTAAGATTGGTAACGGGTGCCCAACCAAGTCGTATGTGGTGGCGGATCACGTTCTTGACTGTGATTGGGTCATGCCAGGGGCGTAGCCAGGATTTCGCTCAGGGGTGCCCCGAAAAGGGCCCCTGCGACAGCGCCAAAAGGTCTCTGATGGATAAAAAGGGCCCTGATTGTTACAGAATCGTGTCCTCAGGGGGCCCTTCGGGCCTTCAGGGGGGCTGTCCCTGCCGCCCCCCTGGCTACGCCCCTGAATGGTCAAACAGACAGAAACGCAATTCTTTACTTCCTAATTGGCCGCAGCGTCTGTCACAGGCTGAAAACAGAATGTGCATCATTAGGTGTAACTGTACCTACGTGCAGGGCTTAATCAATTGGCATCTGAATTAATCAATTGATTAGTTAATTCAATAGTCAAATAGTTAATTAATTGCGAAGTGCGTTAGAAAATATGGGTGCAATACCAGCAACATTTCGCTAAACAGCAGTCAATCGCAGCGTTTTCCCTGCCTCCGGTAGAGCGCCCTGCAGCTAGAATTGAACCCGTGCTAGATCAGTGGCGCACAGAGACGGGTCATAACTGTATGATTGAACGCCTATAAAAAGTCAACCAAAAGTGATGTTAATATAAAACTGGTATCAAACGAAGCCTAATGAGCTATTCTATTCAATAAACATACATTTATATTGATACTACCCATAAAAGTCTGGTTATATGCACTTTTGTCCCAATTTTGCCAAAAATGGCAAAAATTTCAATTTTGAAATCAAATTCGCGACCCCTAAATGTTGTTTAAACCTGTTTTTTGTGCATAAATAAACTCAGAATGCTTGAAACCAGGGGAAAAACCAAGGCTTTCTACGATTAAAAAAAAAACAAATTTGGACACCCCTAATGCTCATGAATGACTCAAAGGAGAAAGCGGTGTCAACCGGCAAGCTTGCACACACGAAAAAGTGGTATCTAGGGACAACCTAGTATACACCTCCCTTAAAAATATCAATGAGAATATCAATGGTAATATCGCTGAGATACTGAGATATTATTGTTTTGATGTGTAAAGGTCGGGCCAAACTGCTTTTCTCGCTTTTTCGGATATTTTTTTACATTTTAATGACGTTTTTTAAGTACGTTTATTCTTCACTTTTTCTTTTTTCGCAGTTCGTTTTATCATGTTTTCCGGCTTATTTATTGCTTACTTTTCATCTCGTCTCTTTCAGGGTCTGTGTAAGATTTTTATTGGAAAATTGAGCTAAATGAATAGCAAAAGCAGCGTGGCAGCGAGAAAAGCCACCCATGGACCATGAGCGGACTTGGGGAATATGCAGCAGGTCACTCATCCTCTCCATGAATTGACCTGGTACCCCACCGGTCTGCGCTCCCCCGAGTCATGGACGGACCCGGGATTTCCAATCGGTGTTGAGGGGCGGGGGGCAACCAGTCAGGGAGCGCCGTTCGGACCAATGGGCGACAGTTTCAGACGCCGTAGCCTATCAAGGGCGCTAAGTCTATAATCGGGATGCCGATGCTCGCATTCCGGGGGAGGGAGAGAATGACCTTTCAGGTGGTGCCAAAGCCCAATCGGAGGGGATGACCTCAGATGTAAGTGCCCCTCAGATGGTACCTAAGGTGTGTTGATGTCGGGGATGTGATCACATCGCAGGTGCCTGGACTTATTCATTCTGGTTGACTTCCATACCTTTACCTTTCGTGCCTTCATACCTTTGCAAGGCATTACAGGTATTCCTTGTAATACCTTGTCCTGTTGCTATTCAGTTCACATCTAATTTTGGCCGCACCAAGGCGTCCCTCTTCTACAAAATACATTTTTTGTTCGGCTTATTTAGAAGCTTTGTAGCGTTTCAAGTCCCAACTGAATGTGAAACACCTTTGACAAACACCTCACAATCATGATATCCCGATAGCAGCAGCATTGATCAGCTTGACTGGGCATGTCGTCAGTTCGCGCGGAACGAGTGGAAGCTGGCGGAGCTGCAGACGTATCTGGGCGGCATCCGACAGCACCTGCAGAAGATGGCGCTGGACCTGGACTCGCCGCCGTCGCGGCCGCGGCCCGCGCCCCAGGCGCAGGGCGTCGTGTTCTCACCCTGGCAGCACCAGCAACAGGCTCGTGGACGTTCTCTCTCCATTCAGAGAAGGCCACTACTGTCCATGCGGTTCTGAGAACGTGACGTTGTTGGGCTACTCTCGGTTTTTTCGAGATCCTGGCGGGCTTTGTCCTGTACGGATTCGACGATGGCTCTCGTGTGTCCCTAATGGCTCGGTCGAGACTTGTTGTGAGGGATCGCTGGCATATCTGACGGTAATCATGGCATTGATTGTAAAGCCAGTTAAATTGCTGCCGCTATGTGCCGCTGTCATTTTGTCTGGTGTCACTTGAGGCGACGCTGTCGTCGCGGTTAAATTGCGCCGCTGTGCATCGTCGAGTAGTGTCTTCGTCGACCAAGTGGCGTTGTCTACTTTGTTGTTGTCTTAAAGACCGGTAACGTTCAGTATACTGTCGTTCCAAAATTGGTCAATTGATCCGTGAAATAGAGCTGAACTAGAATCCGTGGAGTCAGTTCTTCAGAAGAGGGATCTGATTTGGTGTCATTGTTGCCTTCTGCCCTTGCTATGTTTGTTACGAACACTTCCACACATACAGTGGCTTTTCAAGCGCCGTGACTGGGATGCTCTCGGTTTCTCGAGATACAGCCAGGCGTGGTCCTGTACGGATTCGTGGATGGCTCTTGTGTGTCTCTAATGGTTCCGCACGGAAGTAAGCATGGATGGTTATACGATATTTAGATTTGTTTTCTCACTTTGGCTAGAATCAAGAAAGTTTTGAATGGAAAGTTGGTGGGGGAGGGCTATGCCTTCCTGCCTTCCCCCGGTATTCCGACGCTTATGAGGAGCAAAACCTGTGCTACTGTATTTGGGCTGTCAGGTTTTTCGGCGGAAAAAGTTCAAATTGAGTTAGAAAAATAATGAGTTAGAAAAATAACTTGTTTTCACTAAAATGGCCAAATAAATACCGCAAGAGTCAAATTTGAGGCTAAAACGACCCCTAACGGTACCTACAACCAACAGAAAAACGACAGTGCACTCTTGTATCACTGCTTAAAACTAATTGTTGACAGTTTGACACTGACGAAGCAGTATTTTTTAGCACACTACTAGTTTAATTGGAAGCCAGGAGTACCCTTACAATCCCGCGTGGTCATCAACTAATTATATTCACATAACCAGAAAATTTATTAACATTATCAATTATCTTGGCCGCCCACTCCCCGCTAACGTTTAATATTTTCCGTGCTTTTCTAACTGCTTTTCCAATTGTTTGCTCTTGAACAGTGGCGGATCTAGGATTTTGGTAAATGCGGGGAGAACAGAGCCTCAGAGGGCGCCTATGGTATCGCGTCCTTCGCGTCCGGCTTTCGGCGGACGTCATACCCGTGGATCGTGTTTTTAACAAAGTTCTGTGGGTCCGTCCCACCGCCTTAACAGTTCTTCTGCTGCTCTTCTGTTTTTTTCAGAACATCTTATTCACTCAAATCTGTCAGACGCCATAAAGACTGTCAGAGCCATAAAACTCTACTCAAAATGTCACTTTCTTGCGCCTGTCATGACCTCAATATTGACCTGAGCCAGAAAGTGACTTATATAGTTTCTTCATGAATTTGTATGAGCTATCCACCAGCATTCGCGTTTTGTCGCTATCCCGCATAGGGGCCGAGTTTGAGGGGGTGTTCAAACACCCCCACCGGGTTGAAGGTGGTGCGGAGGCCCACCGAGGCGCGGGTCAAGTAAAACAAGTTACCGATTTTCACAATTCTTTCACAAATCGAAGCGCTTATTAATTCTCTCAATTATGGTCCAGTGGCGTTTTCTGGCGGCGAACGGTTCTCTGGTCACCCCGGAAAATATATTGGAGGCACTTCAGGATCCCCCTACACTGCGCGTGTTAATTAATTTTCACAAAGCCACACGAATGCAAATCAAGCCCAGCATACCATCGATGGCCTTTTTCAGTTCATCTCATGGACCAGCGTCTGTTGAAATTGATGCTCGAGGTCGAACACGGAACTAAGCCCTCTTGAGACCCCAGAGCCAGTAAACCAAATTAAAGCTCAGAGGGAGCGTAGTCTTGTCATGATATATTTTAGCTGTTAAAAATTCCCAAATAAAATCAGTTTCCGAAACAAACGAACAGGACGGTCAGTTTCCCGCACAAAACTCCCAAGTGCACTAACCATGCCAAGAGGGCATTTTGCATTCAATCCCGACAACAACCCAGGGACCCCGACAACAACCCTGCTCCTTTGCATGCGCTGTGCGCTGCCTCCCTGGCGGCAGAGGCAGCACGTGACGGGAACCACGTCGTCGCCGACGTCGGAGCGTCAGTCGCGCTCAGTTGTCGGCGGCGGCGGGGTCCGACATCACGAGCTGTGACTGTGAGGGCACTGAGGGAGACAGAAGGGATCGACGCTTCTCGTGAGTTACGCAGAGGTGACTGACTGACTTGCTGAACGTGAGGTCCACTTCCGTTAATGATAATGTGCTTGACAAATATGTAGATAGCCATTGGTATGATGATGTTGTCACGGAGATCAGGTGACAGCTGATTGTCGTATGACTAAGGGGAAACAGACTGTTTATGAAAGGAGCATTGAAAGAAAAGTAAGGCAGATTGTTGTTTTCCTTAAAACGCGACGGCATGAGAGGCGCGTACCGTCCTCTTTTGCCGCCCCGGTAGCTCAGTTGGTAGAGCGTTGGGCTCCGGCCCGCCGCTCAGAAACATGCAGTGGCAGTGCATGTCCAGACTTGGGATCGGTTCCCTTGAGACGCTCCGGCGCTCAATAGTTGATCCGACTTAGGTCATTTGGCAACTGACTGGTGAGAGGGTGACCTGAGCGGGGCGGCCGTCGCTGTGCTTTGTGGGACGCTAAACCTTGGCTTCTAAATTAACCTTTCATTGTGGGAATTGCTCGCTCGGGTGGTGGGGTCGGGGTCTCCGTGACAAGTCCCTCGAGGACTTTAGTGAGACTCCGATTCCAACAGTCAAACGGGCAATAACTTGGACACTATAACGAAGGCAATGTGGCACCTTCATTACGTGATTTTAACTGAGATAGTCAAGTTGTAAAGCATACCGGAAAACCCGGTACTCAATATATCATTTGTCTTGAAACTTAAAATTTCCGTAGAGAAAAGCTAAAAACCTACCTGAAATGTACCCCAAATATACCCAAAGCAGCAGGCCACAGTTGTCAGCTGTTGGTGTGACGACATATGCTGACGTCACCTTCAGTAATCAGCCAATTGAAGCCCTTGAAGCCTACTGAATATAGTAGTAGTTGCCAGATCATGGAAGTCATCCACAGGCAGAGGCGTATTTCTTGCCCTAGAGCAGGATTTTAAAAATCTAAATATTGAGTTTATGGTACATTTTTCAGAGAAATCGTGGACGTTTATGACTTTCGGCTAAAAATACCCCTAATTACACTAAATTCCAGGATTCGACCAAGGTACCACTTGCCATTTGAGGCTGTTCGTGGAAAGACAAAATCGGCGGCGAGCAGCATTGCCGTACTTGGTGTACCAGTTACTTGTTTTTTATCGTAACCTGTGCCGAATGTAGGGCCAGTTCATCTCGCGTCACATCACAGTTCGGGTCAATTCGGGACATAATCTAAAAAGAAAAGGAGGTGCAGCAGTGACAGCAGACCTGATGGATCGATCTAAGAGTCGCACCACATAATACGGACCCGAGATTTTTATATTGATGACCTGGTTAGTGTTGGGTTTCGTGAACAGTAAATAGCATCGGTAAAGGCGAGATATGCCCCCTCCCCTCCCCCTCGAAACCTAACCAGATATTTCGAAGGTGCTGGTGGGATAAGTAGGTCTGTATTTTTTTAAGAAAACCACAGTTAAATTAATTTTTAATTCCATGATGAACTCTGATCCTTACTAACCCTCGCCCCGGTGGTGGGTGTTTGAACACCCCACTCGGGCTTTTCTGGAGGCACCAAAAACGGCGGCACGGAGCCTCGCCGTACTTGGTGCATCTTATCCTTAATCAATTCTGCAAGTTTTACCAAAATTTTAAGGTTAGGTCATCTCAGGTCAGGTCATCAGTGCAGGTCAAGTGATGTCACTTCCAAAAAATATTAAGACGGCAGAAGTAAAAACAGGGTGAATCTATCCGATTGAAACTCCGTATCACACAATGGGCCCACCGAGTACTACAAAATATATTCCGGGATTTCTCATATTTTTGACCCAGGGTCAGGTACGGATATGACCTCTCCATAGGAAGTGCTCAGGGAAAACGGGAATTGGGCGAAAAAATGTCTCTATTTCCGTCAGTGGCGTAGCCAAGGGGGTCCATGGGGTCTGCAGACCCCCTTGAGCGGACCTTATGCACTGAAAAACGTGAGCATTGGTCCCAGGTTCCAGCCTTAGCCGGGTCTCAGGGGCCCCCGAACTTGGTCTCAGAGGCCCCCGTGCTTGGTCTTAGGGGCCCCCGAGCCTGGTCGGGGGGCCCAGAGCTTGGTCTAAGAGGCCCCCGAGCTTGGTCTCAGGGGGCCCCGAGCCTGGTCTGGGGGGGTGAGCTTAGCTTCAGGGGCCTCCAAGCTTTGTCTCAGGGGGCCCTCCGACCTTGGTCTCACGGGTCTTCCTAGCTTGGTCTGATGGGACCCCGAACTTGGTCTCAGGGGCCCCCGAGTTTGGTCTGAGGGGTCCCGGGCTTGGGTTCAGGCCCCCCCCGAGCATCGGTATCGAGGGGATCGGGAGTACCGATCATTGGTCTCGGGGGGGGCTACGAATATTGATCTGGGTGGCCCCAGAACATCGGTGTCAATTTACTCCTGAGAAAAGTACGGGCATGGGCCTAAGGGTGCCCCTGCGCTTGATATTCTAAGTCGGACCCCGAGCTTATTCTTAAGAGCCACCGGGCATCAGGATCAAGGGGCTCCGGAGTATTGGTCTCGGTGGCTCTGACCAATGATTTCAGGGGCCTCCAAATACTAATCTTGGAGGGTCCCCGAATGTGTGGATGCAGTGGCGTAGCCAAAGGGGGAGTCTTAGGGGTCCGCGGACCCCCTCCGCTTGGGTCAATCTGAACCACTGCAAAGGATTCTCTGATCACTGGGCCTCCAGAATCAGTCTCAGGGGCCCCAGAGATTCCTTCTCAGGGGGTCCCGAATCGGTCTCAGTGCCCCCGCCCCGAGAGTTGGTCTCAGGGCCCCCGAAAGTAGATTTCAGTGGGCCCCTGAGAGTTAGTCTTAGGGGGCCCCGAAATTCGGTCTCAGGGGCCCCCCCGAAAGTCAGTGTCAGGGGGACCCCGAGCTAGTCCCAGGGGCACAGAGAGTGGGTCTAAGGGCCCCGCGAAAATTGATTTCAGGTCCCCCTGAGAGTCAGCCTCAGAGAGCCCCAAGATTCGGTCTCAGGGGGCCACGAGAGTCAGTCTCGGGGGAACCCCCGGGAGTCGGTCTCAGGGGGCCCCATAGTTTCACGAGGGTCTCAGGAGTCAATATTTACTTTCAGGTGCCCGTAGAATTAATCTGGGGTTCCGAGAGTTAGTATCATTTGATCCGCAGAGTGCTGGTCTCGGGGCCCCGAGACGTAATCTTGGGAGCTCTCGATATTTAGCCTCAGGCTGTGCCCCCCCCGGGTTTTGGTATAGGGGGCCCCGATAGTCAATCTCAGTGAGCGCTAAGAAGTCAGTCTCAGGGGGCTCCCGGGAGTCAGTCTCAGGGGGCTCCCGGGAGTCAGTCTCAGGGACATCCAAGAGCTAATCTTGGGGCTCTGAAAATGATTTCCAGAGGTGCTGCCGAGTTTTGGTCCCACGGGCTCCGAGTTAGCCTTAACTCGCGCCCCACCGGGGGCATCGATCGGCCTCCCCCTCTAACTCCGAAAATATGGGGATTAGCGAAAATCTGCAAAGTGCATTAGAAAGCTCGTGTGAGTTCAGTAAGACATCACTCCATATGTTTAAGCGTTCAGGTCAATGGCTTGGCCTCTGGAGGTCAATTCCGGTCACGTCAGGCTAATTCCACTAAAATAGGCAATGCTTAAGCAAACTGGGCATCCATGCCCAGTTTGCTGGCTCTCGTGCCGTTAGAGCAATTGCAATCTGGTAAAGTAAATTTGATAGAAAAATGCCACATCTTTTTCAGCTATGCGCAACATAATGACCTGCCATTGTTTTGACCTCCAGAGGTCACCTCGTGACCTAATATGACCGAGGTCAGAAAGTGACCTTGCCGTATACCAAATGAAAGCCAGTGCCGAGACATACACGATGACGTTTATTTCAGCGCTCTAGCTTGATTAGGTCGAGAGCTATCGTCAAAATACTGTTTTTGACCTCTGCTGACCTGCGATGATCTCAAATAGGTCAAAGGGGAAATATCGCCCCCGGGATCCGTGAAAGGGTGTCTAAGAATGCTTTCTGAGCAATCTGAGTATTTGCAATCATTTTTGTGACTTTTAGGTCATAAGACATCTTTTCCCAATGCTTTTAAATAGGAGAGGTCACATCTTGACCTCATCTCAGGTCACAAAATATAAAAATCCCGGTTATACATTGTGTAGACCCTGGAGGGTTCATGAAGTGTAGGAAGTTTCAAATCGATCGGCTTAGAAATGTAGCTATGGTAGAGCTCAAAATTGAAAAGAGGTGACCTTGGTTGACATTGCCTGGTGACCTGACCTTGTGTGACCCGGGGTAAAAATTTCAAGGATGGTGAGAAAATGATGGGGTGAGAGACAGAAATGATGGGGTGAGAGACAGAGTAGGGGTGTGATTTAGGACCAACTTTTTTAATCACCCAGTTTAAAAAGATGCTATGGCTCATTTCTAGACACTCTGCGTGTTTAGTTTCTCAAAATCACTCCGATAGACCCCCTGTACATGGGGTCTGAAATTTTCATGTTTTTCCACAAAACCAGCCACTGAAGTCACTGCGGTGCAAGCCATTGCCGACTGGATATCAGTTCTAGAGGCCTGGATTCTTGCGTTCGTGATTCCAAGACATCACACAGTATGACAACATAGTGAACACCATGGGCGCTGAAAGCGGGAGGGACGGGGGGACGCATCCCCCCCCTGTTGGCCAACCAGTCGAGGACGTCCCCCCAAAATTTTTGGGTCAATCGTCATTAATGCTGTCAGGTACTGAATATGCTCCAAATTCACCTCCCCTGGTCAGCACCAGCCCGGGTCCGTCCCCCTGCAAAAATTCTGTGGTGGCGCCACTGGTGAACACTCATCAGCATAACAGCCATGTATTGCGATGGGGGCATACTTTGAATGCTCCGTATCACACAGGAGCATGGTAAAATGTTTCGTACCATCCTACCAATTTGGAAAAAAACTCCAAGCGTAAAAGTGCCGGTTACAATAGCAGCTCTAGTAAAACTTAAAGTGATAAATGTGTTTCTGCAACATAGAGTAAGAGAGTCCATGCGGTTTTCAGAACGCTGTTTATTGATTTCTGTCCTTAGCCGACTTCTGCTAGCTCGTCGGGTCTGTCAAACCAGTATGGGTTCTTGCTTCGCAGCCTGAGATCCAAGTCCCAGAAATCTGTGGCTGCCCACGTTTTCTCTGAGGGGGCTGATTTTAATGCCGGTTTTCTTCCCTCCAACAGAACGTGATTGAAGTTATGATTTTCCAAATGATGCCCCGGAGGGAGGGGGAGCAATATCCAGCCGAACGCGCAGGAGTCCGCCGCCGTGTCACCTCACAGCACCTAGAGCACTTGGTTCACTGTACTTTGTACCCAAAACAGGAGAGACATACTGTTAAGGATGTTCTCAATCTTTACCCTGAGTTCAACTCGATGGTCAGGGCCAGGCAGGAGAGGAGTTCGGAGAAGTGGAAACAAGCGAAGGTAGAGAAGGTGAAACCGTACGTGAAAAAGATCCGCACCACTATGTTGGACATTTCCTCTCAGAATCCGGAATTTCTGATGAAACAGAAACACTTCTACGATGCCAAGATGTCACGGGTAGAATGGGATTTCCTGGAGGACCAGCGCTGGAAAAGGAAGATGTACTGCATAAGCTTCGTGGACAAGAGAATGGCGGCCGGAGCGAAGATAAGTACGAAGCAACAGCAGACGATGGAAAAACAAGGTTAAAGAAGGAGAAGAAAATATGTGAGTAGACTCAAAGGCTCTTGATAAAATTATAACAAAAGCCAAGAAGAAATAAAGGGAGATATTGAGTTCAAATTGGACAACTGTGACCTTCACAAGCTGACTGAAGCCGGTGGACCCTCGCGAAATCATATCAGGTGAAGAGATGCCTAGAAAAAATCGGTGGATAATGAGATGACGAAAAACCAGAGGCTGTATGTCGAGGTCCGATACGCCAAGATCAGCAGCAGCGCTGACCTGAAGAGCTCAGAGCTGCTCTCAGTGGCGGATCTAGCCGGTCAGTTTGGGACGGGCAAACCAAAGTCGAAAAGCAAAAAAAACGTCACGCAGTGCAAAACAGCGCTACAATATCACTTTCCGGTAGAATTTTGGGTATGTGAGGCGAAAAGCAAAATAAAAACCTCACCAGGTGAAAAATTGGGCTCAAGATACTTTTCCCTCCCCAAGGCCCCAAATTTCCACTGAACTTAACTGGTTATGTTTGAAGTTGAGAGTTGAAGCACCAAACTCTTGCTTTCAAACTAAAAAGGAGTCGGGGAAAAAGGAGGTCGATCGCTTTGGGGGGGCAAAAACATAGTTTTGCCCCGAGCTTTCCGTTTGGGGGCAAATGCCTTTTGTCCCCCTGGATCCGCCACTGGCTGCTCTGCCTAAAAGGTTTCAAGAATCTCTAAATGATATCTACGCCAATAATCTCTGCGCGTTTCTGAACAAGACCCTAAAGCTGAGATGACCATGGAGATTTCCAGCAGTCGCTGAGAGTTGGATAAGTGAGATTCGGAGAAGTTGCATTGTACTTTAGCGAATGGTCCACTTGACACTTGTTTATGACAATTTGGTTGTTCATGTACGCAACTTTATCCCGGCATATTGTATTTTTACGTAGGCTTAGCATTCTCGGCAGGTGGATCCTTTATTCGAGGGAGGTTCTAGGGGTTTGGGCCCACCCCGCCACTGCCTCGGCGCCTAGCTATGCAGTTTCTATAGGCACTGATATTTCGGGGGAGCTTAAGCCCCCCCAGCCCCTTGTATCCGCCATTGCTTCTTGGGGTGCGTATTGGTCATGCTTATTGGTACATGGGCGATTCAGGGGTGACCTGTTTGTCCATGATCCTCAAAGCGAGCACGTTTTACCCACTTTTGACCAATTTGGACCATCTCTTTTAAGACAAAAACACCGTTTTTATGGTTTAATCCGGGTTGGAATTCCCCTACTCCTTTTGTTCACGTCTGCCCTTGAATTTATGTACTATTTTGGCATGTATTCTGATGTTTTTTAAGTCAATATTATCAAAAATGAGGCCCCCGGAACTTGTCTATGCGCAGTAACTCCTCGTCCTGCACTAAAGGCACTTGCTGGTTTCAGGGTAAATTCTTGAAAGTTTCAGACCCCATGTACAGGGGGTCTGCCGAAAAATTGATCCAAATTAAGGTCAGATTTGGATAATGCTTAAATCATAGCATATTTTCCAGCAGGGTTAATTTGGAAACCTCTGGCTTTAGCTTCTAAGTCACACCCCTAGATAGAGCCCTCAACCGCGGTGCTGCGCTTCGTCGTTTTTCTGCTATCACGAAAAAAACCTCACGGGGCATCCATGGCCCCGGTGGGGCGAGGGTAAAGCCCCTGAGCGCTAATCTGGGGCCTCCGAGAGTCAGTCTCATGAGTGCAAAAGACTCAGTCTCAGGGGGCTTCCGTCTCCCCTCCCCAAGTGTTAGTCCCAGGGGGCGCCCTGGAGTTGGTCTCAGAGGGCTTTCGGAAGTCATTCCCAGCCGCCTCCCCAGAGACAGCCTCAGGGAACCCCGAATGGCCCCGAGGGTCAGTTTGAGCCCCCCCCCCTCCCCACGTGACCAAATCTGGGTGGCCCGATAGTTTGTCTCAGGGGTGCTGCGATAACTAGTCTCAGGAGCCCCAAGTGATTCTCAGGGGTCCCTGGATTTTGGTCAAGAGGCGTGAATTAGTCGCAGAGACCCCCTGAGATCTAATCCGGAGAGGGGCCGAAAACTAGCCTTGTGAGTGCCGCCAAGTGTTTGTCTTAGTCGGCCCTAGAGCTAGTCTCAGGTCACCCAAGATCTGATCTCGGGAGCCCGAATTATTTTCAGGGGACCTTTGAGTTCTAGTGTAAGGGAGGCCGGAGAGCTTATTTCAGGCACCCGACAATTAGTCTCAGGAGTATTGGTCTAGGAGGTCTCCAGGAGTTGGTCTCAGGGGTCACCTGGAGCTGCCCGAGAGCTAGTCTCAGCGAGCATCCCACCCCCCCCGCTCAAACTTAGCCTCAGGGCCTCACGAGAGTAGTTCCAGGGAGTCCCAGTAGTCAGTCTCAGTGAACCCAAAAAATGTTGGTTTTGGGAGACATAAAATTAATAAGTGTTGTGTTTGGGGTCCCCAAGAACTGGCTTCGGTTCCATGGCAAGTGCTAGGTACAAGACTGGAGATCTCTTCTCGACTCAGGGGGGGGCGATGGGTGGTGGTCCTGGATGGCTTAACGCTTGTACAGCAATACAAGCCCTATACAAAACCAATCAGAGACCCAAAGTCCAAGGAGTGCTGACCTCCCCAATCCCTGGGATCTCCAACCAATGGCTAGGGAGGGGTAAGTGAGTGGTTTCATCAGGAGGACCGTCCACGGAATAGGTATTATATAGCATCTGAGAAACACTCTTATATCCCTTTTATTGAGCGTCCTTTTATCTTTTAAATCTTTGAACACAATCCAGAGGTAGCACTTGAGAGCCTAAGCTCAAAATTATTTATTGAAAATCACATGCCTCGGAAAAAATGTGTCTACGCCCATTGCGTACAAAGAAATAGACAAATTGAAACATGTCGGTCTGGCATCAGTACCGAAGGAAAGGCAAAAATTAATTTAGTTTTATCATCCTTAAGAGCAAATCCGAACAGGGCATTTGGCACTTCAGCTAATTTTTAACACGCACATTGACGGGAGTCTAAGCCACCTTCGCTTTGACGGGGGGGGTACCCGCCCCCCCCCCACTTAGATCTCGAGAACCACGCTAGATAGCAAAGAAGGGAAACGGTAAACGGTGTTGGGTAGCCCATCCACCTCTCTATCGAAAATATTTGACTATTTTTTGTCAGGTCACTAGAGGTCAAAACATGCCGTCATAGGGATAACATGTAAATGATGGTTTCTGTCATTACATCCGAACATAGGGCAAAACAATTGAGACCATTTCAATCCTCGCAGAAAGCCGAATCGAATTATGTATAGTATGATCTTGCTAGGTCAAATCAGGCCAAATATGTGATTTTACCTGACCTGAGGGGTTCAGGTCAAATTAGGTCAAAATGCATATCTCTAGAACCAGGGCATTTTTTAAGCAAATGTCAGTGGGGGGCATTTCTTGTGCTGGCCATTATGTGTATTCAAGGGATCAACACACCATTGGGGGGGGGGCGTTAATAAGACTTAGAAGCGTTAGTGTTAAAAAGTTTTGCCCAATTTTTGTGTCTTTCCATCTGCTAGAGATTAAAGATGCTGCCGAGGGCTGCCAAGTTTTTTTCAGCAGAAAAGGGCCAAACCGAGTCAGAAGCAGGTCCAAAAAGGGACCAAATTTTATTTTCACTTAAACAGCCAAATAAATATCACAGAAGTCAGATGTGATACTAAAACCACCCTTCGCAGTAATCATAAACTCATAGAAGTACAACGTGTAACAACACTGTTTTAAACTAATTTTTGACTGTTGACCTTGGCTTGACGCAATATTTTTTTAGTGCACTGCCCATTTAACCTTCGTCCCACCGGGGAACAATGATGGACCCCTAAGGTTTTTCAGAATAACAGAAATACGACGAGGTGCAGCACTGTGGTTGAGAGGTCTACTACTCAGCTCATCGTTTTCCCACCTTCGCTAAAAGATTTTAACCCGGGCCACAATAGGTCCGGTCACCAGGCAAAGGTCAACCAAGGTTTTTTTCTTTCGATACGACGGCCTCCAGTGAGATCGCCAGCCAGCAAAGCCGGTCGGCGAAACCACCTTCACAGGCCCTTTATTTACATATTTACATCTTAAAGCAACATCAACTCAGAGCACATTTCGTTAGCAGAGCACGCGTCACAGCACTGCTCGTCAACCAGGCACCAAGGTGCAAACAGAACACCTCCAAAATCCAGAAGCTGTCACAAAACATCATTTCACAACACAGGCTGTCTTACTAAAGTTACACACCACACAAACACTTGCCTTCAACCCTCTCATCTACCTCGCTCACGGCTTCATCAACTAAATACTACAACGGCCCAGTCTGGCCAGAAACCCTCCCCATATGCTCTGGTACTTTCGCTCTGTGCCCGTGATTTTCGATATATACTTTTCTACAGCCAAATATTCTTTTAAGTGTCGCCTTAAGTTCTCAGAACTCAAACTATCATGATGATCTCTAAATTTCCAAATGAACTGTTTCCGTGAGGCTTATTACTATATTTACCAGGCATGTTCTTTCTATATTATCTGCTTTTAGTCCAAGAAAAATGTCCTTGCACCGCAAATTATCGCTAATAGGAAGAACTCTGTTCATGAGATTCCAAAGTCTTCTAGCACGATGACACAACCAAAACTTGTGTAAAAGAGTGTCAGAAAATAAGGGACAACTGTTACATTTATCGTTCTCAGTAAGACCATATATAAAAAGAATTCGATTCGTCGGCAGTATTCTTTTGATACATTGATATTGAAGCCATTTTAACCTGGTATCATTAGTTGAAACGTGAAGTCTCGCATATACGGAGCACCACTGGACAGGGTCACGCAACTCAAGTTCATTGAGCCATTTCTCATGACACTTTTCGTTATCAATAGCGCAGGTTCTGGATATTAATTTGGAATAGGCCCATTTGGATGTACTTTCTCCCGACTGAAGAATTTCAAAAACATCATCGCTGGTCCCCCTAGCACGGTTTGGCATTTCCGCAGATTCTCTCCTCCACTCACGTGGTAAAGCTCGAAGTATCGATAGGGCTTCCATGGGATGAATTCCAAATCGGTCAGAAATTTCATTTGCTGTCATGAAACAAGTTGCCCCTATATCATATAAATCACGTACTCGTAAAATATTTTTTTCCGAATGATACGCTTTAGGTTTAAGAAATGATTTCGTTCAATGTTGATGTGTTTATTAGCCCAAATTACTTCATCAAGTGCCCGTTCGACGTTGCTGTCTTTTACCTCCATCCATGCCGAGCACGTTTCTAACCAAAATGGGGATTTCATATAATTCTGCAATAATTGTTTATCGCTATTGCAATGGAAAATGGAAACCTCCTCGTTAAAAGATAAAACCTTATTTACTAACTGTTTCCACTTAGCCTTATAGCTATCATCTAGGAATTTCCTAACCCACGCTATCTTGAGGCTTTGTGATTGCTTAGCTATGTCCGGTACGAGTAGTCCTCCGTCTTTATATTTGGTCTTGAGTGTTGCTCGTTTTACTTTATCTCTCTTTCCTCCCCATACAAACTTGAAAATTAATCTCTCAACTGTCTGAATGAATTTTTGATTAGGAGCTGGAAGCACTGACATTAAGTACACGAACTGCGATAACATTTCAGACTTTACCAAATGAATTCGTCCGAAAGGAGTGGGACCTTTCCATTCCAAGGCGTGAGGCGCCTTTTAATGGATTCCAATTTGTCTGCGTAATTCGTATCAATTGTCTGTGACCCCTCTTCATTAGATATTTTGATACCTAAAATTTCTACGTAGTTCTTATACCACTGAATCGGGACATCTGTATGCAAGGGGGGTTTATTTTCTGAGTTCATTCCAATCCAAAACGCTTGGGTTTTTCTATGGTTCAATTTAAGGCCAGATACTACTTCAAACTGGGTAAAATATTTAAACAATTTGTCAATGAATCCCGGCTTCCATCTAGAATAACTGTGACATCGTCTGCATAAGCACTGACCTTAAGTTCACTCACCCCGACCTCTATACCTCGAACACTACGAGATCTTCTTAACCGTTCCAGCAAAGGCTCAAATGACGATAAAATAAGAGACAACTTAAGGGATCACCTTGCCCAAGGCCACGTTGAATTTGATACGACTCAGATAGTTTTCCATTTATCTGTATAGAAGCTTTGCATGGGAATGCATCGTCGCTATCATAAAGTATCTATCCATTTCCTGAAATTACTACTTAGTCCAAAAGCGCCTAGTGTTTGTTTCATATAGCTCCAGTCCACTGAATCATAAGCGGATTTGAGGTCACAAGCTAGGAGGAGGGCTGACCTTTTTCGTTGTTTACAAGTCAATGAGGTCTAGAAGCGTTCTTACATTGTCCCCAATGTACCGCCCTTTAATGAATCCGGTTTGGTCATCATTTATTAGTGATTTGATTACACTTGAGAGCCGAAGGGCTAGACATTTTGTGATAATTTTGTAAAACGTGTTCAGTAGGCTAATTGGGCGTAAGTTATTAATTTCCGAAGTGGACAATGTCCGCCCTTTAATGAATCCGGTTTGGTCATCATTTATTAGTGATTTGATTACACTTGAGAGCCGAAGGGCTAGACATTTTGTGATAATTTTGTAAAACGTGTTCAGTAGGCTAATTGGGCGTAAGTTATTAATGTCCCGAAAGTCTTTTGCTTTCTTTTGCTTGCTAATTGGGCGTAAGTTATTAATTTCCCGAAAGTCTTTTGCTTTCTTCGGGTTAAGAACCGTCACACTCTCCTTGAATTGCGTCGGTATGTGTGAACTTTGAAATATATCATTAACTGCTCTCAGAAATAAATGTTTCAATTCGGCCCAAAAATATTTATAAAATTCTCCCGTGTATCCAGAGGGGCCAGGGGCAATGTTGTTGCGAATGGAAAACACAGCCGCTGTGACCTCCTCCATATACATGGGCTTGTCGCATATACTCCTTTCTTCCTCTGCAAGAACTGGCGAGGTGTTAACAAAAAGCTGGCTGCAATCACTCATCTGATTTTGCTGGTATAGGCTACTAAAGTATTGTTTAGCCTCATACAGCATTTCATCAGTTTTGTTGGTAACAATTTTTTCAGCGCTATCACTCGAGTCACTCAGGAAAAAGCCGTTGCAGATATTTCTTTTCCTTTTTCTTTTCGGGATGTCATGAAAATATCTGGTACTTTTTTCTGCCAATTTTCGCCACCTGACCTTTGCCAGGAAAATACCCTTATTTGCTAGGTTTTCGATCAATTCCTTCCTTCTTGTAATTAGCGGTTCCAGTACAGCCTCTTCAGAGCTTTCCGCATTTTTAACCGTGGCGAGATCTGATTCTATATCATCTAATTCTCCCTCCACTTGGCGTCGCCTGTGTGAAGTGAGGTTAATTATATAACCCCTGAGTACGCACAAAACAGTAGTAAACAACAGAGAAGGCTGTACATCGGGCGTATCATTTTCGTGGATGGTCTGTAGGATATAACTTCTGATTTTTTCTACAAATTCCTCGTCTTTCAAAAGCCCATTATTAAACCTCCAGAATGATTTACCTATTTCAATTGTCGGAATAAGAACTGTGAGTGATATCAATTTATGGTCGGACAAGAAACCGTCGCGTATTTCCGCAAGTGGTAATGTTTGTGACGATAACATATCCCTGTTCGTAACGAAAAAATCTATGCGTGATCCACACGGTGGATTGGCTTTTACGAAAGTGAATTCCCTTTTAAGCGGATTCAATTCTCTCCAAACATCAATTGAATCTCTGTCCGTCATAAAACGATAGAGTACATCCTTAGATTTATCATTATTTTGGCTTCTTCTGGCCGAACTTTGCCTGTCAATCTCATTTTGGAGACAGAAATTGAAGTCACCTCCAATAACTACTGTTGTATGATTGTAATCATCAATCCTGGAGCAAAAATCCCGAATAGGGGACGGATTGTCAATATTTGGTCCATAAAAGTTACCTATGGTAATATATTGATCATTCACCTCTAGTTCAGCAGTAAGGTACCTCCCATTTGGATCGGAAAACACATTATCTATTGAAATTCCAGAGTTGGGTCTCAGAAGGACTGCGACACCTCTGGCGCTATTTTCACCATGAGAAAATGTACATGTTCCTGCCCACTCATTGGACCACACCATGGCGTCCCTTGGCAATGAATGGGTCTCCTGCAAAAATACAACAAACTTCAGCCTTTTGAGCCAAGAGAAGAACATGCGTCTTTTGGGAACCCCGTTCACCTCCTGGGCTCGAAGACCATTGACGTTAATGGAGGCAAATGTGAGTTTTACCTCATGTGAAGCAGGACTATTAGCCGGCATTTATAACAGAACGAGTCCTATTATTATCAGAATGGGTAACAAACTTCCTGTTCCCAAAATGGGCAGCAGCGTATTCCACAAATATCCCAACCACTTAGTGGGAGGGGCTCCACCTTAATACAAAGAGTTTGACGTCCTTGCGCCGCTCCCTTTATACAGGGTGAAAACATGAGTCGACACTGTTATACTGAGATCATTGAGCGTTCATTACAAATAATATTAACGATAAGAAAGCTAGAAATGGATTTGATGTTCTTAAAATGCATCCAGATTATGGGCACGTAAGAAAGTGAAAGCACCAGAGACCGCAACTTACAAGTCTATTCTCACTCTGTGTGTTCATTATCATCTTACGAAATAAATCTTCAAAGCCTGATAGCTGTTTGAGGGAAGCCAGGTACATGACCAAGCACACATGCCCCTGGCACGTGTATACACTTAGTTGCACTACTGGATGAGCAGCAATACGCAGAGAAATGAAATAAAGCATTAACTTTACTCTTAACAGACAGAACAAAACCACAAGACAAAAAACCGACTCGTTCGGCCTAGCTGAACCAGTCTAATCAGTGTACTCACGAATTACACTCCAGTTTTTTGCCCAAACACTACGCTCTTGTTCCGTAGGCTTGAAATACACTGAGCCGTCTCCGGTGAAGACTGAGTGGATCCGCTTGCCTTTTTTCGCGATGATGAGGGCCTGGAACATGTCCTGGCGGAAGGGAGTTAACGCCTTGCTGATGAAGAGCCTGCGGTTATTGTCCTTTTCGCCATCAAGAGAACCGTCCTTGGTAAACGCGGTCTCGGACGGTGTTGGGGCCGCAGCTCGCAAACTTGACCACTAGTTTCTTGCTTTTCCTGGCGCGAGAACTCGAGATGATGTCCTCTCTTCTGATGGCGATATCTGACAGGGACTTCTTGACCACGTCGATGGCGACACCTGTCGTGTCCTCGAGCACTGGGCGCCCGTTCTCATCGCGCTCAGCTGGAGGGGGATGAGGAACCGCTCCGCCAGATGGTACCAGCGTCGGCAGCCGCTGCTCAGCACCCAGGTCGTCGATAAACTTCTCCATGTCTAATAGATGGGGTTTGCACTCTTTGGCTAAGATATGCACCTGGTTGCATTCTGCATCATGCTCGTTCACGTGGGTCTCAAGCTCGCTGATCCGCGCGTTGACGCCAGCTAAGGCACGCTCAACAGCGCTTTCGATTTTTTCACTTATCTCTGAGTTAAAAGCACTGAGTTCTTCACGCACAATCAAACGTAGCTCCTCGCGAGTCATTGGGAGGTCCGTCATATCGGCGCTTGTAGCCTGCTCAGCTGGTAAGACTAGCGTACAATAACCAGAGGCGGAAGAAGGAGCCGGTGACGATCGCCGAGAAACACGACGTCCCTTGCTGGGACTGCTGGCATCCGGTCGTTTGTCCAGCCGTTCTATCATATCACGAACAGACTGCATAGACTGAGAGCCGCCAAGCCTGTCGCCGCTGGTGCCGCCTCTGCCCTTGCCCGCGGCGGGGCGGCCGGTTGTTGTTGTTGTTTTCTCCCGGGCCGGCCTACGGCCGGCCGTAGCCCAGGGGCTCTTGGTGAGTCCGGTAGCCGCGGGCCAAGGCCGCCACGGCCCCGCCGTCCCGGAGCTGCGTCGGGTCGGGGTAGATAGTGCCGAATAGGCGAAGCCTCGCACCCGCCAGACTGGGGCACCGGAGCAGGACATGCTCCGGGGTGTCCGGCCCTCTCGGCACACGATGCATCGTGCAGCGGGGCACTCGCGGTTGGGACACTGCTGGCAGGCGGGCGACGGGAGACGGCCGATGCGGTGCAGGTACTGTCTTGAGCGGCTCCAGTGACCTGCCCGCAGCTGGTGGACATTGACGGCGTCCTCCCGCACGTCGGTGAGGACCGGAGCCGGCATCCGGTCCCCCATGATTCGCCTGAAGAGGCTGTCGGGCCAGCGGCAACGCCAGGCCTTAGAGGCGGCGCGGGCGACAGCTCGGGATAGGCTGCTGACGTCCACAGGGGTATCCCCCTGTGGGAGGCTGGAGGCCCCCTTGGCCAGCACGTCCGCAGCTTCGTTTCCAGGTAGTCCACAGTGAGCAGGGACCCACTGTAGGAAGACTTGACGTCCCCTGCGGTGGCACGCAGCAGGAGGCGCCAGACGGAGGCACCCATCGGAGATCGCTGCGCGCCGGCTCCACCCGCCAGGGTGGCCAGCGCGGCCTGGGAGTCCGTACATAGGACGATGGGTACGGTGTCATCTCCCATGGGATCCAGCGCGGTCTCCAGGGCAGCCCGCATCTCTGTGAGCTCAGCGCGCGTGCTGCTACAGAAGGCGCCGGCAGAGACGGCGACCTCCTGCGTTCGGCCCGAGGGTCGGGTGATGACGGCGCCGCCCCCTCCGTCATGGGTACCTCGCTCCGCAGAGCCGTCGCTCCAGATCCAGATGGCCTGATCTGGGAGGGTGGCCAGGAGTTCCTCGGTCGCCGTTCGCCGCCGGGTGGTCGTGGCCTCGCGACTGGCTCCCGGGACGTCCAAGCGGATGGACACTCCGCTCCTGTCCACCCACGGGGGATGGTAACGTGCAGCCGCTCCTCCACGGGGGCGCCGACAGCACCCGCCAGCGCCAAGGCCCGCGCCCCGACAGCGCGCCAGCCGGTGGTGGTAAGAAGGCGCTGGGGTGCCGTGCGCTCGGCGGTCTTTCGGAGGGGGTCATCCTCCCGAAGAGCCGCCGCCGTGCAGGTTAGCCTCGCAGCCAGAACCTGCCGTCGCACCCTGACGGGCACGATTCCCGCCTCGGCCATCAGCGGGTCTCGTGGGGTGCCGGCGGGGCATCCCGTAATCGCGCGAGCCGCCGCCCTGAGCTCACGTTCCAGCAGCTCCACGTGGCTCTCGGACGTCGCGGGCAGCCACGCTGCGGCCGCGTACTTCCAGGGCGCCGCGGACATATCCGCTAGCCACGGTGCGAAGCTGGGTCTCTCTTAGACCCCAGGGCGGCCGGTCGCCGGCTGTGGCCGCCGGTCGGACTGCTGCACGGGCGGCCGCGAGCCGCCTGAGTGGGGCGGGTGGGCCGTTGCTCCACGTCCTGATCCAGTGTTGCGGTTTTTCGAATTCGGCATCTCAAATTCGTTTTTTTAGTTGTCCAGTCGCAACAAACCTTCACTATGGGAGTGGTGATTCCCAATACACGAAAATATCAAGTATAAAACTGCAATCACCTTTTCCACTTTGCGGCGGAGAGCGGGAGCGCACGTCCGGCCCAGGCGGGTCACCGCGGCCAACTGAACCAAGGTAACCTTACTTCAACTTTTCAGCTCTACATTAGCTACATTTCTGATCTGATCGATTTGAAACTATTTACACTTGACTCTTCCAGGTTCTACAAATTGTATATCCGGATTTTTATATTTGGTAACCTGCACTCAGGTCACAAAGGGACCTCTCCCATAGCATGGGAAAAGCTGTCTGTCTTATGATCTAAAAGTCGCAAAAATGGTCGCAAATTCTCAGATTTCTTAGAAAAACATTCTTGGTTACCCTTTCACGGATTCCAGGGGTAATATTTTCCCTTTGACCCATCTGAGGTCATCACAGGTCACCAGGGGTAAAAAACGGTATTCTGACAATAACTTTCAACCTTATCAAGCTAGAGCGCTGAATTAAACGTCATCGTGTATGTCTCATCAATGGCTTCCGTTTGATATACGGCAGAGGTTACTTTCTGACCTTTCGTGACCTCAGGTCATGTTAGGTCAAGAGGTACCCTCTGGAGGTTATACCTTTGGCGGGAGACCATTATCCTCCACAGAGCAGAGAAAGCCCTGGCACTTTCCTATCAAGCGTACTATAGTAGATTTCAATAGCTCTAATGGCATGAGTCATGCCCAGGTTTCTTAAGCATTGCATATTTTAGAAAAAAATAGCATATCGTGACCCAACTTAACCTCTGGAGGTCAAACCATTCTCCTGAGCGCCTAAACATGTGAAGTAAAATCATACTGAAGTCACATGAGCTTCATAATGCACTTCGCAGATTTGCGCTAACCCCCATATTTTCGGAGTTAGAAAGGGGCTCATCGATGCCCTCGGTGGAGCGAAGGTGGCGCCAGACCCGCAGTGGGGCGCGGGTTATTAGGAGGCCAGGATTGCCCCTTCAATTCCGCGTGGCTATCAAATGATTTTATCCACATAACCAGAAAGTTTGTCAGCATCATCAATTATCTTACACTCCCCGCTAACATTTAATATTTTTCCTGCTTTTCCAACTGTGAGTTTTTTTTTTTGCTCTTTCAACAGTGGTGGACATAGGATTTTGGTAAGTGAGAGGGGGGAGGGTGGAGCCCCAAAGCGCGCTTTGCCATCGACTTTCCACCCACAGGGTACCTATAGTATCACATCCTTCGCGTCCGGTTTTCGGTGGCTGTCAATTTTTACCGCATTTTTTCACACAGTTCTCCTCCCACTGGCGTATCAGTTTTTTCTGATGTTCTGTTCCTTTATTGGTGTTAGAAAATCTTATTCGAGCCCGGAAAAGCCAAGAGAAGCCATATTTATACAAGGGACAAAGCAAAAAGAGCTGAAGTGCCAGCTGCTAGAGAAAGGGCCAAAGAAGGCCAGATTCCAAGAAAGGGCCAACCGAAAAAAATCGCGCGGCCAAACGCGACAAAAAAAGCCCGGGTTCGAAATATTTGGCCACAAAATAGCCAGCCTGGCAGCCCTAATTGTGCCGCAATGTATTCGAAATGAATAAACTATCTTCTTATTTTTCTTTATGAGTATAGCAAGGTAGGGGAAAGTGGGGGTCACGGACACCGTGGGTAAGACGGACACACCCTGTTTGGGATGAGCTATTAAATGCCACGACGGGGACAAGCGTGTAATACGCTTCCTTTTAGCGCGTGTCGGTCGCAGAGCAACGTAGGGTCCGGTAAGCTCTCTAGGTTTTATACAATTTTCATAATAGTAAAAACTGGAACTCGTGTTTTTTTCACAATTGAGTTTGTAAGGTCATTGCATGGATGTTTCAATAGATACTTTATTGGTATTACGTAATATGGCTCTTCAAGATGTTAAATTTTGTTCACCGCAGTCGCTGACTGTGTAATCGCAATGGCGTCCAATTCATATCCAAGTTTGTTTACGAAGTGCAAAGTGGGGTAAGACGGACACCATGTGTGGGGCAAGATGGATATGGTGTCCATGTTACCCCGCACAAGAGTATATTTAATTTTATATAATATAAGCTTAAATAAATAAAGATTGATGGTTTGGGTGACACGCCAGAAATTCTGGACAACCTATAATTAAATTTGGGGGTCATCCAAGGGCAGGTGTACCCCTCGACCTTCAGCACCCCCTGAAATGGTCACGGTGTCCCTCTGAGAGATTGTTGGGCTCCCTAAAGTGTCGCTTCCAACCCCTCCCCCTCAGGAGCGGGGGAGGGGCGCTCTTAGCCCTACGAGAGGATCTGGCGCCCACCTGATATGTTTTGTGTTCCAAAAGTGCCACCCCTGGCAGGCGCGCACCAAGGATTTTTATTTGGGGGAGGCGGCTGACGAGAGGGGACACCAGGCCGGTGGAGGGGGCGCACTTGTTCACCCAAAGCGCAGCCAATTTTCGCATCCGGGGGGGGGTGAGAGCGGATAATTTTTTGCTCCACATGCCTAGTGAAATTTTTTAGGGGCGGCATGTTGGATGCAGGGGCGGCAGTCAGTGTGGCACTGCCTCTAAAACGCAGGTGAAGGCTCATCCTTCCCCTCGATGGGCGCCTTCGGCGCTCCACATGGATGGGGGCGGCACTTTGGAGCCAAAGTGTTAAGGGGGCTGCTGCCTTCCCCCTGGGTGCGCACCCGCCCCCTGACCCGGATGGCGCCCCCGGCAAGGTGCCCCACCCCCGTGATCGGCGATCCTGGATCAACCTATGCACAGTTCCACGACCGTCCTTGATTCTTTAATCCTCCGTCATTAAAAAAATTCAGAAAAGGCATGACCCCCTTTGACCCTTTGACGGAAAAAGTAAGAAAATGGCCCCCTCCCCGCGATGGACGACAGCCGCCTGGTGGGTGGATGCAGATGGAAATCTTCAAGGCCTGGTTCGATCACTTTGTTCACCTTGTCCATCTTTCCCCATGGGGTGACCATGTTACCCCATTAGGTGGGGCGAAATGGACTTCAGCTACTTTTTTCTAAACTTTACGCAAATTTCAATATAATAAATACAGACACAATGCTGCTTGCACAGAGGTAGATAAATGTCTGAAGTATCTCTACAGCCAAAATAGGAACGACGCAAGCTCTGTAAGTCATCGAAACTCATGCCATAGTTACGGTGTCCGTGACCCCCCACTTTCCCCTAAGTAAATTCCTTTTTTTTTTTAAGTATCGAAAACATGTGGTTTACGTGGGGGCGACGCCTTTAGGGGCATCGCGGGACCGAAGGTGATTGCTCGAGCACCTATTTGCTTCTCTGGCACGGAAGACCCTTGATAGTGAGTGGTTTGGTGACGTCTGCACGTGCAAAACTCTCACCCTCCTGTTTTTAGTTCACAAATCACCCACAGAATTGTTCGGCAGAAAAAGACAAATTCGCATCTCTGGAACGAAGAACCCTCTTGAGGCTCCCTTTGTCACTTGAGCATGTGCAAAGCTTTCACCTTGCTGACTTTAATTCATAAGATAACCCCTACATACCAAATTTCAGCCGAATCGGCCTTCTGGTTGGAAAGATATAGACCGCATTCACGGTGCCCCGGTCACTGATTGCGGCTGTTTGAGAGAGGTGTAGTTGTAGGCTTGTAGCAATGTCCCCGAAAACGGTAGGCGTAGCTCGATTTGTTTGGCATTGCAAATATCATAAGTGTTTCATTGCTTTAACACTAGTGTTTCGGGTATCTTCACACTGGGGTACCTTAGTTTATAGCAAAGGGCCGTTTGCACCTATAATCCTATCATTTCATCAGATGTGACCCCAATACCAAAAACAGTACCGGCAGCTCTATTTGTTTGTCCGTGGAAGCCTCATAAGTGTTCCATTGCTTTAACACTAATCCATATGGTATCTTCAAACTGGGGGTGCCCTTGTGTACAGAGGGGCACTCTTTGCACCTATGAGTATCTCACTCCATCAGATGGTGTCAGTAAATGCCGTTTCAGTACGTAAAAGGGCTATCTGTACGAACAGAGACCGTATACCCTCCCAAAATTCAGTTTTGGAGGGGTGCCCATCTGCACTCAAAGTCACGTGCCACGCGCTAGGTGGTACCCAAAGGGTGTCAAATGAATTCATTCGACACATAATATCGAACACATGTGGTTTATAGTCTAAATTGAGGCACGTTTTTATGTACATACCTGCTATGACGTGTGGCTGTTGCTGTCGAAATCATCTGGGGAATGTAGTGCAAAAACCAGTTAATAATTTTTGGGGCTTATCGACACACCAACTGTCATGGTTATATGGCGTCGCCAACTCTTTCCCTGTTAGAAGGGTTTCTCGGGAGCCAGCTTTGATTCTGACGAAGGGCTGGCCGAATATATAATCTCTCCTCATATACAACATCAATGAATCGATGAGAAAGGCCAACTAACAGCTTACCAACTTACAGAAAAAAATATGCAGCGATCTCACTATACTTTTACCAATGCTACGACCACAATAATAAATAAATAGGCTAAGCACTTCGCAACGTCACACCAGAAAGCAGTCTGACCCGCTCTGACTACGTGGGGTCGCACATAATCCACGAACGAACTCTGAGCGCTGACAACTGACCGCGTGTGAAATGAGAGCATCTTGCAATCCCCCGGTAATGGCTGGGCTTCTGGTCGGATAGAACACGATGTTTGATTGGTTGTAGGCTATCTCCAGCGTTGTGATTAGTTGGTGCTGAGGCTGCTTTGCCGGGACTTCCGGTAACTACGCGCTTTGTTTCGTTTTTTTACGATGAAGTAGACAGCCACTGGTGGAAATTTTTAACACAATTTTTGCAGATTGCCAATTTAGGATGAGCATTAGAACAAAATTGTCACTATCGGGCGGTGTTCTGTCTTATTTTTGTCAGGTGAGGTTGCGTTTGTTCAATTTTAGGTCATCTGTCTATTTCACTGGGGGCCCAATATCCGGGCACTGGGGGGGGGCATTTCGGCCGACTGGGGGCAAATGGCCCCCAGTTAACATGTTAAAAAATGGCCTGTCTAGAACCGCAAACACAAAAAATACAATGCAGTTAAAAAAACGTTTTACACTCAAAACTGGTGGAGAGCCCGAAGAGTTTTTGCACATAACTTGCACCAATTAATAATCGGACAGCAAATTTTCAGACCTATCAGGGTTCTCAACGAGACTGATAGGAGTTCTCATATCGAGACGTGATGCGCTTCTTTACGTTCTTAGGTGAAACGTATTTCACTTCTTTCAGGAGAATTCAAAAAGTTATCAGCTTTCTTAGAATATTCTGTGAGTACCCTTTTCGGTTTTTAGAGTTTTCTACGGGAAGCCGTATCCACCTTTCAAGAAGTAATAGATGCTCCAAATTTTCACGCTGCGTCTACTCTGATAACGACTACCTTTCTTTTTGAAGACGCACCAAGATTCTTTCATAAGGCGCTTGAAGGAGGTATACCGCAAACTTCACGTGAATTATCCGCTTATTCGTAGTACTTAGCAATTAGGTCTAAGGCCAAACGCCAAACGCCAAGTCACATTTTTAATAAGCTCTACTGTCGTGGAGCTAATCAACACCATTACCTCGTATTTCAGTTTCAGGCAAATTCTTATGCACTTAGAAAAAATGGACAATTCACGCGGAACTGAAGCTAAAAATGGGCTTCCGTAGCAATGACTTCTCAAAAAGAATGGGATGCGCAAGAAGTGAAACTGGTGTGGTGAGGCATGGAAAATAACGCCCAACTTAATACAATGCACTGATTTCGCACCAACTTAATACAATGTGGCAGATCCAGGACTTAATTTGGGGGGGGTCGGGGCTGTGAGCCTGCCCTGCCAGCACCTCGGACAGCATCCGGCTATGCATTTACTATTGGGGCTCAGACATTCGGACATTTCTAAGCGGGGAGGCTTGAGCCCCCTTGGATCTGCCACTGGTCTGTTCTATTTAAGCATTAGATGCCGGTTCATAAACTATATTTTATCAGCGTTATTTTAAAGATATCACGGAGAAATATGACGAATGCATTGACCGATCTATGGGGCGAATGGGGCCTTTTTGCCGCCCCTTCACCCAACCGGCTATCGATGCCCCCTGAGAGATCAATGGCACCCTCTGAAAGGTTAATGGCGCCCCCATAAATGTCGCTTCCTTCCCGGGAAACAAGAATAAGCACTACCGCGACATCCGGTTGGGCGCCCAAAGACATATATTGGCGCCCACCGGATAGATTTTTTGTCACCCCTGGCGTTGGCGTTCCCCAGGTCTGGACGACGCCTTGAACATGTGTCCCTCTTTGATCGGAAATTCAAGATCTGCCTATGGACAGATGGACAAAACCAACCCCCCCTCCCCAAACCCCGCCTCAGAAAGACAGACGGTAAAGTCAACCTAAGTGCACATCGCCAGTGGATATCGTGACCCTTCTCCAAATCGCAAAACGTTTTTTTCTTCAGAAATACTATGTTTTTTAGCTTTTTTCCAACGCTGGCCCCAGCCCAACGTTTTGCCAGGTTTGCCGCAAAGGGTCGGTGGTACCACAGTTTTGTACAACGATGCAAATTTCCCACAGGTCAGTAGCCACATTTAGTTAGCATACACGATAGCGGTTGGAAATTAACAAAGGGCAGTCACACTTACCTTAACGAAACAGGCGCCAGATGCTCCACTTCTCAACTCCCGAAGCTTCCCACTGCAAATGAACCATTCGCTGTCGCGTCGTTGAAGAGATTCCGCTGAGCTGAGCTCGGAGGTACTCGCGTGGGTGTTCTGGCCTTGAGTGCAGGGTGATATATAGTAGATTTCGTAGCGAATCGATTGATAAAGATAGAAAAGTACAGTTTAGAGTTCGTTAGGGCAAGTTTCTTTCATTATTTCGCGCAGTTTTCCCTAAAATACGCTCGTGCGTGTAGGACGCCACTTTGGCGCGCCATTTTTGTAGTGGCTTGCCCACCATAGGAAGATAAAACACAATTAAAAGTTGGGGTTTCACAGTCTGGCTTGAGCTATTCTGAAATCAAAAACCTGCTAGCTGATTCAGTCCGATTGATTTCAATTTGGTTATCCTTGCCACCATCTGGGTTGCTACTTTTGGGCCTAAATTTTGTTTGGGCACAGGTCTGTAGTATTCCTCACGCGAGAGTTTTGGGGATTAGAGTAGATGTAAATAGAGCTTGCCACTAAATAGTTTCAGGTGTAGGGTTTGAACGTTGCAGGTATCCTTTCAATCCGATAGGCTTGTCTGTCAAAAAGGTTAGGTACCTGCATTCTTAATTTAGAATACACACTTAATTAAGGTACCTGCATTCTTAATTACCTGCACTCTTAATGAGTTATACATTCAAAATTTATTGTGGTAGCCACTTGCCTCAGAAGCAAGGTTTCTTTAAAGGAGCTGTTATCTAGGGAACTATTTGAACTCATTCCATGAGTTGGTGTGAGTGCTGAGCACATCTGTAGGTCCTCCATCCGTTCAATCATTATCTGTCCCAGTGTGCTAGTCATCCTACCTACCCTCAACTTTAGTTTGACACTCTTTCCCAGACATTGAAAAGTTAACCTAGTGTAGAAATACACCAAATCCTTCTTTCCAGAACCTACTGAATCGCCAAGTTTCCAAACCATATATGTGAGTACCACCTGGTGTGTAATGTATGTGGGGTTTTGTACTGAAATATCATCCAGCAGCATCTTTCTAACCTGAACTGCCTCCCCAGAAGACCCGTGGACAGTGCTAACGCGGTCTTTCTGACTCATAGGTGCCTGACTGTGCTTCACAGGGTTTGAACCAGCAATCTAAAGTGTTCTGTGAATTTGTGTATATGTAATTACGCTTAAAGTTTGACAGTTGCGTGCTTAAAAACAACAAAAAAAACAAAACAAACAAACAAACAAATTAAAAAGAAAAACTAGTGACCATTCTTTCATAGGTGTATACGTGTAGCTTCTGTTGTGGAGGAGTTATATAGATATAGGTAGACCTAGACATCTGAGGTTAGGTGTTTATGTAAGTCCCTCACTAGTGACTGAACAGTAGGGGAGAGCGGGGAGAGTTGTATCATGGACAAGTTGTATCAGAGCGATTTTTTCCAAAACTATCCAAAAGATAGCGCTCCCGACACGACCAGGTGATGCGGCAAGCGGTCCGCCATCTTTCTTTATACTGCCGTCTGCTTGGCTTGGCGCGTTTCGTGGTGAGTGCAGAAAATGTGTTTTCGGGGTTTCATTCTGTAAAATTTCGTCGTAAGGAAATGTGTGTTTTTGTCATTCAGATGATCACGAATTGGAAGGATCGCTGTAGCAGTGATAAGGGTAGATTCTAAGGCTTGGTGCGTGGGAAGGATTTTCTCGGCTGGCCACTGGTTGTTGAGCACGAGGACGTTTTTTTTCCAATGTGGGAGGGTGATACATGTTGTATCAAGGCCAGGTGGGGTATGTTGTAACAGTGATACAACTCACCCCAATGTTCATGCAACTCATTAGGGGTGTCGCCACAGATTCGTTTTTGCCAAAAACACTACATTGTCACATCTAGCCACAACGAAAAATTAGGTAAAATATTTTTGATGCAAACAGTGCGGGTCAGGATAAGTGCAAGACGGACCACGCTGATGGAATGAAAGCAAAAGCAAACATTAAAGTCTAACAAGTCCAGTGGCGAATCTAGGATTTCATTAGGGGGCAGGCTCTGAGGGGGAGGGCGCCGAACCTGGGGGCGCGGAATCTGAGGGGCGCCAATTTACCACCCAATAGGCGGCCAGTGTCGAAGAAAAAAGCGTTTAAAAAACGTATTTGTCAATGTTTATTTCCATGAAAGCTACCTTTCAGTGAAGCATGTTCACGTTTACCATCAAACATATTTCGGGCCGGCAAGGTTTCGCCTAGAACGTAATGACTGGTATGTACATTGGTAGAAAAAGCTGGACGCCCCCACTGATGCTAACTGAAGCACCATGAGCAAAGAATACAGCTAACTTCGATCTGGAAGAAAACTGAGGTGTGGTAACGACCACATCCACATATCATAGTTGTCTTGGCTAACGCTGGGTCCCTACAGTAACCCCGATTGACGCTACAATAAGCGCAATTAACAATGAATACAGTGAACTTTGTTGAACTTAAGTCATGGCGAAAGCTAAGGTGCCGTATTGACCACCTCCACATATCACAGTTGTTTTAACTAACGCTGAGTCCCTACTGAAATCTCCGATTGACGCCAACCTAAGCATCAGAGGCCGCAGAGCCTCTACGGGCCTGGGCCTCTGAGTTTTTGGTGGTTGCTCTGAGCTGATATTGAGTCCCCTCAGCTGATCTGGGACCGCTTTAGATAACCAGGCCAGATAGACCAGGCCAGATAGGCCAGGCCGCTTTTAGATAACCAGAATACACTGAACTTGAATGTGTCACCACTGGAGCCCTCTGAGCTTTTCGGGGTCCATTAATTGGTGTAGGCCCCCCTCAACAGATCCTGGGCCCTCTGAGTTAATTATTAGCTATCTGAGAGCGAGTTTTCAGGTTGCCCCCTGGGCTGTTCTGGGACCGTGGAAGAGTATTGCACAGGAGCTTATTGGCCTGGCCTTAGATCCTTCGCTGCTTTGGGCCCCCTAAGCTGAAAATAAGCCTGTATGTGAAATTATTGTGGCAGCCATGAGCTGGTCTAGTGCCCGTGATAGGATTTACTTAAGGGGCCTCTGGTTTGATCATAGGGCCCCTAGCTGGATTAGTCTCCCCTGAGCTGGCAAGAGTCCCCCTGGGTTGGTATCGTGTTCGTTTAACTGATATAGACCTCTTCAGCTTGTATGGGGCCCGTTGTGCGTATCTGGGCCCCATGAGTTCGTCGAGACCGGCCATCTTAGTTTGTATGGGCCTCCTGAGCTGCTTTGGGCCCCCTCAGCGTGTCTAGGCCCCATGAGTTGAAGGTTGGCCCCCTGGGCTAGTTTTGGCCCCCTGAGCTTATTTAGGACCCGTTTAAATGGGTAGGCACCCCACGATATCAGGTTATTCACTGTACACACACGACAATAATAGAAGCCCAAGACAAGGAGGCACAGCCCTTTTTGTCTCAAATAAACTGCTGCATCGGCCTATAGGTCTGAATGATGAAATCTACTCGGTAGCTATTGAAGTTCAGTTATTTGAAACACAACTAACCTTGATCTCTACATACCTGTACTCTGTACTCTGTACCTATACCTGTACTCTGTATATACCTTTCACCTTCCAAACCCTTCCCAGCTACAACACTCTCCGCCCAACTAGACTCCCTTAAAACCCCAGTGATAATGTTAGGCGATTTCAATGCACATCATCCTGCCTGGGGTGGTGTACATCTAGATAGCAGAGGGCGCCAGGTAGAAAATATAATAAACAATCACAATCTCGTATACCTAAATGATAAAACACCTACCCATCTCCCAAACAGAAGCCAGCAGCCCTCAGCCATCGACCTATCTCTCTTATCATCTCGAATAGCCCCACACTTTTCATGGCACGTTCAGGCTGATAAACTTTTCAGTGACCACATTCCGATTCATATCCATATTGAAAAAGCAGCGGGACAAAATGAATATAACTTTATTCCAAAATGGAATCTAAAACTCGCCAATTGGATGCATTCAATGATGAAATTCCGCTCGGTATGGATGATACTGACCTGACTGAGTTCCTGACCAGGATAATCGAAAGTGCAAATCACCACATTCCAAAGACCCATCCTCCTATCGCGTTTAAAAGAGTGCCCTGGTGGGACTCAAACTGTAACCGGGCTGTCGTCCTCCGACGGAGGGAAGAACGAGCGTTTCGAAAAAATATCTCCGACGCCGATAGAGAAAAAGCCGCCCTCGACGCAATCGAAAATTGTAAAACCACAATATATTTTTTATAAATTTTGTTCAAGTTGTTCCTAGTATGACTGGTGGAGTCGGAGTCTCACTAAAGTCATCAAGGGACTTGTCACGGAGACCCCGACCCCACCACCCGAACGAGCAACTCCCTCAATGGAGGGTTAATTTAGAAGCCAAAGTTTAACGTCCCACAAAGCACAGGGACGGCCGCCCCGCTCAGGTCACCCTCTCACCAGTCAGTTGCCAGCCGACCTGTACGTCGGGTAAACTATTGAGCGCCGGAGCGTCTCTGGGGAACCGATCCCAAGCCTGGGCATGCCCTGCCACTGCATGCTTCTGAGCAGCGGGCCGGAGCCCAACGCTCTACCAACTGAGCTACCGAGGCGGTAAAATATTGTCAGCAAAAAGGCGGCATTGGGAAAATTTCGCAAACTCCTTTAATCGCCTCACTCCGATTTCAACCATCTGGGATCAAGTTAAATTTATATCAACTCGAAAGACACCGTTTCGCGCCTTTCCTCAATTAATTACAAATAACAATACCTACACAAATCCGAAAGATGTCGTTGAACAATTTGCACTTCATTATGCTAGCGTATCATCTCTATGTCAGTTACCCGTCAGAATCACTATTGCTTCTCAATGAAGAGGCTAGAAAATGTAATTTTTCGTCCGACAATCGTGAAAATTACGACCTACCGTTCACAATTTATGAACTAGAATTGTCTCTAAGTAAATGCCGCAATACTTCGGTTGGGCCTGATCAACTTGCATACCCAATGTTTCAAAACCTATCAAAAGAAGGTCGACAAGCTTTTCTAAATGCTGTGAATGACATGTGGCTTTCAGGATCCTTTCCGGAGTCATGGAGAGAAAGCACCATAATCCCTATTTTGAAACCTAACAAACCAAAGCACCTCCCCTCAAGCTACCGTCCGATATCATTAACCAGCTGTGCCTCCAAGATAGTCGAAAGAATGATAAATACACGCCTGCGTGTACCTGGACTCGAAAGATATCCTATCACCGTTTCAAAACGCCTTTAGAACTCGAAGCACCACGGATAGCTTGATCCAGCTTATTGACTCTTGTCATCGCGGATTCGCTAGAAAGGAGATAACCGTTGCTCTTTTCCTAGATGTAAAATCGGCCTTTGCTAAGGTTAACAAACACGCCCTTGCAAAGCTGCATAAAATTGGCCTTCGGGGCCGGATAGTTACATTTATACAAAACTACCTAGAAAACCGTGCATTCTCAGTTAGATGCGGAAACATAGATTCGAACAAACATTCTCTAGACCAGGGTCTACCTCAAGGAAGTGTAATCTCTCCCACCCTGTTCTTAATCATGATAAACGATATGCTCGAAACCATCTACGAAGACGCTTTCCAACTGAGATATTCACTTTACGCAGACGATGTTACAGTGTGGAGCACTAACCGAAATGTCACTGTGGCAATGTTACAGGTACACAAAGCTCTAAATCGTTGCCAAAACTGGTGCTCTAAATGGGGCTTCGAAATTTCTCCTGCCAACTCCAACTGCATGCTGTTCTCGCGGAAAAATCACTCTCCCATTCCAGCTAGAGCACTTTGTTCAAATGAACACCACTTCCCTATAGTAACATCACATAAATATATTGGGCTCCTTTTAGATAGTAAACTGCATAGGCGGATCCAGGATTGCCGATCGGGGGGCACCTTCCCGGGGGCGCCATCCGGACGGGGGCACCATCTGGACCAGGGGGCGCCACTTATGACCGGCAAAAGCTATCAGGTGGGCGCCAAATCCTATCGGTGGGCGCCGACTTTCGCATCCTGGGGGGGTGGGAAGTGACATTTCAAGGGGCGCCATCAACCTTTCAGGGGGCGCCATCAACCTTTCAGGGGCGCCGAGGGTCGATCGGGGGCACGTGCCCCCTGCCCCTGGATCCGCCTATGGTAAACTGACCTTCGGCCTACACGTAGATAATGTCCGAGATCGCTCTCTGCGACGCTTGAATATCTTCCGATACTAGAGTACAACTCTTTCTTATTCAATAACATTAGTAAAGCAAGGCAAGCCTCTCTCGAGGCAGTTCAAAACCAAGCAAGTAGAGTAATATGGAGCTTTCCGCACCTCCCCCATCAGCAGTCTCCTGACTGATATCAACCTGCCATCTCTTCAACATCGAAGGCTTATTCTTCTTACACGATATTCCATACGAGTCAATTCTATTCACAATCATCCATCCCTTCAAATTTTAACAAACGTTCCCAATATACAAGATTGCGACTACAGCAGAAATAAATACACGATTGCCAAAAATCTACACGATTCCGAGACATTGCGCTTCAGCTACCAGATATTAACGTTTCTTTCACTCCGAAACTAAAGGCCTTTTGGACTATGAAAACACTTCAAGTAGAATACCTCATTGGGGAGCCCAAACATTTATACCCAAATTCAGAAATATGTGACATATTCAATGAATACAAACATCTTCATACCGATGCCTTGTTTCTTTATACAGATGGTTCTCTATCCGATCAAGGAGCAGGCGCAGGAATTATTGGTGTAGGTGTTAAGCAAACAATTCGACTCTTTGAATATCATTCTGTCTTTACCGCTGAACTCATTGCTATCCGCGAGGCCTTCTCTCTCGCCTTAGAGCGTAAATATAAGAACGTGGTCATTTGTACTGACTCGCGATCATCCGCAAACATTATCGAGGCTCATCACAATTCTTCACACCCAGAGGTAAATGAAATTAGGCACCTAAACCAGAAAAGACCACCAAATGTGAGCATCAAGTTACTCTGGATCCCTGGGCATGCAGGTATCATAGGGAACGAAAAAGCCGACTCTTATGCCAAGCAGGGTCTTACCCATCCAGCTCGAAGTGATATGTCTTGTCCTGTCAACGACATAATAAACTACGCAAACAAGAGCTTCCGCTCATACCTACAACGTATTTGGGAAAGGCAAAATACACGTTTGAACTTGATAAAACCAAAACTTGGGTATTGGGAATCCTCAAATCAAAGTAACCGAAAACAGGAAAGAATATTGGCCCGTCTCCGCATTGGACATACTGGACTAACCCATCAATATATTTTTGATAAGGTGTATGGCTTAAACCACCCTCCTAGATATCATGTTTGCGGAGTTGCTTACACGATTGAATACTTTCTCCTCCTTTGCTCGATTAATAGCATCAACAGACGCCCAATTTTAGACTTTTTCCAACGGTATCACTTAGCTCCATCGCTTCCAAATCTCCTCGGAAATCAACATCCCGAACTTTTACAACTCCTTTTCACATACTTACAGAATACTCGACTAGAGTTGTTTATATAAATAAAAGGGTTTTCCACATCCCTTTGGCAATAAAGGTGTGGTTTTTACCTTGACTAGGATTGCACTTGGTTTTTTACCCTCGGGTTTTCCAGGCGAGTAGCTTTGTAAACACCACAAATCATACTTGTACCTACTAACATACCTACGCACTCTGAAAACAATCCATCGTCACATCTATGGCACGCGCACATTTATCCATATTCCATTTCTGTCGGTCCTGAGCCGCCGTAAAGTCCTCTTGAGACTTTTTGCAATGCCTAGCGGAGCATGTGGGAGGAAGGCACCCCCTCCATGTCCCTTTCACCGTGTCGAAATATTATTTTTCAATCTCAATTAAAATAAATCCACACTGCGATATGGCCGGGTTGAAGGGAATGTGGCGCCTTGTAGCGTGATTTTGGCTGGGATGGCTGGGTCGTGGAGCGTGCCGGGGCGCCCGGTGTCAATGCGTTATTTGTCTCGGAACTCGAAATATCCGTGGAGAAGAGAGGAAGACCTACCGGAGGTGTGTTCCAGACGTACCCCGGCCAGGTGGCAGCAGTTGTCGGCTGTTGGTGTGGCGGCGGCGCTGGCGTCGCGGTGGGTGGTCGGTCCGATCGAGGCCCTTGAAGCCTGTTTTAAGTGTGGTGGTGTTTGCCGGATCATGGCGTCGTCCACGGGCGGAGGTTTGTTTTTCACCGCGGGGGGCATTTTCAGTGTACGAGATGTTGCGCTTGTGCGTTTTTTTTTAGGGAAATCGTGGACGTTTTCATGATTTGCGGCTGGAGGTGCCCCTGGTTGCGTTGAATTCCTGGATTTGGCCGGGGTGCCGCATTCCCTTTAAAGGGAGTGTGGCACTTTGGTCGAGTCCGGGGATTTGGTGTAATTGATGTTTTCTTTTTGGTTGGGAATCGTGGGAACGTCCATGGTTTCTCTGAGGAGTGTGCGGTGAGCTCAATGTTTTTATCTCAAGGGTGCTCCCCTGGGGTAGGAAGTTGACCTCGGCCTGTGGATGACATTGTGATCTGGAGGCTGCTACCGTGTTCGGTGGGCTTGGGAGGCTTCAGTTGGCTAACTGCTCACTGTGGCTTTGGCGTTGTCGCTAAGCGGCTGACGGCTGCGGCCGCCTGGCTACGGGGTGCATGAGGGGTGCATTTCGGGTGGGTTTTTGGCTTTTCTCTGCGGCGTTTTTGGGTTTCGGGACGGATGATGAGTTGGGTGCCGGGTTTTAAGGCGCGCTTTGCAGCTTGGCTGTTGCGGCCGGAATCGTGTTGCAGGGGTGCCGCATTTCCTTTTGAGAAACGTGAACCCTGCAATCTGCATCACATTCGAAGGACCATTGTTGCTTCTCATACAACGCACACGCACATTAACATACCCAGACCATCGTTCGCTACATTTCCACTTCACTCCAGTCGTGTCAAGGCGCTACCCGAGCGTGTGGCCTCTGGGAACGCTGGGTGCACATCGTGTCCAGTGCTGACCCTTGAGGCCCCCGGGGGCGCGAAGCCGACATTACACCCAAAATGCACACCACCACAAGCTTTTAAGTTTTACGTCGCGCTCCTGGCCCAAAATTCGGTGTGCTTTTGGCTATCAAGGAGCCCGCCCGCACCCGTTTAGACCAGGGTTCCATTAACCCTCTAAAAATCGCAGGGTACCTTTATAAGCTCTTACTCCGGCGGATGGAGTTTCCTCTGCCGATGACAAAAAAGTCGGGACTTTGTGTTGCCATGGCGACGCAGCCCCGCAGCGTCACGCACGCGCACAATCAGCTGAGACCATTCCCGAGAAGTAGTTCGAAACCGCTATGCCTTTTTTGGGTTGTTTGCGAAGCAACTAAAAGCAATGCATTTTTTAATGCCGGTTCTCGCCTGTTCTCATCCCAATGGGCAGGGACAGTGGATTCCAGGGGGGCAAGGGGTGCAGTTGCACCACTTGATTTTTTCAAGGGGTGCAAAAGTATCTTTTTGCACCCCTTTATTTGACTTTGTCCAGGGAGGCGCCCCCTCCCCCGGCCTCGGCCGGCGCCCCCGGCCGGTCAGAGAAAATCAGGCCCAATCACCGCCTACATGAAGAGGTAGAATCCTCTGTGAGAAACAGTGACGGATCTAGGATTTCGTTAAGGGGGGCCAGGCGCAGGGGGTGCCGAACCTGAGGGGCGCCAATTTACCACCCAAAAGGCGGCCAGTGTCAAAGAAAAAAACGGGTTTAAAAAACTATTTGTAAATGCTTATTTTCATGATAGCTTCCTTTGTAGTGAGAACATGTTCACGGTTACCATCAAACATATTTCGGGCCAGCTAACGACTGATACCTTGGTAGAAAATGCTGAAAGCACCCACTGACACTAACTGAAGCACGATGAGCAAATAATACAGTTATATTCGGTCATGGCGAAAACTGAGGTGTCGCATCCACCACCTCCACTTATCACAGTTGTCTTGGCTAACGGCTCCATACTGAAATACCCGATTGACGCTAACCTGAGCCTCAGAGGTCGCAGAGCCTCTGCAGGCCTGGGCCCCTGAGTTTTTGGTGGCTTCCCTGAGTTGATATCGAGTCCCCTCAGCTGATCTGAGACCGCTTTAGATAACCAGGCCCTTACACTGAACTTGAAACGTATATGTCGCCACTGAAGCCTTTTTTATAATTTTTTTAATTAACAATTTTTTACCAAGCTGTTCCCAGTTCGGCTGTTGGAGTCGGAGTCTCACTAAAGTCATCAGTGGACTTCTCACGGAGACCCCGACCCTTCACCACCCGAATGAGCAGCCTCCACAATGAAGGGTTGATTTAGAAGCCAAAGTTTAACGTCCCACAAAGCACAGGGACGGCTGCCCCACTCAGGTCACCCTCTCATCAGTCAGTTGCCAGCCGACCTGTACGTCAGGTAAACTATTGAGCGCAGGAGCGTCTCAGGGGAACCGATCCCAAGCCTGGACATGCACTGTCACTGCATGCTTCTGAGCAGCGGGCCGGAGCCCAACGCTCTACCAACTGAGCTACCGGGGCGGCAATTGAGCTTTTCGGGGCCCCTTTATTGGTATAGGGCCCCCTCAACAGGTTCTGGGCCCTCTGAGCTAATTTTGAGCTTTCTGAGAGGGAAATTTTCAGGTTGCCCCTGGGCTGTTCTGGGACCGTGAGGGTATTGTACAGGAGCTTACTGGCTTGGCCTTAGATCCTCCGCTGCTTTGGGCCCCCCTAAGCTAGAAAGAACCCTGTAGGTGGAATTGCTGTGGCAGCCATGAGCCGGTCTAGGGCCCGTGAGTGGATTTACTTCAGAGGTCTCTGGTTTGGTCGTAGGGCCCCAAGCTGGATAAGTATCCCTTAAGCTGGTCAGGGTCCCCTGGGTTGGTATCGTTTTCGTTTAACTGATATAGGTCCCTTCAGCTTTTTTTGGGGCCCGTTGTGCGTATCTGGGCACTAGTTCGTCGAGGCACCCAGCTAGTCTGGCCCTATTAGTTTTTATGGGCCTCCTGAGCTGCTACAGGGTCCCCACAGAGTGTCTGGGCCCCATGAGTTGAAAATTGGACCCCTGGTTTAGTTTTGGGTCCCAGAGCTTATTTAGGAACCGTTTAAATAGGTAGGCACCCACGCTGGTCTTGAGAACCCTGTTTTGGCACAGAGGTCAAATGAGCTCGTCGGGGGCCTTTATCTGGGCCCCCTTAACTGGCACGGACTCCTCAGCTGATTTTGGAGACCCAAAATCCTTCCTACCGGATTCCACCCACACCAGATTTCTCGACTCCCTGAGACGAGCCATTGGGGACTTTTCGCGCGACCAGCTCTGGGGTCCCTCCTCCGAGACAAAGCTTACAACATGCCTCTTCACAAGCCCAATAGCAGCACAATTTTAATCATTTTCCCAAAAACACAGGGATAAATGCGGACTAAAACTGTTCAATATGCGTATTTATCGACTTGTAATGACTATCAAAACGTATCAGTATCAAAATGAAGCCTCTACCGCCATTTCCTGCGAAATCATTAGCACTCGCCCCGGTGGGCCTCTGAGCCACCTTCGACTTCGACTGGGGCGAAATGTTCAAACACCCCCCCTTCACTCGGCTCCTGTATGGGATAGCGAAAACACACAAAGACTGGGGGGGATAGCTCATAAAGAATTCATAAAGAAGCCACATCGGTCACTTTTTGGCTCAGGTCAATATTGAGAACATGACAGGTCAAAGAAGGTGGTATGTTAGAGAACAGTTTCTGGGTTCTAGCGTCTGACAGAGTTGAGCTAGAATCATTTTTAGGCACAACTCGCTTCCTCTCGTTATGGCGAATCATCAAATAATGCATAATATAACTATATTAGGTCAAAACATAAAATGACCTGACCTAAGGCTAGGTCAAGGTCGCCATCTAGCCTAGCATAGTCAATATGCATATCAATCAGCTCACAATAGCAATAAAAATGGTATCAAAATACGAGTTTGATCAACATTTCCTGCAAAGCAATTGACCCAAGTCTTAAAACCTGCTTAGGAAGCCCCAGATGAACTCTCAGAGGTAACATGTCTAAACCCAAGATACCTGTCTAAACCTACATGAACCGATAAAGACGCTTAGGATACTATGCTTTAGGGAATCCGAAGGTATTCCAAGCGGCGTCTGCAGACATAAGGCAATGTTACGGCAAATTTCCGTTTTTCCCATGCATTTCCAATGGAGAGGTCATGATTTGTACCTGTCCCTAGGTCATCGATGGGAAAAATCCCGGAATAAATTTATTAGTACTTTTTGGGCCCATTATATGGTACAACTTTGAATTCGATGAATTCACCCTTTTCTTATTATGCCGACTTAAACATTTTTGAAGGTGAGGTCACTTGTCCTGCACTGGTGACCTGATCGGAGATGACGCAACCTTAACATTTGAGGGAAAGTTGCGGAATTGATCAATGATAAGGTGTGACAAGTACTGTGTCGCTTCGCGCCGACGTTTTTTCGTACCACCAGAAGACCCTGAGGGGGTGTTCAAGCACTCCCCAACGGGCCAAGGGTTAATATAAGTCTCAGAACCTGCTGAGCATGCTGGGTGGAGAGGACTCCGGCGTCGACGCGCGGTGGAGAGGGCCCGAAAGTGTCCCCTCCCCGCTGAAATCGCGGAAACAAAGATGGGTAGAAAACGCGCGCTCGGGGTTCGTGTAGACGTTAACGACCTACATGATATCAAAGTTTCGTTGATCTACCTCAATATCTTCAGCGTCAAACGGGGTCATAAAGGTCGAAATCGGGCCGTATTGAAGAAATATCGGGAAATACCGTGATTATGCAGGAACGGGGCGCGAATACTCTAGAACAGGGCTGAGGCCAAAAGGGAAGGCCCTAAACAATGTCTCTGAAATTTTGGGGTCAAGGTCCTTCAAGGTCATTGACCTATTACGTCACAACCCAACATATTATGCCTAATGTACGCTATAACTAGCGCTGTGCCCAACCTTACCAATGACCTTTGATCAAGCCTTGATCATCAAGGTCAGTGACCTTTGAAATTGACCTGTTACCTTGATCTAAACACTTAATAACATTTACTATGATGTAATAGCATGCGTCATAATAGGTGCCGCAACTTTATGCAACGTCATTTAGGGGCTGTCCAGGAGTACCTTTGCTCATCAGGGACACCTAAGCTCTCTGGAGGGGCCTTTGATTCGATGAGGCACCTGTGCCACCCAGGGGCGCCTTTGCTCCCCAATGGACGCAACTTAGCTATCCAGGGGCGTCTTTGCTTTTCCGGGGATGCCTTTGATACCCAGTGCCCAAGGAGCGCTCTTTCTTATCCAGGTGCACCTTGGTACTGAGGGGCGTATTTTATTCAAGGTAACCTATACTACCCAGTGGCGTCAACCCTATGCAAGGCGCGCTTAGGCCATCCAGGGGGCGGCAATTTGTTATCCATAGGGCGCCTTTATGCTCTCCATGGGCACCTTATTCAGAGGGTGCCTTTGATATTCTGGGGCGCTTTTCGTATCAGCAGGGTACCTGTGCCATCTTGAAGCTATTATTATCAAGGGACGGTGCTGTTGTTCAGGAACACCTGCCCTACTATCGAGGGTCGCCTTTGCTACTCAGAGGTGCCTTTACTTCCAAGGAAGTTTGGCACCCGTGCTTTAAGGAGTGCTTTGGCATCGATTGATTGCTCTATTATTGGGCTTAGGTGCGCGTGAACCTTGACCTCATGTAGCGCCCATATTGTTGCTAAGGAACGCTTATGCTATCAAAGGGCGCCTTTACTATCCAGGGCCGCTGTTTTATTCAAGGCAACCTGTTCTATCCCCGGGCATCTGATATTTCGGGGGCGGTGCCTAGGTTATTCAGGAGGTGGTTTTTTCTCCACAGGGACGCTCTATTGCTTTCCACGGGCGCATTATTCGGGGGCGCCTTTACTGCCCAGGGATGTCTTTCTATCCAGAGGTGCATATGCTGTTTAGGTGTATTTTGCAATCACAGACATTGATGATTGAAAAATATGCCTTTATGTTATCCAGGGGTGCTTTTTGTCTCCGGTGAGTCACTATTTTTCTTTTCCTGGTGCCAGTTTATCCAAGAGCGCCAATGCTGTCCAGAGCACCCATGCTATCTAGGGCTGCCTTCCCTGTTCAGGGGCGCCTTTGCTAACCAAAGGGCGCCTTTACTTTTCTGGAGTGCCTATTTCCATTTAAGGGGCGCATATTCTATCTTGGAGCGCCTTTGTAAACCTGGGGCGCACTTTTCTATCTAGGGGCGCCTTTGCTCTTGAGGGGGAGGGCGCCTCTGAAATCCAGGAGGAGCCTTAAATAGATGGAAGACAAAAATTCTGAAATAAGGCGCTCAAACACTGAAGTAAGGTGCCCAGTTATCAGGGAGAGGCGCTCATCTGCTGAGCAGGGAGGACTGCAGGTTGGTGAGGGCGGTGTTCTCGGAAATGGGGCACACATACTGAAAAAGGCACCCGGTTACAGCGATGAAGCACTAAGCCTTAAGTTAGAGGTCAATTAAATGAGGTTAAAGGCGATCCATGCTCAAATTGAGCGCTCAAGCACTGCAACAGAGCGCCCGACTGTCGGACAGGGGTGCCAAACCATAGACAGTAGGGCAGCTGAAGATGGAAAGGGGCACCCTATGATATCCTGGGGGCGCCTGTACTCTCAGGTGAGGCGCTTGTTTTCTTTCTCAGGCGCCTAGTTTATCCATGGGCGCCTATGCTGTCCAGATCATCTATTTCAAGAAGGGCTACCTTTGCTGTCTGGGAGCGCCTTTGCTATCCAAGGGCACATATGATATCGGTAGGGCGCTTTATCCAGGAGGCGCCTAGGCTGTCCAAGGGCGCCGTCCTAACCAGGGGCCGCCTTTTACTTTCCTGAAGCGCCTATTTCTATCTAAGGGGCGCATATATTATCTAGGAGTGCCTTTTATATACGGAGACGCCTTTTTATCCAGAGGTGCTTTTGCTCTTGAGTGGCGCTGCTCCAATCCAGGGCAGCTGAAGATAGATAAGGGACATCTATGTTATACAAGGAGAGCCTGTACTTCCCAATGGGGCGCTCATTGTCCTTCTCAGGTACCCAGTTTATCCAGGGGGCGCCTAGGCTAACCAAAGGCCTCTTTTCTATCGAAGGGGTGCCTTTCTAGGGGTGCGTGTGCTATCCAAGGGTGCATATGATATCCGTAGGACGTTTTTTTCCAATGGGCGCCTATGCTGTCAAAGGGCTCCTTTTTCTATCCAAGGGTTGCATTTATTTTCCTGAAGTGCCTTTTTCTATATAAGGGGCGCCTATGCTGTCCAGGGAACCTGTTACCCAGATTTGCCTTTGCTGTCCAGGGGCGCCTTTGCTATCCAAGGGCGCCTTTCCTAACCAAGGGGCGCATTTTGCTTTCCTGGGGCGCCTATTTCTATCTAAGGGGCGCATACGTTACCTAACAGCGCCTTTGATACCCGGAGGCGCCTTTTTGTCCAAGGGGCGCCTTTGCTCTTGAGGGCGCTGCTCTAATCCAGGGCAGCTAAAGATGAATAAGGGACATCTATGTTATACAGGGGGAGCCTGTACTTCCCAGTGGGGCGCTCGTTTTCCTTCTCGGGAACCTAGTTTATCCAGAGGGCGCCTAGGCTATTCAAAGGCGCCTTTTTATCGAAGAGGTGCCTTTCTAGGGGTGCCTTTGCTATCAAGGGGCGCCTTTTTTACCCAAGGGGTGCATTTTATTTCCCTAAAGCACCTATTTCTATCTAAAGGCGCCTATGCTGTCCAGGCCACCTATGTTACCAATATTTGATTTTGCTGCCCAGGGGCGCCTTTTCTAGCGAGGGGTTCATGTGATATCCGTAGGGCCCTTCATCCAGGGGGCGCCTAGGGTACCCAGGGGCGCATTAGTTCCCCCATGGTGCAATCTTGCTATCCAGTGGCACCTTTTCTTTGCCGGGGGCGCTTTTGTTAGCTTTCTAAATTTCATCTTCAACATTTTTAATGGGGCGCAAAAGACCAGTAAAGGTGTTTAGTGTTAGGGCAGGGGCGCCTTGCCATGGTTTTAAGGAATATGTGTTAATTCAAGTGGAATAAGTGGTATCTACCACCTTGGCGCCCAAAATGGGTACAAGCGCGACGCTTATATCGGGCGCCTTCGGCGCCTGATATGAGCTAAGCTATGCTGAGGCGCTTTGGAGCTAAGGGGGGGGTCGGGCCCCTGGGCCCCCTTGGATCCGTCACTGGTAAGAAAGACATTTTCATATATGAATGGCGTCCCCTGACATCAAAGCCGCGCCCTGGACGGCAAAATGCGCCCCCTTGAGCAAAGCCGCCCCTCCAGATAGCGTAGGCGCCCTTGGATAGCGTAGGCGCTTCCTAGAGGCGCCTCCGAAGAGGAGAAACGGCGCCCCTGGATATCACATGCGCCCCCTATGCCTTCTTCGGGTTCTTTACGAAGCAACTAAAAGCAATGTATTTTTGAGTGCCGGCTCTCGCCTGTTCTCACGCCTGTTCTCATCCCAGTGGGCTTTTATCCGAAAGATACGTGAGGCTTCTTACACTTTCCCGCCAAAATGCAAGGAACTCAATGATATATTGGGGTAGAACAAAGAGACACCACTGTCTTCTAATGGGTAAAGTTTGTGGCGAAGTTCTTCTGAGCGGATTTGAGTGTATTCCTATCCATTACTAAGTTCAGTGAAAATCATTTTTCCCATATATTTCCAATGGAGAGGTCATGGCTTGTACCTGACATTAGGCCATCGATATAAAAGATACCGGAGCATATTTTAGAGAAGTCGGTGGTCCCCTTATGTGATATGAGTTTCAATCGGATAAGTTTACCCTGTCCTGACTTATGCTATCTTAAACTTTTTTAGGTCAGGTCAGGTTTTGAGTTCACTACCTGCACTGGTGACCTGACCTGACCTAAACTTAAGATTTTGACGGAAGTTGTAGAAATGATCAGAAATGATGTATGCCAAGTACGGTGGCGCTACGCACAGACGTTTCTATGCAATCTCCAAAAAACCCAAGGGTGTGGGTAGCCCTCCGTCAATGCCCGTGTTAATTTATAAGCTTCACTCCAATAACTACCTTCCTAAATATTCTGAAATAATCAACTCCCAAATATATCCGTAGGAAATCAGACAAGCAAGGGTAATGACAGAAATTGACGAACATAATCCCAAGAAGAAAAAAGTATGGAAGGTTGAAAACAACAATAACAGGGTGAGCCAAGGGGATAGATATCTTGAACGCCTATTGCCTTGGTAATTTCACTCATTTACAAAATAGCAAGGGTAAGAATGTAGGAAACTCTGTGGTGAATTCAACAGGATATGTTCGCGGATTGCATGTTATATAACGTCCGGGACACACTCTGATATCCCTTGCATTTTTATTCATTTTTCTTTTCATCTCTCGAAATTTCCAGATTAAAGAGTTCATGAACTGACAAAGAATTGGTAATAATTTCCCATAGTCATTTCCTCGTGCTCAATAACTTCATTTCTGATCACTGGAGTGAATTGAGGTGGAGTCAGTTTAACATCACGCACGCAGCAACATTCAATTTCCCGAAATGTGCCATAAAGCTGTTAGTATAGCCACGCTGCCATATACGTATGGGGTAGGTTTAACCCCCGCCCTGGTGGGCCTCCGAGCCACCTTCACACTGGTGGGGGGGGGGTTTCAAACCCCACCCTTCGAACTCGGCTCCTATGCGGAATAGCGAAAAACGCGAACGCTGCTGGTTAGCTCATAAAAATTCATGAAAAACTACATTTGTCATTTTTTACTCAGGTTAATATTGAGGTCATGACAGGTCAAAGAAGGCTGCATGTCAGGGTAGTGTTTTTGGGTTCTAGCGTCCGACAGAGTTGAGTTAGAACCATTTTTTAGACACCATTAGCTTCCTCTCATCACGAGAAATCTCATAATGTATAATACGACCATGCTAGGTCAACACACAAAAATTACCTTACCTCTGGTCAGGTCAAGGTCACTTTTTACCCTAGCATAATCAATATGCATATCAATCGACTTGCAATAGCAATACAAACGTAATGGTATCAAAATATAAGCTGATCCATGTCTGAAAACTGCTTAAATAGCACCAAATGACCTCTCAAATGTCACAGGGCAAAACTTGCAACATGAACCTGGAAAGGGGCCCATGATACTACGATTTGGAGAATACGAAGGTATTCCCACCTGTAGCTACACAAATACAGCCCATTTCCTGTTTTCCCATGTATTTTTAATAGAGGTCATGATGATCTGTACCTGAACCCAGGTCATCGATATGAAAAATGTCGGAAATATGTTGTAGCACTCGGTGGGCCTATTATGTGGTATAGTTTCAGTTCGATAAATCACTCATTTCTTACTTATGCACCTTAAACATTCTTGGAGGTGAGGTCTTTTGACCTGCACTGGTGACTTGACTTGAGATGACCCAATCTTAAAATTTTGGGGAAAGTTGCGGAATAGATCCATGATAATGTGTGCCAAGTATGGCGGCGCTTCGCGCTGCCGTTTTTCATGCCGTTTGAAGAACCCGAGGGGGTGTTCAAACACCCTCCCCCACCGGGGCGAGAGTTAAGTTAACGAAAACAGTCGTAAGCTTAACCCTCGTAAACCGGGGGGTGTTCTAACACTGGGGCGAGGGGTTAGTATTTGGTGACCTAGTTCTACCAACACCAGGTAGGATCGAGAAAAATTCAACCATAAACAAAATACGAAGAAACACTTAAAAGGCACAGCAGAATTTCCTTTGTGTAAATGTTATAATGTTAAAATACTAGGTGTACGAAAAATATAGGAGATGGGCCCTGGTTACGAAGAGGCCCCCGGCCTGGGGCCCCGGCGGTTGATGGACTCCCTCCCCCTCCCCCCGCCTTGGCCGAATCCTGGCTACGCCACTGATTTCTGTAGATATTGCTTAGAATAACTTTCTCTTCTCCAAATTCTCCAAATCTTAGTGTCAAAGGCTCCTCTACCGGTTCACGCTGCAAGTTTGGACCTGTGACCTCAGAGAGACCATCTGGGACTGCTTAAGCAGGCTTTTAGACTTGGGTCAATAACCTCGTAGGAAATCGTGATACAGCTTTTATTTTGATACCGTTACGTTTGTATTATTATTTCTAGTTGAGTGAAATGCATGTTGACTATGCTGAGTCAGATCGTGAACTTGATTGACCTCAGGTCAGGTAATTTTTGTTTTGACCCAGTATAGTCATATTTGCCGCAACGAGAGGAAGCGAGTGGTGCCTAAAAATTAAAACTCAACTCTCAGACGTTAGAGCCCAGAAACTCTTCTTTAACCCGTCACCTTCTTTGAGATGTTATTACCTTAATATTGACCTGAGCCACAAAGTAGCTGATACAGTTTCTTCATTAACCCTGAGGCGTATGGGGAACAAAGCTAAAGTGAAAGTAAATCTAAACTTTGGAAGAGCTTCCAGCTCTGTAACACTTGTTTCACCGTTTCAGAACCAACATCTGATGCGCTAGTTCATTTTAGCCTATCCTCTTTCCCAAATGCCCACCATACATATACTTAGCTCTCTCTCATCCCACTGTTCCATGCTTCTACCCCTCTGAAGCGAAAACTATGCTTGGCTTGCTCCGTTCCCAGCCTTGGGAGTTCTAGCATATCACGGTCAGTTCCGCGTGTGCTCCGGCTAGAGATTTCGGAGCGACGCGAAACTGACCGTGACAGTGCACTTCCAGAGTCGTCGGAGAGCAGTCTACTCATAACTTTTATGTCCCGTTTCTTTAGCAAATCGGGAAACGTCGGCCAGCCCAAGGATTGAAGGGCTGGGGTCACGTGCTCACGCCTGCTCAGTCTCTTTACGATGCGTGCGCCAAAATTTAAAACTTTCTGGACGCGATGTTTTTGAGTGGCATTGCATCCTCCCCACACAGTCAAACAATACTGTATATGTGGGAACACAAGGGCCTGAACAAGAAGTTTTCTGGTCTCTGGTGGGATTTTGCGGCTTAAGCGATATAATCCAATGAGGATGCCGTAACAGCGACGAGTTACTTGCGATACTTGTTTTTCCCAGGTCAGGGCTGACTCGACGTAGACACCGAGGATCTTAGCATATGGTGTGGGTTTGATGAGGGTGTTACCGAACTGAATAGTGAGGTTCGGGTCACACCTGTTCCGGTTCGACTTTACAACGAGAAGCTCAGTTTTGCTGGGGTTTACTTTGAGCCGATTCTGAGTAAACCAGTCGTGGGCTAGTCTAAGCGTACTTTCCACTCGCAGTTTTAAGTGGCAGATGTTTGCCACAGTGTCTGAGTCTAGGAACTGTGCATCATCCGCGTACATGATGAGCTTGCCCGAAGACAAGTGAGATGCCAGGTCATTTGTGAAAATAAAAAACAACTTTGGTCCCAGGAGTGAGCCTTGGACCACGCCGTGCGTCACTGGTAGTGACCCAGCTCTGCCTCCCTGGATCTTTTGAGTCCTATTTGATAGCCAGTCCTTGAACCAGTGTTTGTCTATGCCATACCACCCTAGCTTCTGGAGTAGGCGCGAGTGTTCCACGCTGTCAAACGCGCGCGATGTGTCAGCTGTTAAGAGGGTAGTGACGTGTCCTTGATCCATGCTGTCGGAGATTAAATTAACCGTTTCTAGCATTGCTGTTTCAGTTGAATGTCCCGATCTGAAACCGTGCTGGTTATCGCACAGTATGTGGTTTTTCTCGAGATAGGACGATAGTTGGAGACATACTACCTTCTCGCACAGTTTGCTAACCACACTAAGGATAGAAATTGGCCGGAAGTTCCCGGGATCACTGCGGTTGCCTTTTTTGTAGGTGGGATCACGGCCTCTTCAGGTAGCTCGCCCACCGTGAACAGTTGATGACTTTTGAATATGTGGACCAACAACGCGAAAGTTGATCTTAGCATCTGGATCGTAATGCCATCATTCCCACACGCACGTGAGCTTCCCATGCGTTTCAGTGCATTCCATAATTCGGGAAGGGTGACAGGTTGCACTCGGAAGGCGTCAGAGCAAACTCTTGGAGGTCTTGGTCTTAGCGTCACCCCTTGAGGCACAGCGGAAAGCGCTGCTGCGACATCCGCGCCAGCTTCGACAAAATGATGGTTTAGTTTGTCTGCCCAATCACGGTCACTGAGATGGAGTGGCTCGGTCTTTGGCTCAGGTTTCTTAGATGCCGGGAAGTATTTTCTTATGTCGGTCCATGTTTTTGAGCAGTCACTTCGGATAGAGTTGGCGAAATACTCAGAGCTGGCCTTGAGCAGAGCTTTTTGACGGCATTTCTGCATTCACGATAGGCTTGCAGTTTCTCTATGTCTCTACGGTCTCGGTCTCTCGCTTCCCTGGCTTGGTCCCGCCGAGTCATGCACTCCCTCAGCTGTTCGTTGTTGCTAAGCCAGGGAGCGGATGAATGCCTTAACCGTATGGTTTTAAGAGGCATGTGCTTGTCAATTTGTCAATAGTTTGGTGAAAAATCGGAAATCTTATCACTGCGGTCTGGTTATAAAAGCTCATTAATATTAAAGTGCATAATCCGACGCATCAAATTTTGCCGTGGGTTTTGCGGGACAATTTCAATTGATCGATAGATACATGCGCACCAAGCCACACTGGGGCAACCGGGCTTCAAAATAGGTCAAAACCTCGTAACTAAAAAATACTTTGATTAGATTAAATGTCGGAATTTGGTTTCGTTCTTTCCAGTTTTGCAGACACTCAACGAGACAGAATCAGATAAGGCGTGTCTAGTGACGATTAAAATGTAAGAAAAAGTATTATTAAAAAAAACCGATCCGACATATTCAAGGTCATCATAGGTCAGAGGTCTTGCTGAGCCTTTACTCTGGTTTAACTATTACCACACGATAAAGAATGGCACAAATTCACGCTTTCACTTTTGGCATATCTAAATCCGTTACCGAACCATATCGAAACTTCTCGGGTCATGTGCGGTAGCTGCATTTATTGACACTATAATGTTAAGTGCGATTTCAGGGAATGATCACCGTCACTTTTCTAGAAAATGAGCACGAACATGCGGAAACAGACAACACATTAAACTCAAGGGAATGTTCATTAAGTCATACGACCTCTTTAGCATCTTTGTATAATTCTCTATTTAACATCCCGCGTCTCTTTATCCAGTCTGCTATCCATTAAACCCGAGAATTCTCATTGAAGTCTAGGTAAGTTCTTGAAGCAGTCTCACATCCAAGTACCCACTCACGCACCATCGTAATATTCATGGTTAGTGTCACTATCTTTCAGCTTATAAAGAGGGTTACTGCCAGACTCGAAACCTCCGATGTCATGGGCCTTCTGGATTTGTTGATATCATCGGAGATCAAGTTACTTACCACGGGATCACTAGTGATAAGCACGTACTGATACTGATCAGTTATTGTGTTAACTGTGGATGTTTTGCTGGCATGATTTTGCCAGAATGTAAGGTTATCTGTATTCCTTGCGTCCTGGGCCTCCTCACTATATGCTCCTATGGAAAGCTTCAGGCTCTCAGTAACATCTTCCCCGTGCATTGCGCCTTATGTATGGTTGCCGGCATGTTGTACCATGGGTACACGTTTACAAACAGCCTCGCTGTCTCTAGAACATAGGCCGGATACTTCTCAATGTCGATTGTTGATGATGATGATACTTGATAGTGCGGCTAATATTACCGAGAACCTTTGTAGCAGATCCAGGCTTACCCCAGTGACCTCGCTGAACTGTCGGACGTTCCCGAAAGCACGGCGGGCCTTTAGCTGATCGACAACTAGACTCATGGTAGCACGAAAACGTTCCTATAAAACTCTTTTCTGTCTTTTAACAGCGTCCTTCTGGTCGTAGTTTTGAGCTCTCCATGAACAAATGGGGGACTCTTCTCTGATCCTCCCTCATCCTCAGTGCGCATGTTAAAATCGGTTTATGCAAAGATTAACTCTCTGTCCAGCGTCTCGCATGTCCGCCATACCCTGTCACGACTCGACCACCGCGCCCTGTCAGCCGTCCTTACTCCAATTGCCGCGCAGCATGAGCCGGCGGCCGCCGCAGCCGCCGGCCTCACCGCACTACTTGGACTACATTGCCGCACAAAAAGTGTCCCCTGGAACAATTGATGCCGTGCTAATTTTTCCACGAATGGTTAGAGGACACAAGACTGCATCACTAGATATACATTTCTAAGTGAAACTCGCTGTGCGTTTTTTCGTGAGTCTAATGAAGTTTAGGATTTGAGAATAAGTTAGAAGCTTTACATGTCCTAATAGATACAAGTACTATCAGGCTCTTATAGTCAAATTTCGTACTTTTCAAGATAGAGTGTCTTTCGAGCGTTCCCAGGTTTCCATTGATATCAAGAGATAACGGTTTTGTGACTGCAACCATGGATGATAATGCATCAGAAAGTGCACCTCATCTCGAGTCAACTTGACACCGAGCTGCAGCGTGTTTAATGCGCTGTGTTTCAGCATCTATGCAAGCGGCTAAAGAAGAGAAAAATGGATACAATTGGAAGATGTCAAAATTGGGGGTTTCGGCGGGTTTTGAAGGCCATTTGCCCCAGTGTGCAAGCCCGATAGGAATGATTTCGGTTATGTAGTTGGCTTGAAGTAAGGTGCCAAAAAGCTAGGATTATTATTTCCAACTGCAGTTTTGGTTACCGAAACAATTTATGCTCTAAACTTGTCACATTAGGCAAATGAACTCTGCTCATTTTCTATGTTAGTGTTTGTATATATATATATATATATGCTGTTTAAATTGCGGCCATCACATGGCTATTAAATATCCATCGCGCTCAGTTTTAAAATGCATTGCCAACAGGTCCTGCAGCCCCCTGGCCCTACAGGCCACCCTACGAATTGACCATTAGAATACTGTTAATTCACTTAGCAGCGCAGCAGCATACTGTGTCGGGGGTAGAATTCCATTAATTAGTGTACATTGGCAGTATGCTACTTTTGCAATGAAAATTTTGCCTGCAATCTTTTATGGAAAAGGAGCTTGACAGGTCAACTAAATGAGAAAACCATTATCTTCCAGCTCTCATCCTCAAATTTGAAAGTTTGTGTGCTGCTCTGTTTGGCCATGGTCCGAAATAGAATCTGAAAATAGGTACGCATCCATGATCAGTGTCTATTTCTAATGCTAGCTGTATGATTGGGTGGCTGAATACACTGGTCAACAGCCAAAATGGTTCCGGTACGTGAGCACGAGTTTCTTCCTATTTTGATACCGCTGATTTCAAATTTCGTAACGGTTTTTTGTCATCGGACCTGGTTCCTTTCCCAGAGCATACCTGGTGTGTAGCCCCTACGCTTACCACACACAGTCATGAGCCTAGCCTTTTGTGGAAAAATATAGATCAGGGATGTCGAGAACCTGGATTATCTGCACCCAGACAATGCAGCTTATCACTATACATGTGAATGTATTGCAACGGAAGACTACCTCGCATTCAAGTGCATGAACATTGTACATACATTGAACAAGGCTTGCGCGCGGTCGCACAAGCTCGCCGGTATTGTAGACCGAGTGGTGACGTCGCAACATTGTATGATGAGGATTTTATGTCAGAGTTACCTCCACTGAAGGTCAAGTCCAAGTAAAAATTCACAGGTCAAGATCATACCACCATTTCAAGGTCATTGAACCTAGTGCATTCGGTTGGATAACGTCGCCTAATATGACGTATATTATGTTAAGCTGGGCTATAGTATGCTATTATGCTAGGTAACAGTCACATTGTGACCAGTTATAGTCATGCTACATATCAAAAGACCTCAGTGACTAGATAAGCACAATGAAAGTAAAATGGAAGATCTATTTAAATGCGGTGCGAAGTTATTGGCAAAGTAACTACTGTATGCTTTGTAGTCGTGCCGAAACAGCAACGACGTCCAAAGGATGGCTGGACCAGATTCTTGCATTCCGGAACTGCGTCAGTGATAGCACATCGGGCCCGCCCTAGGCAATCGCCGCAGAACACAAGACATTAGTACAAATTCCATGCCAAGTGCAATCAAGCGCAATTTAGAATACTCACATGTAGAGAAAAGCTATAATTCGAACAAGACCGGAAATGAAACATCCGAGTCTGAAATAGTATCGGCTAAGAATACTAAAAACTTACGTTTTGGTCAGCAGGTGCGCACGAATACACTTCAAACATTAGCAAACGAATGAGTCCGACGATCGTCCTGGCTTCCTCCAGACCTCACGCCCGCTTAGGGCCATGGCAACGAGAAACTGCCCGTTGCTCCGTTGAACGGCAGCCACTCGGCCATCCAGCTATCCCGAGGACGAGCAACACTGTAGCCCATCGTCGGGCTCAGGCACCTATAAGCTACATCTGTCACAGCAGCCCCGAGCATCCCTGCGGGGACCAGAATCATTGTATGAGTGTGGAAACAAACAAAATGGCAAACTTCTTATACATGACGTCATCAGAGCGCGAAGTGAACATCCGGCATAGGACAGTACAAAACAGGAACTTGGGCTGCAGTTCGCTGGAAAACCCGATTCAGCACCACCGGCCGAGACATCAGAACATCGCCACCCACAGCTCGTGAACGCGCAAACCTCAAGCCCAGGAAGATATGATGAATTTGTGAAACCTGAAGCCTCACGAAATTACCACTAAGTAACTTGATTTTACAACATTGGCAATGCATGAGAAACATGCTCACAATGGCAAACTAATACTAGGTATGGCAAAATCAGTCAGTCGCATGGACAGAATCTGTCCGGGGGCACCATCCTGCGTTGAGTGTCGAGACCCCTGACGGTCTCTCACAAACCGGAGGATCCCGTAAACTCGGCTGAGCCATTCCTAGCTGCAAATATCTCTGCAGTGGTCCAGCAGCTGTCAGAATCAAATCATCCCGCCCATCGTCGTCGTCTGTACGTTTCTCACCTTCAAACTGTTTGTTCTCAACTGAGCTGGGAGTCCTCTGAACGTGAGGAGACCTCTTCCCAGACTCACAGGAATGATCTTCACATCCACCCTCACTTACCTCATCTCTGACATCATCTCTGAGGTGGGTCACTTGGATCCAGGCGCTGTGGAAGGGACGGGGGCTTAGCACGCGAATTGACGGGGGCGGGTACCCGCCCCTTTCGGGTTTTCCGGAGATATTATAAAAACGGCGGTGCGTAGTGCCGCTGTACTTTGCATACCTTTTCTCTCATCATTTTTACAACTTTTGTCAAAATTTTAAGGTTATTTAATCTCAGGTAAGGTCACCAGTACAGGTCAAGTGACCTGACCTCAAAAACAGTTTAAGATAGCATAATTCGGAACAGGGTGAACTTATCCAATTGAAACTCATATCACATAATGGCCCCACCGAGTTCTCTAAAACATGTTCCGGTATTTTTATATCGATGACCTAAGGTCAGGAACGAGCCATGACTTCTCCATTGGAAATACATGGGAAAATGGTTTTAACTTAGTAATGGATGGTGATAGTGCGTTTATTTGGACTGCATTGGATTTTGCTTGTCTTTGCGGTCCTAAGGATATGCATTTTACCTAATTTGACCTTGACCTGACTTCAGGTCAGATCAAATTCTTGATTTGACCTAGCAAATTAATATGTATCATTCGAATCGGCTTGCTGTGAGGATTCATATAGTTCAAATAATTTTTTTCTATCTTAACTTGTTCAGATGACCGAAACCCTTCATTTACATCGTATCCCTATGACGGCATATTTTGATATCTAGTGACCTTAAATGTGACCTGACAAAAATGGTTCAAATATTTTCGATGGAGAAGTGGATGGGCTATTCAACACCGTTTACTGTTTTTCGCTACCTACCGTGGTTCGAGATCTTAGGGGGCGGGTACCCGCCCCCGTCAAAGCGAAGATGGCTCCGACCTCCGTCAATGCGCTTGTTAAGCCTGTTATGGCGGACCAGTAACAGTCTGCCGCCCTCAGTTCGCACTCTGTAATTCAACTCCCCTACCTGGGACACAATCACTGCTGGTTTCCACGGCCTGATAAACTTGTAAAATACTCGCCACGGCGTGCTACATTTTGAACAGCATTACTGGGCCACCAGGATTGTAGTTGAGAGAGTTAAGTTTACGGTCATACAACCTCTTATTTCTAGAATTTCTTAAATCTGGCATTTGAATTGCCTCTTTGTATGCCTTTAGCGAGCCATTACACAGTTCATCGATGTACTCATCGATGTTACCGAACGCGACCGAAAATTGCGGGGACATCGAACTCTGACTCCACCGGAAGCCTTACTTCTCTGCCAAAGGCATAAAGGGAAAATGGGCTGTACCCCAGGGATTTGTGCACTTGGGATCGTTGCCCAAGCATCAACAAAGGGAGATGCAAATCCCACTCAACATGGTTATCAGACAGATAGCGGGATAACATGTTCGAAGATATGGCTATTGGAAAAGTAAGGTTTTTCGTTGGGTTCAAAAAACTGTCTGAGGCTATAACTAAAAAAACACTAAACGGACGAAGCTACAAATTTCACAGCATTAATCTACGCCCTGGACAAGCCCTGTGACAATTTTTTATCAAAATCTGAGAGGTAGGTTGTTGTCGCTTGGTCGATTTGTCGTGGAATGCCCCACCTGCTTACTGTCTTCCGGAGCTTCAGTTTTTGCAGCCTCGAGTCGACTTTTTCGCAAGTTCTCTTCATGCCTAGATTGTGAACTGAGATGACATCTCTCTTGGCGGCCTGCCCCAGTACCTACAGGGAACTGTATAGGGAACATCTGGTCTATCCCGCAGTCTCTCCTCTGTCTCCTCAGCAGCATCCTGAGATCTGCCAGGGATGGGTTTCTCAACCTCACCACCTCCTCCTCGAACTACGTAGCTGCCTACGAACATAGCTCCTACGAGCTGCCACAGACCCCGCCACGCCGATACCATAAGTCTTCTTGACTAACCCTGAGTTATCGAAGTTATCTTCTGAACACGCACAGTGGACGGGCCTAACGTGCCCCTCCCCACCTATTTTTCCGAGGTGGCTGGAGAACCGTTTGCCGCCGGAAAACGCTACTTGGCCACATTTGAGAAGAGTGATGAGCGCGTCGATGGGTGAAGGAAATTTTAAAATTGTCAATAATGTTTTTTTATTTATAGGTTTTCAAAGTCAGACTTATATTTTGAGACCGTCGCAGTTGCGCAATTGCATCACTTTTCCTCAGGGCATTTTTAAAGGAAAAGTCAGTGGGGGGGGAATTTCTTGTGCTGGCCATTATAGTGTCTTCATGGGATCAAGACCCCATTTTGAGGGGGTTTGATAAAACTTAGACGCATTGGTGTTAAAAATGTTTATCAATTTTTGTGTTGTTCTATGTCTGGAGATTGTAGATGCTGCCCAGGGCTGCCAGGTTTTTTTGCGGCGGAAAAGGTCGAACCGAGTTAGAAAAAGGGCCAAAGAGGGGCAAAATTTTATTTCCACTAAAATAGTCAAATAAACACCACAAAAGCCAGATTTGAGGCTAAAACGACCCGTAGCAGTAGTCATAAACCCTCAGAAAAAGCGACTCGTATCACAGTTCAAAACTTATTGTTGACAGTGTGGCATTGACTTGACGCAATATCTTTAGCAAACTACCCATCTAATAGGAAACCAGGGGTACCCTTCTAATCCCGCGTGACCATCAAATGATTTTATCCACATAACATGAACATTTTTTAGCATCATCAGTCATCCCCCCCACTTTTTGACTAACAATTTCCTGATCTCAGTCAAAATGGGAGTAAACCGGAAATTTGTATAACCAGCCGCTGTGGAAGGCAACGAGGAGTCCAAATTCGAAAAGTTTTGGCAGTAACGTGGAAAGTCGGCTGTCAGCATCAGGTGGAAGTTTGGCTTGCCCCCTGACCTTTTTGCCCGTGCCGACGCTTATGTATGCTACCATCACAATAATAAATAAAAAGGCTAAGCACTTCATACCGCCACACCAGCAACCAGTCTTATGCTCTTTGCCCAATGACTACACCGTATCCCGTCTAATCCACGAAAGAGCTCTAAGCGCTGACAACTGACTGCGTATGAAATGAGAGCATCATGAAATAACACGGTACTGGATGGGATGTGGGCTTCCGGTCGGATATAACAGGATATTTGATTGGTTGTAGGCCAGCGTTCATCTCCAGCGTTGGGATTAGTTGATGCTGAGGCTGCTTTGCCGCGATTTACCGTCACTACGTGCTTTGTTTCGTCTTTGCACGATGGAGTAGACAGCCACGGGTGGAAATTTTTAACACAATTTTTGTGGATTGCCAATTTGGGACCAGAAATAGAACAAAGTTATAATTATCGGGTGGTGTTCTGTCTCATTTCCGCTAGGTGAGTCTGCATTTGGTCAATTTGAAGTCATCTCCTGTCTATTTCACTGGGGGGGCAATTTCCGGGCACTGGGGGGGGCATTTCGGCCGACTGGGGGGCAAATGGCCCCCTGCTAACATGTTAAAAAATGGCCTGGTTTTCCTGCACTGTAGACCGAGCGGTGACGTCATAACGTCATCTAATCGGGTTATCTGTCAAGGTCAAACCACATGAAAGTCAAGTTCAAGGTCAAAGGTCATTGCCCCCAGAATACCGGTCAGATGGCATTCTTCAGTATGACGTATGTTATGCTAAGACTTCATAGTTAAGGCTACTCAAGGTCAGCGTCAAAGGTCTTTTCATGGTCAAAGTCAAACCCTCATTTCCAAAAATGGCAAACTGAAGGAATTGATTTTGGTGAAGATTGGCGAAAAATCTTTATATTGCCTTTCAAAATAACTAACTCGACAAAATTACAGTCTTTGCAATTTAGACTAACACATAGATATTTTCCTACTAGACGCTACTTGTGTATTAGGAACGTTGTAACTGATCCATTTTGTAGCAATTGTGGTGAAGTCGAAACAATGCAGCATCTCTTCTTGGAATGCAATGATGTTCAAAACTTCTGGAATGCAATGGCTATGAGAATAAATGAGAAGCTTTCAGCTCCCAACAAGTTAGTAATCAAAGTTAAGAATGTACTGTTTGGATCCCTGATGACCTTAGACATAGTGAATTTCATCGTATTAATTGGTAAACAATACATTGAAAATCAGTATTTCAGCGGCGGCCAAATCAGAATCGATGCTTTTGTGAAAACTGTTCTTAAAAGTTTCAAAATGGAACAACACAGCGTTAATCAAAATGGGTTGATTTCCAAGTTCAGACAGAGATGGGCACCCTTTATTGGAGAACATGGAGAGCTTATTTTGTAAGTATTTGGAAGCAAATTTAGCAAACACCGACAAGCTGTAATGACTAATAAAGATAAAAGATGAGATTGTGAAGGAAGGGTCGTCTACTTGATGGGTAGGGGTGGGATGGGGATGAGGACGGGGAATGCTCATTTTGTGGTGACGATTGTCAAAGCTGCCAAGAAGCTAAACAGTAAGGCATGTTTCAGACGTGCGCGCCCTGTTTTTTGCACATGATGATGCACAAACGTAGACCTGATGTGGTTTGTGCTGAGGCTGGCTTGTGAAGGAAGTGTTTGCTGTTTGCTGACTGAAATAAATAATTCGAAAAAACCCTTATTTCCTGCCCAGAGGCTGCTATAGTGCCAGTTATATTGCACATTACTGGGAATATGTCATATTGTTACGTCACAGGTCATTGACCTTGACTGCCCTTGACCTCAAAATTTCAGAGAACATTATGTGAGACCTTTTCTCTGTGCCCTTAGTCCGCTTTTGGTGTACTCCCGGCTTTTTTGTTTAATCGCGGCATTTCCCCATAGGTCTCCAGCACTGCCCAGATTCAACCTGTACGACGTCACTTGACCTTGGATATTTACCTAGGGCAATAAATATTTGACTAAGGTAGATCAGCATCACCATTGCACATCCCCCAACGGGCGCTTTTCTAACCCTCTTGGTTTCCGAGATCTCGTGGGGGGGCATTTTAGGACCCCCTCCACTGTGCGTTGACGCCAGACCCCTCTCCACTACGTGTGTTAAGAGTGCATAGCTTTTCGATGACTGAAGAAACTAAGAACACCCTTCCTTCTTATTGCTCACGTCTCAGCCCAGTTTGGTTCAAATGATTGAAATAGCTCGTGTTCTATACAGTTGAATTGCGTTTTTACAAGGTCAAACTGAGGTTTTTCTGTGTTAAAGATGTTAGATCTGAAGCAAACTGTAAGAGCGGGTCCGCTGTCCAGTTCCGTGGTTTTGTTAACAACCGTTCAAAAGCTTAGGAGAAGGCTCTGCTCCACTGTTAAATTCGTCGATTTAACACGCGCAAAATGGAGGCAGGGCTTAAAGACCCCCTTCCCCTCCCCACCTTTCTTTTCACAGAGGGCTGGAGAACCATTCGCGGGACAAAAACGCAAGTTCGACAGATTTAAACACCCAAAAAGCCCTCTGTGGCTGCTGGCTAGTACGTTAAAGTTAAGATCTCTGCCAGGGGCGGCCTTGACCTGAAAATCTCAGAACATCGGTGTACATACATTTTCTCTACGAGATTAGTCTGTATTGAGTGTATTCCTGGTTTTTTCGCATAATTACGTCGTTCCGTATAGGTTACCTGCACGAAATATATTTGACATTTATGACCTGATTTGGCCTTGAAGATAGGTCAATAAAATTTGGTTATATTATAGACCATTATAATCCCCACGAAGCCTTAAAGGGAACTTTTGCCTGGCCACTTTGGTTTCGATATCCCAGGGGGGCGTACTTTAGGACCCCACTTCACTGTGAGTTGACGCCAAGCCTTTCCACGCTGCGGGTGTCAAAAAGTAATATGCCCGTGGTCTTAACTTTTTTAGAGATACGAGTAGCAACCAACTTATATCACCATAGCCTTAAAATGCCCCTGGAGTTAGGCTTGGGGGCCTGATTTCTCAATTTTTTATGGTCTTTATCGACCTCCATAATTTTTGGTCACCCTAATGTTCAAGCACGACGATGTATACATTACCATGAAAAGGCAGCACAGTTTGCCGTAAATTGTAACACAAAAATTGTAATGTATCGTTGCTGATTAGGCTCCGTCCATAAACTATTGTTTTTTTGCCTCACTTCCCCCCTATGTAATGTTTTTACGCCCCTGTGTAACACTTGGTGACGCTCTGGCTCACTCCCCCATGTAATGTTTTTTACGCCCCTGTGTAACACTTGGTAACGCTCTGGCTCACTCCCCCTATGTAATGTTTTTACGCCCCTGTGTAACACTTGGTGACGCTCTGGCTCACTCCCCCATGTAATGTTTTTTACGCCCCTGTGTAACACTTGGTGACGCTCTGGCTCACTCCCCCTATGTAATGTTTTTTACGCCCCTGTGTAACACTTGGTGACGCTCTGGCTCACTCCACCATGTAATGTTTTTTACGCCCCTGTGTAACACTTGGTAACGCTCTGGCTCACTCCCCCATGTAATGTTTTTTACGCCCCTGTGTAACACTTGGTGACGCTCTGGCTCACTCCCCCATGTAATGTTTTTACGCCCCTGTGTAACACTTGGTAACGCTCTGGCTCACTCCCCCATGTAATGTTTTTAGGCCCCTGTGTAACACTTGGTAACGCTCTGGCTCACTCCCCATGTAGTTTTTACGCCCCTGTGTAACACTTGGTAACGCTCTGGCTCACACCCCCATGCAATGTTTTTACGCCCTGTGTAACACTTGGTGACGCTCTGACTCACTCCCCCGTGTAATGTTTTTTACGCCCCTGTGTAACACTTGGTGACGCTCTGGCTCACTCCCTCCATGTAGTTTTTACGCCCCTGTGTAACACTTGGTGACGCTCTGGCCACCCCCGTGTAATGTTTTTTACGCCCCTGTGTAACACTTGGTAACGCTCTGGCTCACTCCCCCATGTAATGTTTTTACGCCCCTGTGTAACACTTGGTAACGCTCTGGCTCACTCCCCCATGTAATGTTTTTTACGCCCCTGCGTAACACTTGGTGACGCTCTGGCTCACTACCCCGTGTAGTGTTTTTTACGCCCCTGTGTAACACTTGGTAACGCTCTGGCTCACTCCCCCATGTAATGTTTTTACGCCCCTGTGTAACACTTGGTAACGCTCTGGCTCACTCCCCCCATGTAATGTTTTTACGCCCCTGTGTAACACTTGGTAACGCTCTGGCTCACTCCCCCATGTAATGTTTTTTACGCCCCTGAGTAAGACTTGGTAACGCTCTGGCTCACTCCCCTCCCCTGTGTAATGTTTTTTACGCCCCTGTGTAACACTTGGTGACGCTCTGGCTCACTCCCCCCATGTAATGTTTTTTACGCCCCTGTGTAACAATTGGTGACGCTCTGGCTCACTCCCCAGCCCGCTCCCCCTCTGGCGTTGTGTAATTTATGGATGGCCCATTATGCGCTGATCGTGGATTTCTAATAATGGGCGCATTATAGCTCCCATATAGACACTGGGAAGTTCCCCCTACCCAAAAAAATGCGGCCAGAACAGGTTTCGGACACTGACCTTATCAAATCCGTCACTGAAAGAGGTCAGGGACACACCTACGTAGCATAGCATGATGATGGATACATTCTGGTAGTGCATTTAAGGAATTTGGAGCCATGAAACTTTGAGTCTCGCCAAGCACCGAATTTGAATAAATGTGCAGCGCTTCTAAGGATCGCTAGTGCCGGATCAAAGTGGATCGCACACCACTGGTTACAAGCAATAATCTCTGCGGATGCAGAACACGATTGTTTGTCGTGGAGAAAAGCTGGCTCTGCAGTGAGATGTCAGAATTTCTGCTAGGGGGAGGGACCTCGGACTGGCGATGACCGGAGGAGGAAGATTTCTGAAGAATGGTGCCCGCATAGGAAACACTAACGACGATGCACTTCATCGACGCATTATATTCACGCAGGTATCAGAGAGAAAGTGCAAGAACTGAGGTCTAATATTTTGGGGACGACCCTCCTGATTCGCAAGAAGGGGAACATCCCCTCCGCTTTCAACGCCCATGGCTGCAGCATAGATTTGTTCTAAAGGGGTGTGTTAGCGAGGTCTTTGGGCTCCGATATTTCATGTCATTAAGACCACCGGTACGCTTAATTTACCATGAAAACATGACACATAATTTAGAGAATGTGTAAAGATTACATTGATATGCACCTTGCCCATGCTGACAATCTTTTAGTGGATAAGAATACAGCAAAGAATGTATGTTACTAACAGTCATAGCTCAAGCCGAAGGGCAGCACACAAAAGCGTGCGCCGAACGCCCAATAACAATAGCTGTTTGCTGGCGTGCCATTCCTGGCAGAAGCGCCCGCATGCGGGGGCGCCCCCATCCATGTACCACTCAGGCACTGTTTCACAGCCTTGACCGGACGACGCAGACAAACAACCCAGAATTGGCTGCTGGCTTCTAGCTTTTCTGCTAACCATCGAAAGCTCTTCACTGACATTCGGATGAAGCGCCTGTCGCCGGGTGATCTGCACGGCGGGGCGTGCTTTCGATGTGAAGTAACCATTGTATTTGGGTTTGAATTTCTGTCATCGGCTACAGGTGATCTCCTCTGGGGTGGAGGTGAATCAGTTACCTTTACACGGAAATTTTTATGATTTATTTTAGGGATCACATGTAGATTTAAGAGGAGCGTTATAGCTTTTAACTTCGGAAGAAGCAAACATGGTGACTTGATTGGTTTCAAGACAAATAAATGTAATAGTGAAGGTGTGTAAGGTGTATCAGTAAATCATGCTGACTATAGTTTAAGAATAAACCTTCAAAGAGATTGCTTTCCCCTCGATTACTGCAGGCTGCAAATTTCCTGAGGTACAACAAAGACATTGACATTCGTAAGGCTGATGAGACTTTCATACATCTCATTCTGGACAAGCGTCTCTACGAAGATAAGCTGAAGACGGCTCCCGGCGCTGCCGCCGTACCTCGCCTCGCTGCGGGCTCCGGTGGCTGGGTGTGTGGCCCCTGCGCGGGCGACCTCTGGGCGGGTGCTCGGAGAGCGCTCGGTGCTGTTAGATGGCGCTGAGTTATGCCCAGTGCCCGGGGCGGTGTTGACTGATTGGCGGGGCACATGGGGCACGAAGAACTGCAAACAGACGATGTGAATTGATTTGCGAATGTATTTTACTTACCTTGTTTTTATATCAATTTTTTAATGTCATTACCCTCCCCCGAGCCGGCTCGCCCCCCCATTATTGTGCTTGTAAAATACGAGAAATGTGTTGTGTAAACAATGTGCTGCACATGAATACATGTATGGAAGTAAGAAAATCGTATCTGACACTAGCAAGTTCCAAAATGTAAATAAAAATCATACTGAAAGCCTTGAGGAGAAGGTTTACAACCTGGTAGATTCCACTAATGCTCATATTGATGGTGTTCACTTTCAACGTGTCGTGGGTGATCTTAAGCCAGGCTTCCTATACGTAAATGTAAAAATACTCAAGGATGACAACCCTTTGAGACCAAGACCGACTTATGATAAAGCAAAAGTTTGAGTGGCTAACCCACATTACATTCCTGTTAGTTAGAGCTTTTGGTTTTCCAGACTGTCGTAGCGTCATGTTTGTACGGCTAACCTACACTAACATCCCCACATCCGAATGTTTCGCAGCGTGTCCAAATGTGATTTTTGTACAAGCCAGCATCAAACTTTTTAGGAAAATGAACATTCCAAACAATAATATATTTCATGGATAATTTACTTGGGGTAACATTTTTTCCCTCTTGCCATGAGGGTACAAAATTGCCTCATTTAGCGAGGATCAGTATTTATGGTAATGTTGATGGATGGTGCTCAGATCAGGCCTTTACGACGTGCTGTATCGCAATGGACTGACTCAGATCAGGCCCTGACGACGTGCTGTATCGCAATGGACTTACCCAGATCAGGCCCTGACGACGTGCTGTATCGCAATGGACTTACCCAGATCAGGCCCTGACGACGTGCTGTATCGCAATGGACTGACTCAGATCAGGCCCTGACGACGAGCTGTATCGCAATGGACTTACCCAGATCAGGCCCTGACGACGAGCTGTATCGCAATGGACTTGCCCATATCAGGCCTTGACGACGAGCTGTATCGTAATGGACTTACTTAGATCAGGCCCTGACGACGTGCTGTATCGCAATGGACTGACTCAGATCAGGCCCTGACGACGAGCTGTATCGCAATGGACTTACCCAGATCAGGCCCTGACGACGAGCTGTATCGCAATGGAATTACCCAGATCAGGCCCTGACGACGTGCTGTATCGCAATGGACTGACTCAGATCAGGCCCTGACGACGAGCTATATCGCAATGGACTTACCCAGATCAGGCCCTGACGACGTGCTGTATCGCAATGGACTTACTTAGATCAGGCCCTGACGACGAGCTGTATCGCAATGGACTTACCCAGATCAGGCCCTGACGACGAGCTGTATCGCAATGAACTGACTCAGATCGGGCCCTGACGACGTGCTGTATCGCAATGGACTTACTCAGATCCGGCCTTTACGACGAGCTGTATCGCAATGGACTTACTCAGATCAGGCCCTGACGACGAGCTGTATCGCAATGGACTTGCCCAGATCAGGCCCTGACGACGAGCTGTATCGCAATGGACTGACTCAGATCAGGCCCTGACGACGAGCTGTATCGCAATGGACTTACCTAGATCAGGCCCTGACGACGAGCTGTATCGCAATGGACTTACTCAGATCCGGCCCTGACGACGAGTTGTATCGTAATGGACTTACCCAGATCAGGCCCTGACGATGAGCTGTAACGCAATGGACTTACTCAGATCAGGCCCTGACGACGAGCTGTATTGCAATAGACTTACCCAGATCAGGCCTTGACGACAAGCTGTATCGCAATGGACTTACTTAGATCAGGCCTTGACGACGAGCTGTATCGCAATGGACTTACTCAGATCAGGCCCTGACGACGAGCTGTATCGCAATGGACTTACCCAGATTAGGCCTTGACAACGAGCTGTATCGCAATGGACTTACCCAGATCAGGCCCTGACGATGGCTGTAACGCAATGGACTTACTCAGATCAGGCCCTGACGACGAGCTGTATTGGAATAGACTTACCCAGATCAGGCCTTGACGACAAGCTGTATCGCAATGGACTTACTTAGATCAGGCCTTGACGACGAGCTGTATCGCAATGGACTTACCCAGATCAGGCCCTGACGACGTGCTGTATCAAAATGGACTTGCCCAGATCAGGCCTTTACGACAAGCTGTATCGCAATGGACTTACCCAGATCAGGCCCTGACGACGTGCTGTATCGCAATGGACTTACTTAGATCAGGCCTTGACGACGTGCTGTATCACAATGGACTTACTTAGATCCGGCCCTGAGGAAGTGCTGTATCGCAATGGGCTGACTCAGATCAGGCCCTGACGACGTGCTGTATCGAAATGGTCTTACTCAGATCCGGCCCTGACGACGAGCTGTATCGCAATGGACTTTCTCAGGTCCGGTCCTGACGACGAGCTGTATCACAATGGACTTACTCAGATCCGGCCCTGAGGACGTGCTGTATCGCAATGGACTGACTCAGATCAGGCCCTGACGACGAGCTGTATCGCAATGGACTTACTTGGATCAGGCCCTGACGACGAGCTGTATCGCAATGGACTGACTCAGATCAGGCCCTGACGACGTGCTATATCGCAATGGACTGACTCAGATCAGGCCCTGACGACGTGCTGTATCGCAATGGACTTACTCAGATCCGGCCTTTACGACGAGCTGTATCGCAATGGACTTACTCAGATCAGGCCCTGACGACGTGCTGTATCGCAATGGACTTACTCAGATCCGGCCTTTACGACGAGCTGTATCGCAATGGACTTACTCAGATCAGGCCCTGACGACGAGCTGTATCGCAATGGACTTACCCAGATCAGGCCTTGACGACGAACGGTATCGTAATGGACTTACTTAGATCAGGCCCTGACGACGTGCTGTATCGCAATGGACTTACCCAGATCAGGCCTTGACGACGAGCTGTATCGCAATGGACTGACTCAGATCAGGCCCTGACGACGTGCTATATCGCAATGGACTGACTCAGATCAGGCCCTGACGACGTGCTGTATCGCAATGGGCTTACTCAGATCCGGCCTTTACGACGAGCTGTATCGCAATGGACTTACTCAGATCAGGCCCTGACGACGTGCTGTATCGCAATGGACTTACTCAGATCCGGCCTTTACGACGAGCTGTATCGCAATGGACTTACTCAGATCCGGTCCTGACGACGAGCTGTATCGCAATGGACTACTCAATCCGCCACTTTTCGAATGGACTGACTAGATCGGCGAGCGAGCTGTATGCAATGGACTCAGATCAGGCCTGACGACGAGCTGTATCGCAATGGACTGACTCAGATCAGGCCCTGACGACGTGCTGTATCGCAATGGACTTACCCAGATCCGGCCCTGACGACGAGCTGTATTGCAATGGACTTACCCAGGTCAGGCCCTGACGACGAGCTGTATCGCAATGGACTTACCCAGATCCGGCCCTGACGACGTGCTGTATCGCAATGGGCTGACTCAGATCAGGCCCTGACGACGTGCTGTATCGAAATGGTCTTACTCAGATCCGGCCCTGACGACGAGCTGTATCGTAATGGACTTACTCAGATCAGGCCCTGACGACGAGCTGTATCGCAATGGACTTACTCAGATCAGGCCCTGAGGACGTGCTGTATCGCAATGGACTGACTCAGATCAGGCCCTGACGACGAGCTGTATCGCAATGGACTGACTCAGATCAGGCCTTGACAATGAGCTGTATCGCAATGGACTTACTTAGATCAGGCCCTGACGACGAGCTGTATTGCAATGGACTTACTCAGATCAGGCCCTGACGACGAGCTGTATCGAAATGGACTTACTCAGATCCGGCCCTGACGACGAGCTGTATCGCAATAGACTTACTCAGATCCGGCCCTGACGACGAGCTGTATCGCAATGGACTTACTCAGATCAGGCCCTGACGACGAGCTGTATCGCAATGGACTTACTCAGATCCGGCCCTGAGGACCTGCTGTATCGCAATGGACTTACTCAGATCAGGCCTTGACAATGAGCTGTATCGCAATGGACTTACTTAGATCAGGCCCTGACGACGAGCTGTATCGCAATGGACTTACCCAGATCAGGCCCTGACGACGTGCTGTATCGCAATGGACTTACTCAGATTATGGCGTTTCACAATAATCGATTGTATCACAATGCTCCATTACATACATACCTCCGCAACCCCCCCGATCCCGGCTCCTACGCGGGATTAGGAAAATCCACGAACGGTAGTAGTTGACCAATGATAAATGCTTAGGAAACTATTTCGATCATGTTTTGGTTCACGTCAATATTGAGATCGTGGCATGTCAAAGAAAGCGGCAGATTAGATGGTGTTTGTTTGCTCTTTTGGCTGACTGGGCTAGTTTTAGAGATCATTTCATTTCTCTTGTTACGGTGGATTGATATATCATAGGGCCATGCCTGGTGATGGTAAAAATGGCGACCTAATGTCAGCTTCGTGCTGTGTTTCACGTCAAACAGAGGTCGAAAACAATTGTCAACCCGCCAACCATGTTGGTGACGAAAATAGATACAGGGGAGAAATTGACATGTATCCCTACAGAAGGCATTTTGAACATGCCGATGAGCCTGCTGTCACCATTGTTCAAACACAATTTCTGGACAAGTCACTAATGCTACATGCGTTCTACGACAGGATTATTATCAAAATTGTATGGCTCCAATTTCTGTTATGGGGTAAAAAAGATAGCAATGTCACGTGTTATTTGATTGGGGCACAACTGCACGTGCCAAGGGGTACACAGAGCACGAACTGCGACGCAAATAGCACCACAGAGAGCTCTGGTCTGGCTAAATGTTATTCCAAGATTGCGTTTGTGTGGCAGATCTAGAAGCAACATGAAGCTAACATGTGGGCCAGCCAAGAGGCCGAGCTACTTAGCATCTGTCCCCACTTGTTTTTCTCCAAAGCTTGTAAAGCAAGTCATATTAGCCTAAAAATGTCATTTTTGCACTTTGCATGTGCATAGTTAGTGAATAGTGTTACTAGTTTGCTTTGCATGTGAATACTATACACTCTGCATGTGAATAGTGTTACTAGTTTCACTATTCTTTTCTGGGAGGGCGCAGGGAATCAACTAACCCTTATTAGCAAAAAAAAAAAGATCAGCGCAGACCAGACTCCTTTTCTTGACTCGACTATGGCACGACAACATGACGAAACCAATGGATCGGCTACATTCCCTACCAGGTAACCTTCCTCTCTTTGTTGCCCGTGAGGTCCGATGATCAGCAGGATCAACCTCGTTCGCTGGTCTGACAGGGTAACCAGGGGCGCAGCCAGAGCTTTCGTATGGGGGGGGCACACCAACTTTGAGGGGCACCCCGGGGAAAAAGGGCATTTTTTAACGTAACCTAAAAACTTACTATATCTTTGTTTATATCATTTTTTGGGCATCTTTGGTTCAATACAAATGCAAAGAAATCATTGACGGAGAAGGAAAATTCGATTAAAACCGAAAAAAGGAACAAAATATCACCAAAATGCCATGGAAGTAGCCAAAACACTACTTTTTTGGGATAGATTTAAGGACAGCCAACTAATGCAAATACTTAACATCAGCGGAGCATGTGATATCTGTTACAATGTGCAGGTTAAGGCATATTGGAGTCGAAATTTTTTTGTTATGCCCACTGGTTTTGTCGTGACGAGTGAGCCCTGGCTGAACACGGATTAAGTTCCTTGTCTCCCACAATCTCCATGGGACGAGGAGTGGCATAGTGTCTTTGGAAGAACACATTTTTGCTGCCGGAAAAATTTGGGAGATACCTTTTGAACTCGTTTATTAAGTTCCATATTCTCAAGGATCGGTCCCAGTTAAGAGTAAATAAAAGGTGAACAGGCCGGTGGTTTAGATGGGGATGGTGTGACAGGGCTGAAAATTGTAACAACTAGTTCTTCATTTAAATTAATTAGTAGAAATCCTGGTTTAGGGGACTGTGCTTTGAGCTCAGGGGCACATGCCTTTTTATCATCCCTTCCCAGAATCCACCAGTATAATAAGCAATTTATATAACCTGGGGTGCCTAGGTATCACAAGCCGTTTTAGAGATTCCTCATTCCTCGTTAGCTCCGTTTTACAAGGGGAGTTTCCATTGTGTTCTTATTCCCCATCTATTCAAGACCAGCTCTGAGGCCCCCAAATGTGGATCAGAGGCCCCCAGAGCAGCTTCCCCCATCCCCCAGTTGTGCCTCCAGGGACTAAACTAGCTCAGTGAACCCGCCCCGAAATGATGGGAGTTGGCCTTGTGTTATTATTATCTGTCTATTCAAGACCACCTCAGGGGCCCCTGATGTAGATCAGGCCACAGAGCAGCTCATTCTTCACCCAGGGACTAGACTAGCTCATTGGTCCCAGAGATATGGTCATCAGACTAGCTCATGGGCCACAGAACATAGGGCTCATAGGGCCTTAAACCAATTCAAGAAGCCCCAGAACAGTTTAAGGTGCCAGATCACCTCAGGGGACCTCAAGCCAACTTAGGGGCTCTCACAAGCTCAGCGCCCAGACCAGCTCAGGGCACCCTCAGAGCCTAGCGTGCCAGAACCTAGACCCACTCTTGGGCCCCAGATCAGCTCTTGGGGCCCCAGATCAGTTAAGGGGCCTCAAGTCAGGTCAGGGGGCAGGATCAAGTCAGGGCCACTAAATCAGCTCAGGAATCCCTCACCAGCTCGGGACCCAAGCAGTTCAAAAGCCCCAGAGCTGCTCAGGGAACACCAGATCGGCCCATAGGGCACCAGATCAGCCTCGGGGACAAATAATCAGATCAGTGGTCCCCGACCAGCTCGGGGCCCAGATCAGCTCGGGAATACCAGATCAAGTCAGGAGGCACTTAATCAGCTGAGGAGCCCCATACCATCTCAGGGGCCCTCACCAACCCCTGTGGGCCCAGCTCAGCCCAAGGCCTGGGAGCTGCTCAGGAAATCACGTAATCACACCAGGAGGTCCAGGTCAGCTTAAAGGGCACCATACTAGCAATGTAGCACCAGACTAGCTCAGAGGGAATCAGATGGGCTCAGGAGACACACTGATGACTCAGCAGGCACCAGATCGACTCAGGGGGCATTAGTTAAGTTCAGGGGGCAGTATATCTGCTCAGGGTGCACCAGATCGATCAGCTCAAGGGGCAAGTTCAAGTCAGGGGTACTAAATCAGCTCAGGGATCCCTCACCAGCTCGGGGCCCAATCAGTTCAAAAGCCCCAGAGCTGCTCAGGGGACACCAGATGCCCATAGGGCACCAGATTAGCTTAGGGTACAAGCAATCAGATCAGTGGTCCACGACCAGCTCAGGAATACCAGATCCAATCAGGAGGTACTTAATCAGCTCAGGAGCCCCATACAATCTCAAGCCTCATCAGCCTCTGTGGGCCCAGCTCAGCCCAGGGCTTTAGAGCTGTTCATGAAATCACGTAAGGAGGCCCAGGTCAGCTTAGCTCAGGCACCAGATTAGCTCAGAGGGCAGCAGATGGACTCAGGAGGTACCAGATCGACTCAGGGGCATTATTGCATCTCAGGTAGCACCAGATCGATCCGCTCGGGGGCTCAGATCAGCTCCCAGCCCCCAGACTATGGCAGGAGCCTAAATCAGCTCAGGGAGCAACATAACAGCTCAGGGGACACAAGGTGGGCTCAGGGCCCACCAAACCAGCTCAGGGGGGACCAGACCATCTAAAGAGACATCAATAATCAGTTGAGGGGGCACCTAATCAGCTGAAGAGGCACCATATTGACTTAGGAGACAGAATCAACTTGGGGAGGCATGAGATCAGTTCGGGGTCCCGAATCAGCTCAAGGGGCACTACATCAGCTATTAGGGCACCAAACAAGCTCGGAAGCATTACACTAACTCAGAGAGCATTATATAGGTTCAGGAGGCACAATTATTTGCTCCATGGGGCACTCGATTGACTCAGGGGCACCAGATCAGCTTAGAGGGCAAGTAATCAGCTCAAGGGCCCAAGACCAGCTGAGAGGCCACGAGATGAGCTCAAGGAGCACCACATCGGCTTTACCCGTACGATTATTGGCGACAATGAGGCATTAGGTGGACACATACTAGGTGCCCATACTCTTCCCGGGTGCTTGGAAAGGCGATAGAATACCCTAGCTGACCGAGAAAGGTATTAACTTGTCCAACAATAGTTTCAATCGCTACATGCGGTCCAGTTACATCTAGGTTCAACGGCTAGGGCACTAAATTTCGAGCGGCACGGCCCAAATTGGGTACACCACCTGGCAATCAAAAGGGCACCCCGGCAGCGATGGGCGGCACGGATGGCCCCTATGCCTTCCTGGCTAGCACCCCTGGACAGTAGATCAACTCCTGGGAGGCATAAAATAAGTTCAGAGGGCCCGGATCAGCTCAAGGGGCACTAAAACAGCTAATAGGGCACCAGGCAAGCTCGGAGGCAACAAACTAACTCAGAGAGTATTTTATAGGCTCAGAAGGCACAATTATTTATTCAGGGAGGGCACCAGATTGACTACAAGGGCAACAGATCAGCTCAGAAGGCACATGATCACTTCCAGGGGCACCAGATGAGCTCCGCCCGTACGATTATTGGCGACGATGAGGCATTATCTGGAAACGGATTGCATGCCTATTCTCTTCCCGGGTGCTTGGAAAGGCGACAGAATGCCCTAGCTGACCAAAAAGGCACTTAGTTGTCAAACAATAGTTGAAATCGCTAAATGCGGTCTAGTTACATCTAGGTTCAACGGCGCAGGGCACTAAATTTCGAGCGGCACGGCCCAAAGAGGGTACACCACCTGACAATCAAAAGGGCACCCGGCACCGTTCAACTATTTGCTTACACCGCTCTAGGCACTGTACGCACCCGACATAGACCCCAGAGTCGGTCACTGCGTTTGCTCAGGATGTACCCGGCGGCCATGTGAGCTGAGACCTGCAGCACACCTCGGAGAGTTCGCCGAGCTGCTCGGTGCTCCGCGACTGGCAAGTCCCGAGGTCGGGTAGCCGAGGGGTTAGAGTGTTGGACATTGCGAGGACTACTTCGGGCGGGGAGAGTGGGCGGGATCGGATCCTGCCGTCTGCGATTTTACTAATGCTCCTGGTTGGTGTGGTCTTGACCGTAGCACACGGAGGCTACCATCCGCACACTGCTGGCTTCACACTGGGTGCACCTGCAACCCGCCTCACCTTGCCTGCTCAAAACCTTGCAATTGAACGCTGCCAGGTTCAAGGTTTTATAAAGCCCCGGTTCTCCAATCATAGATACGAGCGCTCTGGGCGCTTCTTCAGAGCGAGGACACGCTATGATAGCAAGTCGGACGCCACTTATCAGCGATGTCGGCTGCTGCTGGTCTCGGGTGACATTGAAGTGAATCCCGGACCAGAGCCTCAGCTGCCTTTCCTCACCGGCGGCCGATATCCGTCATCTGCCAGAACGTTCAGAGTCTAAAAACAAGCTCCACACTCTGCGCTCCCACGCTCCTGAATTAGTGAAGCATGATGTCATTGCCTTCACAGAGACTTGGTTGAAGCCCGAGGTGGATGACTCTGAACTTCAACTCGAGTACACAAGTACACATGGTTCAGAAAGGATCGCCAAAGTCATGCTGGAGGGGTGGCTTGCGCTGTTGGATCTCACTTACGTCCAAATAGAAGACCTGACCTAGAATCCGACACGAGCGAGGTGCTATTCGTCGAACTTGGCACATCTCCTGCCACCCTGGTTGCGGTCTGCTATTGTGTTCCGGCACCTGATTCCGGGGCTCTGGAGAGAGCGATGGTTCTCATACAAGCCGCCATCACTAGACACCCCCATCATCAGCTAATTGCCGTCGGCGATCTGAATCTTCCAGAGATCAAGTGGACATCGCACCAGCAAAACAGCACATGGACGAAGCCCGGGTTAACGCGTGGCACTCTGCGCGCACTTAACTTCCTGGACTCTTTTCACCTGGCAGGCTTAACCCAACATGTGAGCCAACCTACCAGAGGCGATAATATACTAGATCTTGTTCTATCTACGCAACTTCATGTGGAAACTTGTGTGAGGCCTGGAATCTTCAAATCGGACCATTGTGAAGTGGTATGCCTGGTCAAATCCGTCAAGCATACTGTGCCGCTTGTTTCGCGTTCCCGTGCTTTTAACTATAAGAATGCCGATTTTGAGGGCCTGAGAACTGCTTTACGTCTTACTCCTTGGTGTTTGCTTGACGAACTAAATATGGATGACGCGGTCGATCTCTTTTATGATCTACTCGAGTCTGCCATTGCTGATCATATTCCGATTGTCGAGATGAAACGCCGGTTCCCTCCTTGGTTTGACAGGGATTTAAGGAGAGCATTGCAAGAGAAGGAGTGTGCTCACAGGCGTGTGAAGCGTACTGGTTCCGAGGAAGCGCGCATACAGTTTGCTAATAAGAGACAAGCATTTAAAGATATGTCCGATTTCAAATATGACGAGTACCTGCAGAAGCTTACATTTGATTTTACCACTAACTCGAAACGCTTTTGGTCTTTTTTTAAATGTCTTAAGGGAACAAAGAAAGATATGCCTGTACTGCGTGATGAGGCAGGGAAATACACCAGCGATATCGACAAGGCTAACGTATTGAATCAAACGTTTGCTTCCAAATTCACCGATCCGCGTGTTGATATCTTCCCACCCGTCATTGCATACAATGTACCAATTCTTGACCGATTTGAATGTAATGTGCACCTTGTTGAAGCTGTTTTGGACAATGTACCCATCAATAAGGCGTGTGGACCTGATGGGATCAGTGCGCGTATCATTCATGAATGTAGAACGGAACTTGTGGTGCCTCTTACTAAACTATGCTCGATGTCATTAGCGCAGGGAATCTTCCCGAAACAATGGAAACAAGCCCACGTTGTTCCGATATTTAAGAAGGGTTCTCCATATGACCCCAGTAACTACCGCAGCATTTCACTCATCCCGCTCTTCGGAAAGGTATTAGAGCGTATTGTTTGCATCAATTACAGCAACATGTCAAACCTGTCTTGTCAAGCAACCAGCATGGGTTCATGACAGGGCGATCCTGCGCCTCCAACCTGGCATCACTCCTGAGCTCTGCCTGGAATTCTATTTCTCTCGGCCAGCAAACTGACTGTATCTACACTGACTATTCGGCTGCTTTTCAAAGTGTAAATCACGCTCTTCTGACCTACAAACTCGAAAAAGTATACAATATTTATGGACCAGCATTAAAATGGTTCTCTTCCTATCTCCAAAATCGACAGCAACGAGTTGTTCTAAATGGGAAGTGCTCGGGTGGTGCCAGGTTACCAGTGGTACCCTGAAGGGGGATTGATTTCACCCTTGCTTTTTGCTATTTTTGTCAACGACCTGCCCAGCGAAATTGTAGACTCTCAATGCCTGATGTTTGCAGATGACGTTAAATTGTACCGAAAGGTGGCCTGTGAAGCGGATGCAGCTCTCTTGCAGGCAGACCTGCAGAGGCTTTGTGATTGGTCTGCCCGTTGGAAGCTGCATCTGAATGCTGTCAAGTGTAAATACTTTAGAATGAGACTGAGAACCAAGCCAATTCACTCTATTTACACGGTGAATAATATTGAATTAGAATATGTCGAACAAATGCGTGATCTGGGAGTCATGCTGGACTCAAAACTCAATTTTTCAGCGCACGTGGACAACATTGTGAAGAAGGCAAATAGATCACTGGGATTTCTTATCAGAGCTTATCAGACGGCTGGACTGGTGCGCCGTAGTATGAATAGGTCGGCCGTTCTCACGTCATACTATGCATGTCAGATCGCTGCTGGAATACTGTTGTGTTGCGTGGGGCGGCGCGGCAAACAGCCACATGATTAGAGTTGAGCGCATCCAGCATAAGTTCTTACTCTGGCTGAACGCGCACTCCGACCATAGGTCCCAGTCTTTTAGATATACTGACTTACTCGATCATTTTAGAATGACTTCCATTTCGTCTCGTAGAGTGCAGCATGACATTTTATTCGCACGTAATGTACTGCGATGTAGGATTGATTCCCATGCCTGCTCGAAGTATTCGCGCTATCAGTACCCGCCATAGTAACGCGTCAGCGAATGCTCATGCATGTGCAGCACTCTCGTGTTGACACTGTTAAGAATGGATTGTTCAGTCGACTACCAGTGGCCATGAACAAGTTTTTAGTAGCGTTTCCTGATAGTGATGTTTTTAATGACTCTTTTAGTCAGTTCAAATCATCAGTAAGCACATATGTAGCCAGTTTAGATCCCATCATGTGAATGCCAATATACCTATGTCTGGTGTGTACGGGTCGGTAGTCAGCTCAATGATGCATTGTTTTTACTATTTTACTATGATTAGGCGTATTCGCCGTTTTATCGTACTCCTTATTGAGCAATTTTTTAAGTTCCATTTTTATGTTTTATCGTCTATATTTCATGTTTTACTGTACGACTTTGTCCATAATTGGGATCACCCGTCGACAATATGTATAATAAACTGAAACTGAAACTGAAACACCGATGGGTGCACGTGCCCCTTGTGCCCCCTGGACAGTAAATAAACTCCGGGAGGCATTAAATAAGTTCAGGGGCCCGGATCAGCTCAAGGGGTACTAAAACAGCTAATAGGGCAGCAGGCAAGCTCAGAGGCATCAGACTAACTTAGAGAGCATTATATAGGTTCAGAAAGCACAATTATTTATTCAGGGGAAAGGGGCACCAGATTGACTACGAGGGCATCAGATCAGCTCAGAAGGCACATGATCACCTCCAGGGGGCACCAGATGAGCTCCACCCGTACGATTATTGGTGACGATGAGGCATTATCTGGAAACGGATTACGTGCCTATACTCTTCCCGGGTGCTTGGAAAGGCGACAGAATGTTTTAGGTGACCAAAAAGGCACTTAATTGTCAAACAATAGTTGAAATCGCTAAATGCGGCCTAGTTCCGTCTAGGTTCAACGGCGTAGGGCACTAAATTTCGAGCGGCACGGCCCAAAGGGGGTACACCACCTGGCAATCAAAAGGGCACCCAGCACCGATGGGGGCACGTGCCCCCTGTGTCCTTTGGCTGTGGCCCTGGACAGTAGATAAACTACGGGAGGCATTAAATAAGTTCAGGGGGCCCGGATCAGCTCAAGGGGCACTAAAACAGCTAATAGGGCACCAGGCAAGCTCGGAGGCATCAGACTAACTCAGAGAACATTATGTAGATTCAGAAGGCACAATTATTTTCTCAGGGGGGGGCACCAGATTGACTACAAGGGCATCAGATCAGCTCAGAGGGCACATGATCAGCTCCAGGGTTCAAGACCAGCGCTCAGGGGGCACCAGATGAGATCAAGGGGCACCAGATTTGCTCTGCCCATACGATTATTGGCGACGATGAGGCATTATCTGGAAACGGATTACGTGCCTTTACTCTTCCTGGGTGCTTGGAAAGGCGACCGAATGCCCTAACTGACCAAAAAGGCACTTAATTGTCAAACAATAGCTTAAATCACTAAATGCAGTCTAGTTCCATCTAGGCTCAACGACGTAGGGTACTAAATTTCGAGCGGCACGGCCCAAAGAGGGCGCACCACCTGGCAATCAAAAGGGCACCCCGGCACCGATGGGGGGGGCATGTGCCCCCTGTGCCCCCCTGGCTGCGCCCCTGCGGGTAACGAAGAGGGGAGATCATGCTCATTCTCAGATAAGTCACTCTCACCTCATCATCACATAAAAAGGCCCAAAACATGTCATTGTGTTACAGATGTTTAACAGATATTTAACATACCTGTGGTCGAGCACCCAGATTGACAGATACTAAACATGCCTGCGGTCGTGCACCCAGTGTTATAACGCGCTGTTGGTGTATATACGTAAGACAAACATATAAAAAATAGTGCGTGTGCAATGTGCGATTTCAAACATTGATGTTCAGCGGTGGTTCGAGTGGTACCCTTGCAATTTTCATGAGGTCAAAACTCGAGTTCAGCGAACTCCAAGTAACAGCTGCAGGGGCTTTTCTATCGTCCTGTAATGTAATAACCCATTCTTGCACGTGCAGTTTGCACCATTGTCGCTCAAAGACCCATAGATGCGTTAGTTATAATATCGTACAGGTCAAGGAATATCGTACAGGTTAAGTTATCGTACAAGTCAAGGACGCCCACATTTTCAATGTTTCGTATGACACCCATCAAAAATATATCGGAGCCATTTCAAGGTTCCCCATGTTAACTTTGATAACTTAAGTATTTCTGGTCAAACAAGTTTGGTTTGGAATTTCGTTGGTGACACTTCAGCCTTTTCCGACCTCTGCCGTCAGAAGCGACAACATGACCCTAGGCAATGCATTCCCATTCGAGTGCCCTTAGATTCCAGAGTCTTCTTAGGGAAAGGAAGCTATTAAAGACCGTGCCAACAGAAATATATATCATTTTTCTGCTATTTCCCATTTTCCCATCCATTTTCAATGGAGAGGTCATGAGCCGAACCTGAACCTAGGCTATCGGTATGAAGGTCCTATTGATACAAGTTGTGTTGCTCGGTGGGCCTATTTTTTATATGAATGTATGTTCAATACATTACATTTCAATACACATTACATTCTCACTGGTGCTAATTTTACTTTTATTGGACGCGAGGTTACCTGACACCATCTGGTGACCTGATCTGAGATCACGCAAATTACAGATTTTAAGCGAAGTTGCACTATGGACCGAGGATAAGGTGTAACAAATATAGCCGCGATCTGCTTCACATTTTTTGGCACCGTTGGAAAAACTCGACTAGATGTTCAAACACCACCTGCCGGGGCCTGGGATAGTATGCTGTACCGCAGCACACTGCCTGGTGTTAGACTGTGCCGGATCTCACGCTACCGGCTGGGCGGTCCATCTCGCCGTCCGCTCTCCAGTGTTTTGTTCAGGTAGTCGTCTTTTTGTTGTTTGTTCAGGTAGTCGTCTTTTGTTTTGTTCAGGTAGTCGTCTTTTTGTTTTGTTCAGGTAGTCGTCTTTTGTTTTGTTCAGGTAGTCGTCTTTTTGTTTTTTCAGGTAGTCGTCTTTTTGTTTTGTTCAGGTAGTCGTTTTTTGCTTTGCTCAGGTAGTCGTGTTTTTGTTTTGTTCAGGTAGTCGTCTTTTTGTTTTGTTCAGGTAGTCGTCTTTTTGTTTTATTCAGGTAGCCGTCTTTGTGTTTTGTTAGGTAGTCGATAACTGAGGCCAAACGTTGAACAACTCCAAAATTGATGCGCTATAAGTCGATGGCACACTATGTAATGACCTTGGAGAGCTGTGCAGAGGCCTGTCCAGGATGATCAGACCGCTCCGAAATCCGAATCCTGCAGCTCTTTGTGCTGACTTCTCCATTACAGTCAAAACTGGTTGAACTGTGAATCTAAGACTGGTTTTCCCGAGTTACACAGCTGATAACCTCCACATGTGCAGTGTAAAAAGATACAAGGGATTGGGAAAAATCTGTTTTGAGTCACACGTTTGCTATCTAGGTGCCAATTAGAAATAATATTTATTTAATGTGTGATATGATTCGCCCGTAATTGGGCTATGCCTGTTGGTGGAAGGAAACAAATACAGAACACTAATGCTACTATAAATTGTTATCTTTCTAAAGTAAAAAATATGGTCATTCTTTTTGAAACACCCAGTATTAACACCTTGACATACAAGGCCGCTAAAATGGTTCAGAAACACACGATCTGGAGACAACTGCGGCATTCTATGCAGGGGTGGTGCCACCGGAGGGGGAGGGGAGGCAAACTACCCCCTGAGATCGGACAGGGGAAAATGTAATGTTTTGCCCTCATAGAAACCCATGATAGAGAAAAAGGAAAACTGCACCGTACCTTTTAGGCAGAGCTGGGATTCAGTAGATATTTGTACCGGCGGTATCGGTATTTGGTAGATGAAAATGGGCCATTCGTTTTGGTATTTCGGTAGTTTTTCATAAATTCTACCGAATGATTCGGTATTTCGCTGTTTTGGTTCGGTAGATTAAAAAAAGCTCCTTATATATAAAATACGTTTAAAGATAATGTGGCACCTTGGTAGAATCCCGGAATGTTTCGTAATTAGGTGTATTTTTAGCCGTAAATCATGAAAACGTGCATGATTTCTCTGAAAAATGCACAATAAGTTCAATATTTTCATTTTCAAAATGCTCTTCTAGGGTAAGAAATACACCTCTGCCTGTGGATGACGTCATGATCTGGCAACTACTACCTACCTATATATTCAATAGGCTTCAAGGGCTTCAATTGGCTGACTACTCACCGTGAGGTCAGCATGTCGTCACGCCAACAGCTGACACCTGTGGCTGGCCGCTTGGGTACATTTTGGGTACATTTTAGGTAGGTTTTTAACTTTTCTCAACGGAAATTTTGAATTTCAAGACAAATGATATGTTGAGTACCGGGTTTTGCGGCACGCTTGACAACTTGACTAGGGGTGCGGTAGTGGAGTGGTCAGCGAGGCTGGCTGCCACGCAGCGACCCGGGTTCAAGGCCCGGCGGCTTCCCTGAACAAGGAGCAAGCTGGCTCCCGAGAACCCTTCCAACAGGCAAAGAGTTGGCGATGCCATATGATCCTGGAAGTTGGTGCGTCGATAGGCCGCAAAACGCATTATTATAACTGGGCTATTTAAGTTAAAATTACGTTATGAAGGTGCCACATTCCCTTTAACACGCGCCCCGCTGGGGTCCCTGGCATGACGCGCCCCGCTGGGGGCGTTTTTCGCCCCTCTGTATCGCGTTCCCCACGAAAGCTAAAGAAAAATTACGGGCGGCGTTCGAAAAGCTATTGACAAGACCAACAGATTTTATATGAATAATTTTTATGTCAGGTCAATATTAAGGTCAGCATAGGTCAAAGAAGTTTCCATAGGCCTACACCAGAGCAGTGTACCTTTCTCTCTCTAGACCTACCCTCAGGGGAGCTAGAGCAAATATTTATGTATCATTGGATTCCTCTCATCGCGGCGAATGGAATGTTGTATAATATGACCTTGCTAGGTTAAATATTGAAAATGACCTGACCTCGAGCTAGGTCAGGGTCACAGAGTGACCTGGTAGGGTCATGTTGCACATCAATCGACTCCCCGTGACAATATAAGCACAATGCAAGTAAAATGGGAGCTTTATCTCAATTCAGTGCGAATTCATTGGCAAAACAATCACTCAATACTCCCGTGACCTGATATGACCTTTGAGTGGTCAGATGCTAAAAAAATCAACGTAATGGTGAAGATCATGGTAAGAATAGACGGTTTGAGGATTTTCAGCTTTATCTATCTAGTATTTACTGAAAACGAGCCCATTCTATTTTTCACCATATAAAATGGGGTGATCAAGAAAATTGACCCGACCTTAGGTCAACAATATCAAAATTCCGAGATAGCAAATTTGTAGACCCTAAGGACTTTATCATATTGTGGAAGTTTCAAATTGATGGGTTCTGTGATGTTCCCTGGGCGCCGCTTCAAACTCGTGATTTTAGGTTTTGAGGTCGGGTCGCTTGACCTTGAATAGCTCCTTGACCTGACATGACTTTAACTAAAAAATTTGGTCAGATGTGTAAAATTGATTAGGAATAAGGTACTGAAAGTTTCGTTGTTCTGCGTTTCTTCATTTTTGAGCTATCTGGGGAAAACCAGGAGGGGGTGAAGTTCGCCCCCAGCGGGGGCGTGTTAAGGGACTTTTAATACATTAGAAAAACTGTTTAGGCTATTAGTCTTTTAGCGCTTTTACTGTCATCTGTATCATCTTTTTAGGGTCCTAGGTTATTCCCACAACACTCTGTGGATTATAGAGCCCATAAAACACCTGCTTTAATCATTCGACTACATTTTAGGGCCTCTAAAGTATTTATTGTAATATTTCTGAGCCTTTTGCAACTATTTTTTAACGTTTTAAACCTTTTAAAGGCCTTTTAAGCGTAAAAAACTAATAAACTATCTTCTGCAACACGTTTATGTAACTGTGCAGCTGGAAAAAGTTTAGCAGTAAAACTTTGTTAATTAAAGTATTACGACAGGTTTTTATTACCTACAATTGCCCATGTAAAAAAGCAACTAAAAAATTAAAAACAAATAATTTGTCATGGTCTTGCTATATTCTTCTTTCTCCTGGTCCTGGTCGGTGTCGGGGCCCTGCTTGAGGGCAGCCTTGACCCCTAATTGAACACTGCCCTAAAAAGGGGCTAACAGGGTCTCGATTACCCTAAAATAGGGCGTTCCTCCCTAAAGTGGAAACACTGCTCTGAGCTCCGTCACTGCAACTGAGTCAACCCGGCCCCCTTTACAAAAGGTTTGTGCACCGTCAATGAGTGATGACGTCTATGTTATAACATACCGAACACAAGCTGCAAATCATTGAAACGTTTTGGGCGCAATCAGAGAGCCGAGAGGCGTGGGTCTATTCTGCTCAAAAGATCAAAAGAGAGTGAGCCTCCCGCCCAAACCAGCGTTATCAGCTAACTCGAGGCTCGACGCTGATTGGCTGCGCGGGCCGGTACGGCCCGTGATTGGCTGCAGCGGGGGCAAATCCAGATTTGCATCTCCTTAGAAAATTCTTTGTCGGCGCGGGGAATTCAAATCTACCAAAGAAAGTTATTCGGTAGCTCCATTCGGTATCGGTATCAGTATCGGTAGATGTCCGGTACCGAAGATTCGGTAGCGGTAAATAAATCTACCGCCGGTAGTACCGAACTACTGAATTTCATTCGGTAGTCCCAGCCCTGCTTTTACGACATTGTATTTATACATTTCTGCTTTTGAATTTTGAAAATTAGTTTTTCCAAATGAATGAGAAAATGACAATAGCTTTATCTTAAGCACTTTCCCAGTGATTTTTCACTTAGAAAATCATGGAATGAAATAAGAAGTCACTAAAACTTTTCACAATTGTTTTTGTCCCGGAGTCGCCAGTTCGGGTGTACCCTGGCCTGGAGGAGGCAGTAATAAACAGCCTCTGGGGATCAGTCGGGTGTTCTGAAGGGCACTGGGCTTAGTGTTAGGGAGTACTGGTGCTCTACCGAGGAGGATCTGCCCCGTCCTTTTGCCCCCTTGCATCCACGTATGCCTACACATCCTCTGTGCCAGGTCTCAATCTCCTCCATTGGTTGCTTACATATATCAATATCGCCTATCTGGCAGGAAAATTGGGTGATTCATTGATGAGGCGGCGAGATATAGCAGATTTCGGTGCACTATCTGCAGGGTTTGGGCCATGCGCATTGGGAAGATAGGGCGCCGCCTACTTGAAAAATTCCCGATTTGAGCCCAATTGAAAATGCACAGAAAGTTTGGTAGCTGGTATGTGAGGGCCAGGTACACCAGTAGCCAGTTCCTTTAATTTTGGTAGCTGGTATGTGAGGGCCAGGTACACCAGTAGCCAGTTCCTTTAAGTTTGGTAGCTGGTATGTGAGGGCCAGGTACACCAGTAGCCAGTTCCTTTAAGTTTGGTAGCTGGTATGTGAGGGCCAGGTACACCAGTAGCCAGATCCTTTAAGTTTGGTAGCTGGTATGTGAGGGCCAGGTACACCAGTAGCCAGTTCCTTTAAGTTTGGTAGCTGGTATGTGAGGGCCAGGTACACCAGTAGCCAGTTCCTTTACTTTTGGTAGCTGGTATGTGAGGGCCAGGTACACCAGTAGCCAGTTCCTTTAATTTTGGTAGCTAGTATGTGAGGGCCAGGTACACCAGTAGCCAGTTCCTTTAATTTTGGTAGCTAGTATGTGAGGGCCAGGTACACCAGTAGCCAGTTCCTTTAAGTTTGGTAGCTGGTATGTGAGGGCCAGGTACACCAGTAGCCAGTTCCTTTAAGTTTGGTAGCTGGTATGTGAGGGCCAGGTACACAGTAGCCAGTTCCTTTAAGTTTGGTAGCTGGTATGTGAGGGCCAGGTACACCAGTAGCCAGTTCCTTTAAGTTTGGTAGCTGGTATGTGAGGGCCAGGTACACCAGTAGCCAGTTCCTTTACTTTTGGTAGCTGGTATGTGAGGGCCAGGTACACCAGTAGCCAGTTCCTTTAATTTTGGTAGCTGGTATGTGAGGGCCAGGTACACCAGTAGCCAGTTCCTTTAATTTTGGTAGCTGGTATGTGAGGGCCAGGTACACCAGTAGCCAGTTCCTTTAAGTTTGGTAGCTGGTATGTGAGGGCCAGGTACACCAGTAGCCAGTTCCTTTAAGTTTGGTAGCTGGTATGTGAGGGCCAGGTACACCAGTAGCCAGTTCCTTTAAGTTTGGTAGCTGGTATGTGAGGGCCAGGTACACCAGTAGCCAGTTCCTTTAAGTTTGGTAGTTGGTATGTGAGGGCCAGGTACACCAGTAGCCAGTTCCTTTACTTTTGGTAGCTGGTATGTGAGGGCCAGGTACACCAGTAGCCAGTTCCTTTAATTTTGGTAGCTGGTATGTGAGGGCCAGGTACACCAGTAGCCAGTTCCTTTAATTTTGGTAGCTGGTATGTGAGGGCCAGGTACACCAGTAGCCAGTTCCTTTAAGTTTGGTAGCTGGTATGTGAGGGCCAGGTACACCAGTAGCCAGTTCCTTTAAGTTTGGTAGCTGGTATGTGAGGGCCAGGTACACCAGTAGCCAGTTCCTTTAAGTTTGGTAGCTGGTATGTGAGGGCCAGGTACACCAGTAGCCAGTTCCTTTAAGTTTGGTAGCTGGTATGTGAGGGCCAGGTACACCAGTAGCCAGTTCCTTTAAGTTTGGTAGCTGGTATGTGAGGGGCCAGGTACACCAGTAGCCAGTTCCTTTAAGTTTGGTAGCTGGTATGTGAGGGCCAGGTACACCAGTAGCCAGTTCCTTTAAGTTTGGTAGCTGGTATGTGAGGGCCAGGTACACCAGTAGCCAGTTCCTTTAAGTTTGGTAGCTGGTATGTGAGGGCCAGGTACACCAGTAGCCAGTTCCTTTACTTTTGGTAGCTGGTATGTGAGGGCCAGGTACACCAGTAGCCAGTTCCTTTTACATGCGCAACGCATTGGGAAGGAAGCAGACGAATTCTGGAATAACGCTTCAACGAAGAAACAGAACAACGCAGTGGCGAACCCAGGCCCGTTTTTTGGGGAGGGGAAAGGACCCAAAATCGTGAAAAAATGATGTATTTTAAAAAAAATTGGCCATAATCGTTAGCTTTGGAGGGTAAATTTCTCTCCCCTTGGATTTTCATGACTGACCAAGACCGTGTCTACTTTTGAAGAGAGCGGGGATGCTCCCTAAATGGGAACACTCCTAATAGTGGAAAGGCACGTTCCCAAAAATGGGAACGCCCAGCACCATTTCTTCCGAAATCCCCCAGGCTGCAATAAGAAATGGAAGCATTCTGCCTGGTTGATTCACACGCAAGTCTAGCTTAACACGCGCATTGACGGGGGGGGCGGTTACCCGCCCCCTCTCGGGTTTTTCACAGATGGCCTAAAAACGGCGGCGCGTGCCACCAGCGTACTTGGCATAGCTTTTCTCTCATCATCTTTACAACTTTTGTCCAAATTTTAAGGTTAGGTCATCTCAGGTCAGGGCACCAGTACAGGTCAAGTGACCTGACTTCAAAAAATTTTAAGATAGCATAAGTCGGAACAGGGTGAACTTATCCGATTGAAACTCATATCACATGATGGGCCCACCGAGTTTTCTAAAATATGTTCCAGTTTTTTGTATCGATGACCTAAGGTCAGGTACGAGCCATGGCCTTTCTATTGGAAATACATGGGGAAAATGGTTTTAACTGAAAATCTTAGTAACGGATGGTGATAGAGCGTTTATTTTAACTGCATTAGGTTTGCCTTGTTCTAATGATATGCATTTTATCTAATTTGATTTTGACCTGAGCTCAGGTCAGGTCATGTTACATATCATTTGATTCGACTTGCTGCGAGGATTCATATACGAGTACTTACAGTTGTTTTGCTCTATCTTTACTTGTTCAGACGTAATGACCGAAAACTTTCATTTACATGTTATCCCTATGACGGCATGTTTTGACCTCTAGTGACGGTAAATGTGACCTGACCAAAAATGGTGCAAATATTTTCGATGGAGAAGTGGATGGGCTACTCAACTTTTTCGCTACCTAGCGTGGTTCTCGAGATCTTAGGGGGGTAGGTACCCCACCCCCGTCAAAGCAAAGGTGGCTCAGACCCCCGTCAATGTGCGTGTTAAATATTATTTCAAATTCCACGATCTCTCACCATCGGAAAATACAGACGGAATAATTGTATTTTGAAATCATCTTTGAAAGCCTGAACTGGATTCTTAGACATATTTGTGCAGAAAAACCGTGTGAAGTAGCTGGAAGAAACAAAATGTATATTGCAAAAATGTCCTAAAATATTTTTTTACAAAACAAAATAAATGCTGCCAGACACGCTGTCAGTGGGGACCAACTCACGGGACAACTTGTTAATCGTGAAATTGTACAAAAAGTTACTTCGCAACACGACGCCGAGCTCCTTCAAAAAGATTCAACATCTTTGGCTACATGGTCTGCACTTTGGAATCTTCAGCTTTATTTTGCCAAAGATAAACATTTCATCATGTCATTTAAATGAAAACTTATTCCAACCACATACAAAATTGAAAACTCTTCTCTAGATTAAGTATGTACAATAGGGTGGGTTGATTTTTTATTTTTGATCCCCGCTCCCCGGGCAATTTCTGATGTTTTGGCAACCAGTGATCACGAATCAGGCCAAACAAAGTTTATTTGATCGTTTTTCGTGCTGGCGAAAACGAATAGTTAGCAGCGGAAAAATATGATTTTTTAGCCAAATTGCTTCCTGCTGCTTGGAATGACAAGTTAAAAATGAGACAAAAATACATGCTGATTGACACGTCTATTGCCTACAAAATGACACCATTTCAAACGATCTGTGCCTCTCCATAATCTCGAATCAAGAACAAATGTTGCGCAAGCTGCCGCGTATTGCGTCACGCTGGCCACAATGGTACTGCCGCTGGGCGTCATTTCACGGCCTTCTGAGCGGCGCTAAGTCTCCAGGGCCGATAGAGTATGTTGGTCCTGCGTCCTGTCTGCATCAAACTTGAAAAACGTCTGACTGCATTGCTTGTCTGGAGGAAAAAAACTCATATTTTAATGATTAAAATTCCAATACAAGTCCCACACGCACTGCTGTTCACTTAAGCGTGATTGATAAGAAAAGTCCCTCATAGATATGTGCCAACGCAGCAAACATTGATTTTGTCATGCCGGTTCAGAGAGGCCCGCTTTCCTCGCTGAATATTCGAGCTTACCTGTCTGAGATACACACCGTGTTCATAATTCTTGAGATGTAGGATGAGTTTGAAAGTATGATTTAAGTCGATTTGTGTTGCTTTCCAGACATGAGCGCCCGTAAACGGAAAGCGAGGTATCATTAAGTGTTTTTTATAATATAAATTTTGTTCAAGTCGTTCCTAGTAGGGCTGCTGGAGTCAGAGTCTCACTAAAGTTATCAAGGGACTTGTCACGGAGACCCCGACCCCACCACCCGAACGAGCAACTCCCTCAATGGAGGGTCAATTTAGAAGCCAAAGTTTAACGTCCCACAAAGCACAGGGACGGCCGCCCGGCTAAGGTCACCCTCTCATCAGTCAGTTACCAGCCGACCTGTACGTCGGGTAAACTATTGAGCGCCGGAGCGTCTCAGGGGAACCGATCCGAAGCCTGGACATGCACTGCCACTGCATGCTTCTGAGCAGCGGGCCGGAGCCCAACACTCTACCAACTGAGCTACCGGGGCTACTGAGCTAAGTGGCGTCATACGACCTGCCTCACAACAAGCTTCCTCTGAATCTGGATGTGATCGGAAGCGTTTTGCTAATCAGAGCTCAACCAAATTGAGTTCCGAATTCCAGTAAAAAAACATAAGTCAAGTTGCGGATGAAACCATCTCGCTGTGGGACCGGGCTTCTATCCCGACCATGAGAAAAGACAATGTCCTAGTTCAGATAAACAGCCTGTGGAAGGAGATGAACTACACTAAAAAAGGTGGCCCACACAGCTGGAAGGCCTCTGAGGGCCGGTTTCGTGCCAGGCTGGATAGCCTATGCGATATGTCTTCGGCTGCGAGAGTGCCAGAGCACTCGGAAGGCATTGCATTCTTGAGAGACCAGCGCTCGGACGGCCCGATGACGATTGGCCCAGTAGACGGTGTCACCATGGAGCGCTTGCGTCGGCAGATTTAAAGGCAAGCAAGGAGGACAACAGCAAGGGAGCCTACACTCAACGCCGTCAGTGCCAAGCCATGCGACCAGTCAACACCTGTACCAGCAATCTTCCGCTGCCCAATCATGTAATCGAGCCATAAGATCGGTCACCTGGATGAATTGATGACAAGCGATGATGGAAATCCCGGCCATGCCGGTGTCGCCGCTAGACCATCGCTGCTGGCCTCAGATCTGGCCCCTCCGCAGCAGCCAGCTCCGATGATGTTATCTCCGCCGTCAGTGACGACACAGCTTATTATCTCGCAACTCCTCGCGGGACCAAGACACCGGACTTCAGCTTCTTGGTGGAGGCCGTAGATGCAGCCAGCATTGGCATCACAAAAGCCGCCTCAATGCTTTCTATCCAGCAGGGTTCTGTCGTAACACAGTCTACACTATTTGGAATTTTCTCTTTCTTGGCCTGTCGAAGACCGTACTGAAAGAGGACCGTGTTACGACAGAACCCTACTGGATAGAAGGTATTGAGGTGGCTTTTCTGGTGCCAATGCTGGCTGCATCTACGGCCTCCACCTTGAAGCTTGCATCCGATGTCTTGGTTCCGCGAGGAGTTGCGGGATAATAATCTGGGTCGTCACTGACGGCGGAGATAACAGCATCGGAGCTGGCTGCAGCGGGCGTCGGTGAGGCTGAAGCCAGCGGCGGGGTCTCAACAGCGGCGGCACCGGCATGGCCGGGATATGCATCATCGCTTGCCATCAATTCATCCAGGTGACTGATTTTATGGCTCGATTAGCTGATTGGGCAGCGGGTCGAGGCCCGAAGACTGCTGGTACAGGGGTTGACTGGGCGCATGCCTTGGCACTGGCGGCGTTGAGTGTAGGCTCCCTTGCTGTCGTCCTCCTCGCTTGCCTTTTAATCTTCCGACACAAGCACTCCATGGTGACATCGTCTACTGGGCCAATCGTCATCGGGCGGTCCAAGCGCTGGTTTCTCAAGAATGCAATGTCTTCCGGGTGCTCCGGCACTCTGGCAGCCGAGAAGATATCGCATAGACTATCCAGCCTGGTGTGAAACCGGCCCTTAGCGGCCTTCTGCCAGCTGTGTGGCCCACTTTTTCTAGTGTAGTCAATCTCCTTCCACAGGCTGTTTATCTGAACTAGGACCTTGTCTTTTCTTATGGTTGGGATATAAGCCCCGTCCCACGCAGAGATAGTTTCATCCGCAACTTGACTTGTGATGTATTTTTACTGGAATTCGGGACTCCATTTTGTTGCACTCTGATTAGCAAAACCCTTCCGATCCCATCCAGATTCAGAGGGAGCTTGCTGTGGTGCAGGTCGTAAGACACCACTTGAAAAATTTTATGATACTTCGCTTTCCGTTTGCGGGCGCTCATATTTTGAAAACAACACAAATTGACTTCTTCAAACTAATCATGCTTTCACAAATCATGCTTTCAAAAATTCAAACTCACCATACATCTCAAGAATTGTAAACACAGTATGTATCTCAGACAGGTAAGCTCGAATATTCAGCGAGGAAAGCGGGCCTCTCTGAACCGGCATGAAAAATCAATATTTGTTGCCTGGGCGCATGTCTATGAGGGACCCTTCTTATCAATCACGCTAAGGTGAACATCAGTGCGTGTGGGACTTGTACTGCAATTTTTAATCGTTAAATTCAGTGTTTTTACCGCCAGTCAAGCGATGCAGTCATAGGTTTTTCAAGTTTGATGCAGACAGGACGCAGGACCAGCATACTCAATCGGTCCTGGAGACTCAGCGCCGCACAGAAGGCCGTGAAACGATGCCCAGCGGCAGTACCATTGTGGCCAGCGTGACGAAATACGCGGCAGCTTGTGCAACATTTGTTCTTGCTTCGAGATTATGGAGAGGCACAGATCGTTTGAAATGGTGTCATTTTGTAGGAAATAGACGATTCAATCAGCATGTATTTTTGTCTGATTTTTAATTTGTCATTCCTAGCAGCAGGAAGTCATTTGCCTCAAAAATCAGGTTTTTTACCGTTGCAAACTATTCGTTTTCGCCAGCACGAAAAATGATCAAATACACTTTTTTGGCCTGATTCGTGATCACTGGGTGCCAAGATATCAGAAATTGCCCGGGGAGCGGGGATCAAAAATAAAAATGCAGAATCAACCCAGCCTAATGTACAACCCGGGACATTGGAGTGTGGTGTACAGTCCGGGACCTTGGAGTGTGGTGTACAGTCCGGGACCTCGGAGTGTGATGTACAATCCGGGACCTTGGAGTGTGGTGTACAGTCCGGGACCTTGGAGTGTGGTGTACAATCCGGGACCTTGGAGTGTGGTGTACAGTCCGGGACTTTGGAGTGTGGTGTACAGTCCGGGACCTTGGAGTGTGGTGTACAGTCCGGGACCTTGGAGTGTGGTGTACAGTCCGGGACCTTGGAGTGTGGTGTACAGTCCGGGACCTTGGAGTGTGGTGTACAGTCCGGGACCTTGGAGTGTGGTGTACAGTCCGGGACCTTGGAGTGTGGTGTACAGTCCGGGACCTTGGAGTGTGGTGTACAGTCCGGGACCTTGGAGTGTGGTGTACAGTCCGGGACCTTGGAGTGTGGTGTACAGTCCGGCACCTTGGAGTGTGGTGTACAGTCCGGGACCTTGGAGTGTGGTGTACAGTCCGGGACCTTGGAGTGTGGTGTACAGTCCGGGACCTTGGAGTGTGGTGTACAGTCCGGGACCTTGGAGTGTGGTGTACAGTTCGGGACCTTGGAGTGTGGTTGGAGATTCCAAGTTGACGTTTGAAGAACACCCAAATCACTTGTTAGTAAGGCGAACAGGGCACTAGGTATGATGATTCGGTCCCTTCAGGTTGGCCATTTGGAGGAGGGGGCGAGACGGGAGTTGAAACCCTAACCAATCTTGGCGGTTTTTTCGGAAACATTCGATCCATTATGGAATTTGGCTGCGTAACTTGGGGTGAGGCTCCCAAGACTCACCTTAATAGACTGGACAAAATTCAGCACAAATTATTGATATGGCTCGCGTCACGCTGGACGAAAAGCTCAGCATCATTTCTATACCATGATCTTTTGGCTGCATTCAAAATAAACAGTCCGGCAAATCGACGGCTACAATATGATATCATTTTTTTCACGCACAGTTATTTATCGCAAGATAGACTCCACCTTTCTGCTCAGTAATTTCCCTTTTCGTGTTCCATGAAGGAACACCAGGAAAATATTCGGTAGCCCGCTACATGTTCCATTTGGAAGGGTAGAAACTGCGAAGCGTGGATTGTTTTGTCGCTCGACCACTACTTGTAACTCGTATATGACGGCATTTCCGCTTTCCGAACCTTTAACACGCGCCCGGCTGGGGTCCCTGGCATAACGCGCCTCGCTGGGGTCCCTGGCATAACGCGCCCCGCTGAGGGGCATTTTTCTCCCCCTCCGTATCTCATTTCCCAGAACAGCCAAAGGAAAATTACGGAGGCCGTTTGAAAGCCCTTGACGAGACGAAGAGAAATTATAAATAGTACTTTTATGTCAGGTCAACATTGAGGTCAGTAAAGGTCAAAGAAGGTTCCATAGGCTTACAACAGGCCGGTGTACGTTTACCCCTCTAGATTTTTAATCATTAGAGCTAGAGCAAATATGTATGCATCATTGAAATCCTCGCATCGTGGGAAATCGAATGATGTATAATATGACCTTGCTAGGTCAAATTGTGAAAATGATCTTAGACCGAGCTAGGTCAGGGTCACATTTTGTATTTGTATTTGTATTTATTCACTTAGATCAGCAACAGGTATCTGGCCCAATTACAGCTGAAGTCATGGACTAAAAGAAAACACTAGATGAGTATTTACAATGACATATCTCCTATTGGTGGTAAGGGGACCCAATGACTAAAAATATAAGGTAAAACACAATCAAAACGGTAAAAGTATGACTTGAAGCAACTTAAGCAGTTCATTCGACGAATAAAATTCTAAAGCACACAGATGATTTTAAAAAGGATGATCTTTAATGTATCTAATTACACTAGACTTAAAGCTAGCATGTGGTGAATTAAAAGGATCCACCTCGGGGCAGCGACCGACGTGTGCGTTAAAAGCAAGCACCGCCCGGCGGCGAAACAAGCCTCTTTTCACCGTCTCAACCATAGAGATCAACTATTACTACTAGTAGTAATAGTTGATCTCTATGGTCTCAACTCCAGGCACCGACACGTGCAAGAAATGGTGAGGCGCCCCCCTTTTGACCTGATATAGTCATGTTGTATATCAATCGACTTCTCGTGACAATATAAGCACAATCAAAACAAAATGGGGCCTTTATCCCAATTCAGTGAGAAGTTATTGACAAAACAATCACTGTGTGTTCCTGTGACCTGACATGACCTTTGAGACATCAGATGGTCAAAAACTCAACTTTAGGATCAAGATTGTGGCAAGAATACACGGTTTGATAATTCTCAACTTTATCTATCCAGTTTTTTTCTGAAAACTAGCCCTTTCTATTTCTCACCATAGACTTATAATGGGGTGACAAAAAAATTGACCCCACCTTAGGTCAACACTATCAAAATTCCGAGATAGCAGATTTATAGACCCCAATGACCTTATCATATGATGAAAGTTTGAAACTGATCAGTTGACAGATGGGGCATTCCAGGACAGATCGACCAAGGCTTGACACCACCATATCTAGAAAAAATCTGAAACTTTGTCTCCGGGGTAGTTTTGGGCCAGAAACACGCCTGTGAGAATCTTAGCCCCCTCCGACCAACGGTGACCGAGTTATAGCCCGAGGCATTTTCGGGAGGTCACCTTGTAGACTCATCTTTGATGCTTCATAACTCAACAACGCATTGCCCGATTAACAATTTTTGTATATCATTGAACTCGTCGTGAACCATACATTATTTTGAAAAAGAAAATTTAAAAAATTTGAAAATTTTGACTTTTAATTCGTTTGACCGTTTCTTAGATGACCTAGCTTGACCTTTTGACATTGAAATTGACCTTTTAGACGCCTCAAAAATTTTGCTTCATCAAATATCTTTCGATAGAAAAAATAAAAAATGCGTTTTTGCTATAAGTTCCAAATTTTTAGCACCTAAGGTAGGTATGCAGACGGTTTTTGACCACTGCGGTAGTGCAGCCTTATGTTTAACGCCGCAAACAAAGCCATTGCTTTTGTAATCGGTTGCTTGCAATCATATGGCATTGTCTTTACGAAATTTCCATCGTAAAAGTGTCAAAATATATGAGAATTAACACGCGCCCACACAAGGGGGTGGGCAACCGGCCTCTTCAGGTTTCCACAGGTAGTAAAAAAAGACACCTTCGCGCAGCGCCACCGTACTTCATGTACCTCTAACTCGAAATTTTTGCAGCTTCTGGCAAAATTTTAGGTCTGGGTCATACTAGGTCAGACGGCCAACCCAGGTCAAGGCACCAAACCTCGAAAAAAGTTAGGGAGGTGCATCAATAATATCAAATCTAGCCTATCGTCGTTAGATTCACATTACATAGTAAGGTCGCCGAGCACGATAATTTTCGTAGCAGGATTTCTATGTCGATAACGGGGAGCAGGGTCAGGGTCATGATCTTTCCATTAGAAATGCATGAGGCAGTTGGTAAATTTTGATAACTTTAGAGAATTGAGAATTGTCGAGAATTGCGATGGAGGTTTTATTTTTACGTTGTCGTGTCTGACCTGCCACTGCAGTTTGATTAATATTCTTTTTACCATACAGACCTAAGCCTGGCTCTAGGTCAAAGCAGGTTAATTTTGACATTTGACTAGGCAATATTATAAGATACATAATCCGTTTGGGCTCAACAAGAGTGTTCCAATTGTGCTGAACGTTTCTTTCTACGGCTCTCCTCTGTCACCTATTATGCCACAAAATTTAGGTTTCCACTTAGTTCCTGTAAAAAATACTGTGACCTCGAGCAAACTCAAAGGTGCCATGACCAAACGATTGTATGTAACATATTCGGTAGTGGTTAAAACTGGCTGTTTAGCGGCATCACTACCAGTGCACTGTGTCATTATTCATCTGGGATTCTGGGATCCGTGTCAGCTATGAAATGATCACCTTGTAAAAAAATCATGTGGCAACCTGTTCAAGTGACCAAGTCGAATGCGTTACAATTTCAAAACATTTTTTCTCATATATGAGCAGATTCAAATTACTTTTTGGGTATGAACGCCTTTCAGACACGTTTTTTTACATTGCATGAATCCTCTCAAACGTATGCTGTGCTGCACTGGGTCACCTTGTATTGATATTATTTTTCCATCTCCAGGAACGATGTAATTGTGTGAGTTAGTGGTGCCCATAGGATAAGTTATACTTGTTTCAATTATGGATAAAGCCGTGACATCTTTGTAAATTTTCGTTTAAGGCTGAAAGGTCAATTATTAATAAGTTCATTTGCCCTCGTCTCCCTCAAAACAATGGATCCCTTTCTATCACTTTTAATGACTGCAATTTTTATTTTCATAAATATTGTCCAAGTGGTTGCCAGTTCAGTTTTAGGAGTAGGTGTCTCACTAGAGTCATCAACGGACTTTTTACGGAGACCCCGACCCCACCACTCAAACGAGCAACTCCCACGATGAAGGGTTAATCAATGAACCAAAGTTGAGAGTCCCACAAGGCATAACGACGACCGTCTACCTCAGGTCACCCCTCACCAGTCAGTTGCCAGCTGGCCTTCAGTATTTACGGTACCTACCACCTCCCAGTTGACCTAATTTTTTTCGAAGTTGCAAATGTTGTGTTAGAGGTACGTGGAGTACGGTGGCGCCCACGAAGGTGTTTTTACTATCTGTAGAGACCTGAGGAGGCCGGTTGCCCACCCCTCGGGTGGGCGCGTGTTAATTGTCATATATTTTGACACTTTCACGATGAAAATTTCGTAAAGACAAGGCAATATGATTGGCGCAGCCGATTACAAAGCATGGCTATGTTTGCGGCGTTAAACATAAGGCTGTACTGCCGCAGTGGTCAAAAACGGTTTCATCCCACCTTCGGTGCTAAATATTTGGAATTTATAGAAAGAACGTTTTTTTATCGAAAGATATCTGATGAAGCAGAGTTTTTGAGGTGTCTCAAAGGTCAATTTCAATGTCGAAAAGGTCAAGCTAGGTCATCTAAAAAAGGTCAAACAAATTAAAAGTCAAAATTTTTAAAATTTCAAAATTTTTTTTTTTCAGAATAATTTATGGTTCAAGACGAGTTCAATGATATACAAAACTTGTTAATCGGGCAATGCGTTGTTGAGTTATGAAGCATCAAAGATGAGTCTACAAGGTGACCTCCCGAAAATGCCTCGGGCTATAACTCGGTCACCGTTGGTCGGAGGGGGCTAAGATTCTCACAGGCGTGTTTCTGGCCAAAAACTACCCCGGAGACAAAGTTTCAGATTTTTTCTAGACATGGTGGTGTCAAATTGAATTTTTTTGGTCGTTTTGTCCTGGAATGCCCCAGATGTTTCTTAGGCACTACTTCAAACTCGTGATTTTGGGTTTTGAGGTCGGGTCACTTGACCTTGAATAGTCCCTTGACCTGACATGACCTGACCTAAAAAATTGGTCAGATGCGTAAAGTTGATCAGGGATAAGTTACTGTAAGTTTCGTTGTTTTGCACCTGTTCGTTTTTTCTTTAATGTGACTAGTTTTTGCAGCAGATGTTTTTTCATTCATTAGAGCCCTAGAAAATACACTTATGCCATAGCATCACAGCAATGAAAGTGACGTCATACGCGCTTACATTCTTGGAAGGAGATCGACTTTTAGAAGGAGCGCTTGCAGTTTCTAGTCATCGTTCCCATTATTGGGTACGTAGCTAATTTTGGGAACTCTGGCTACTGCTTCCCCTACGGAACATGAACAAGGCGTATGGCACCTCATTTGGGCTCCCTCGGAAAACCCAGCGATGGTATTAGGCTCACTCCAATCCCACGGAAACGAGTGCAATAGCTACCCGGGCAGTTCATCTACTTGCCCAGCGCGACTTTCAGTTGAGCGACCATTTAGTTGAATGGTCGTAGGGGCGGGACTGCGAGTCGCCATTTGAACAGATTAGAAACGGTTTAACACACGGTTTTGAGTTGCCTGGCATCCCACCTTCTCGCTTATCAGTCGTCTCATTCTTGGTCTTACCGTGATCTACTTATGTTCTGCAAAACTAGCAGTCAGTCCCTGAGGAGACTCCAGCATGACATTTGCCTGACACTCAGGAATGAACGGAAATCAGACTCCGCCTGGCTGCTCGGGAATTTTCCACTTCATATTTCCAAGCGGTGAACCAGGGGGATACTGCGCCACCTTTGCATGTTCTCTTGCCTCGTGTTGAGACCATAGAGATTACTATTGCTACTAGAGAGGAACTGCCTATCAAATGTTGTGACCACTTGAAGCTGAAACCTGGCTTTTTTCGAGTCATAAAAATGAGCCGTGATCGCTCGTGAACTTAATCTTTTGGATAATTCTTGCATGAAAATGACAGTTTGATTCACTATTATCGGTGTAAAAACTTACATTAAAAAAGCTCGTATACTAAATTTTCTGGAAAAAGTTCATAGTCGTACAGTTATTGTTTGCTATGACAAATTAATTAGCTTATTTAATGTTGTAGAAATATATATATATATTATATATATATATATATTTATATATATATATATATATATCTAATTCATTAGCTTGATGAATTATATCTATTACACCGTTTTTTCCGACCGTCGCAATTGTCGCACACTAGTTTGTACGACCATCGCACACTAGTTTGTCTGCATTGTATAACGAGTGGTGACTTAATAATAATAATAATTTTTGGGGCTTATCGACGCACGAACTGCTAGGGTCATATGGCGTCGCCAACTTTTTCCCTGTTGGAAGTCTTTCTCGGGAGCCAGCTTGCTCCATGTTCAGAGAACGAGTGGTGACTTAATAAAGTCACATAATCCTGACGAACAGGATACAAAAGTCCCTAGAACTCAGAGCTAGCACCTCTCGAGTGGCCTAGAGGTGATAGCAAAGCTCTCCGCCAGAACCACAGCCGGAAGGAAATCCAAAGCAATCGGATAACCAACCACAGCGACCATTTGTTATACATAAGCCTAACATCGGCTACTGGCCCAGTTCAAACCAACACACTCGTCGGGGCGAGGTTATCCTAACCAGACTTAGGAATGGACACTCCAAATGAAATCCTATGAGCGTGCGGGTACCTGTGGTACCTGTGACGCCATGGAAAACCCCTATCACGTACTGATGAAATGTCCCAAAACCCTACTCGGCAATGATCACCTCGAGCTGCTTGACAAGCTCTTCACATTTTTGAAGGATGTTAGGCTAGAGCAACTTATCTTAAAAACATCAAAGATGGCAGGCATACATTATAGTTCAAAACTGATAGCAGCCCCGCCTCTGATAACAAACATTTATGCCATAGACATCCTCCTGCAAAATTTTACTAATTAGGGGCACCAGATCGATCAGAGACCAGAGCGGGGGTCTAGACCAGCTCAGGGTGCACCACATCCAGATCATCTAAGGAGACATCAATAACAACCTCAGGAGGCACCTGATCAGCTCAAGAGGCACCATATTGGCTCGGGGGACACTAGATAAACTCCGGGAGGCATGAGATCGGTCCAGGGGGCCAGATCAGCTCAAAGGGCACTAAAACAGTTAATAGCGCACCAGGCTAGCTCGGAGGCATCAGACTAGCTCAGAGAGCATAATATACGTTCAAGAGGCACATTGATTTGCTCAGGGGGCACCAGATTGACTCATGGGGCCCCAGATTGGAGGGCACGTGATCAGCTCAAGGGGCCAAAACCAGCTGAGTGGGCACCAGATGAGATCAAGGGGCACTAAAACAGCTCATAGGGCATCAGGCAATCTCGGAGACATCAGACTAGCTCACAGAGCATAATATATATTCAAGAGGCACAATGATTTTCCCAGGGGGCACCAGATTGACTCAGGGGAACCAGATTAGCTTAGAGGGCACGTGATCAGCTCAAGCGGCCAAGACCAGCTCAGTGGGCACCAGATGAGCTCAGGGGCACCAGATTAGCTTCGCCCGTACGATTATGAGCGACGATGAGGCAATAGCTGGAAACAGATTACGTGTCCATGCTCTTCCGGGTGCTTGGAAAGGCGACAGAATGCCCTAGCTGACCAAAAAGGCACCAAACTGTCAAACAACAATTTTATCGCTAAGTCCCCCGCTGGCTGCGCCCCTGGATGGAGCCTCAACTAGCAGAATACCTTCAGCACGCGTGCAAAATAAACCAAGGGTTGTCGACAGTCGCAACCCAAAGATTGGCGTAACAATTAGGTGCAAGGAACGAATTGAGAGTCCCCGATGCCAAAAACTTAATTTAATAATTATAGATTGACTTAATTGATTTTAATTGATTAGTGATTTAATAATCGAATTCGAATTCAATAATGTATAATAATAATTATATATGAAATATATATTAAATAATAATAATTATTTAATAATCGAATAATAATCGAAAAGAAAATAATAGATATAAGAGATAAAAATGAATAAGTTATCAAAGAAAACTCGCTTTATACATATCATAGGGATATTTTGGAAGATACAGCTTGACCCAAGAAAACTGAATCATATGACCCCCTCCTCACCTACCGAAATTTTCAACAATTGTCTAAGAAATATTCGTCCCACAAACATATGATGGAGACGATGAAGGACGACGAAGTGTGAACATACGTCTGATTGTGATCATGGTGCGATAGTGATCATGGTGCGATAGTGATCATGGCCGCGTAAATGCAATAGGTATTTTTGAAAGGAAAAAGTAAAAAAGGACACAATATATGGGAATAATTTGTGAATTAGGTGTGGTATTTTTTAAGCCTTCTACCGAATATTTGATTAACTTTTCCGCTGGGAATGACGTATATCAAGTGCACGAGCACCTGAAGATGATATTTTTGACTTAATAAAAGCCAGATTTCAGCTTCAATTTTCTTCAACCGGGTATAGGGATTTTGATTGGCAGTTCCTCTCTAGTAGTAATAGTTGATCTCTATGGTTGAGACAATTGATGGGGGACTGTTTCGCTCAGCAGTGGTTGCTGTTAATGATCATGTTTGACGCTGTTCTGAGGCAGTCCCATAGAATTCAATGGCTAGCAGTTTTAGAGCCAGTGCTAGTAAGTATTTAAGAGAGCACACATTTAAGGCTTGATAGCTTTTTTATGGCTCGGTGCATTTTCATGTTTAGTGTTTTGTTTTTGTTTCATTTTTCATAGTTTTCATCTACAGTATTTTAGAAAGAATGGTATTTTAAAACGTTCAGAGAAGGACAAAAAATCCTTCAGATTCGTCAAGGAAAACGATCATGTTAATGGTGGGTTTTGTTAATGGACATTTTCGACAAAATATACTTTAACAACATCTTATTGTTTTTCATCATCCTAAATACACTCAGAAACATTGTGCAAGAAATAGGATAGCTTTTAGCATGTATTCGAGAAAGCGACAATGGTAACTCTCTAAAAAGGCTTTAGCAAACATATATGGTACGTGAGAATGCCTATCAAAAGCCCAGTTTTCAGCAATGTTACAAGCTTAATATTTCTGGCCCAAGTTATGTGCCAACGTTCCATATGAATGACTGATGTGGTGGATACAGTGCAAAAAAACTCACCGTGCACCACAGAACAAGAGACATGGATCATTACGGGGCTGTTGGCTCGGGCCCGAGCTTGCCTAAGCGTGGGAGGTGGTTTTTTGTATTGATTGTGAGAGGCAGCGTTTGGGTAGGCTTTGATCAGGATTGCCAGGTCTGCATAGTGAAAATATGCCAAATTTGGCATATTTGGCATATGTTTGGCCATGATATGAACCTAATTTGTGAAATTTTAGTCACAATCTTGCAAAAGAACATGGAAAACACGCCAAAAGTACCATCTCTGTATATAGTCATAGATTTAGTGTGTTCAGAGACATGATGGGCTTTTTATAAAATTTTGAATATTTGGTATTGCATGTAAAAGTATGCCACATTTGTGACATTTGGCTGTAGATATGCCAAACTGGTAACCCTGGCTTTGATGTATAACAGTGATGAAGCAATCTTTGCAGTGTGGTTGACATGGTACTTGTCACACGATAGGCCAGTGATTTGGTACGAAAATGTTCTATGAATGAGAAATAAATAGTATTTTTTCCAACTATTTCTATACTTCTTTGAGTTAGTAAAAGCATAAAAATATTCATCAAAATATGCACAGTTGTGAATTTGCCAAATTTGCTTCCGATTAATATGTTATGCATGTAATGAGCCACCTCGTAGAAGTCATTACAAAGCAAATAAAAATAAATAGATAATAAAAATATAAATAAACAGCTTCAACAAAACTATTTGAATACTTATTATGATCTATTAAAAATATGATCGTATCAGATACGATTCAGTTTATAGCATTACTCTCGCTGTGAAGTTGTAGCATTGCAAATATTCATGGCTTCCTTTTCATTATTTGACTCCAGCTGGAACTGGGCTTGCACATGCCTGCTGCCGACTTGTGGTCCAACCACGCCTACTGTGATTTGTGGTCCAACCACGCCTGCTGCCGACTTGTGGTCCAACCACGCCTGCTGCCGACTTGTGGTCCAACCACGCCTGCTGCTGACCTGTGGTCCTGTGGTTTTTGGCGATTTTTCGATTTAGCCCCTAAAACGTTGGTTTGGCCCCTCCAAAATATGCTCCTAGATCCGCCAATGATCGTATGTGTATGTACCTACGTGTAATACAGAATGGTTGCGATACTGTAAGTCATTACAAACGAACGGCAACGTTGGAACAAAATCACAATTCTTCATCACAGCGTGCACACATTTGCCGAGTGAGTCACTTACGACTCAGACAGCTTCAACTACAGAAATGAGCGCATATACACCTCTATTGACTTTATTATGAAAGCATCAACGGCAAGAACAATAATTCTGAAGGATAAACAATAAGAAACAGTAACTATAAATTAATTTTAAACATAAGTTAGCTTGCCTCTTATCTCTCCGCGCTATGACAGAGATCCGAGCCGACAACACCCGCTCCTGTAAAGACGCTCTGAGCAAAGCTGGCAAGTTTAGTGATCGTGTCTACGGTCTATTTTGACGGCAAAATATCCAATTGTTGCAGTGAAGTACATTTACACGTCCTCAACCACTTTATGGGTACTTCTGTAAGAAGAAACAGTTGCTGAATATTTTTGGGTCATTTATGACCCAACCGGCATATATGGGTTTGTTAGAAAGGCACGTAGTGATAAATTGCTCGTTCTTGGTGCTATTTCATCTCAGCATCCTATGCACTGGTATCAGAGGTGGAATCGGTCATTCTCAACCGCTTTGGTTCCGCCTGCCGTGAAACCGTCTCTCCAATTGACGGCTATGCTGCCAATGCCGCCGCCGGGTACACACTTCCGTCTCCCTGGGGGTCCATCAGGGCAATCTGCACCAGCGCTGAGCAATATGCGAGCGCCCGCATACGTGGTGGCTCAATCGATATTGACATTGAGCAACAGGCGAGTGCCGGAGACAGCTACTCCATGGGCTAGAGGAGCGTGCCAGCCACAACAGAGGTGCCACAGGAGAGCAGATAACCGCATGGTCAGCTGCATAAAGAGAGCAGCATTCAGCGAGGAACGTCTGTTCACGAAGGATCCCATCCGGCGCCCGGCGGGAGCTGATGTTGAACAAAGTGAAACGCTTCTTGTGCTGAAGCTTTATCTTTCTTGAAGTCGCGGATTTTCCATTTTATTTCGCTTTAGTTTTGTGTCTTCTGTGCCAACGTACTCAAAGTTATTAAACTTCCTTGAAGTATTCGCAGCTATTTCTCCCGTTTTGTCTCAGGCAAATGCATGGGTCATGGGCGATCACAGAATATAACAGAGGGAAATATTTCAAAATCGCATATTATTTTTTTGTCCTCCAAAGCCGAAAAATTGGAAGCCTGAAGAGAACTGTCGGGCACAGCCAGCATGCTGCCGTCAGGTCGATCGCCAGTGGCAAGGAAAACCCAGGGCGTCTACATGAAACCTCTGAGGTCGTTCCTTACGGGGTGATTAGTTGGTCATTAGTTGATCAGCTTGATCAAGGTAAGTACCCCACATTATTGTTCTTTCCCTTCATGGGGGGGGAGAGGGGAGTGGCTAGCGTGGCATCAACTGCTGTGGTCATATGACTTCAAAGTGGTAAGGACAGTGAGCTAGGTTTAAGCTGGGGAAGGGCGTCAAATCCTGACTCTGCATGCGAGACTGCAGAACATACAGAATGCCACGGACCCAACTGAGCGCACGCGCTAACCTCTACATGCGAGACTGCAGAACATACAGAATGTCACGGACCCAACTGAGCGCACGCGCTAACCTCTACATGCGAGACTGCAGAACATACAGAATGTCACGGACCCAACTGAGCGCACGCGCTAACCTCTACATGCGAGACTGCAGAACATACAGAATGCCACGGACCCAACTGAGCGCACGCGCTAACCCTCAGCAGCAACTACTCGACTTGCTTATGCTTACCAGCGGTTAGCTAGCTAAAATAACAAATGAGACAACAAATCTCCTCAGAAACCCCTACTGGAACAATGGATGACGCTAATCCGGGAAGAATCACGTCTAATGTATAGTCATTGTGGTAAGAATAGAAGGCCAGCTGGAGCGGCACGCCGTCACGCCGCCTGGTCTCTTTCAGCCGCTCGCCGATCCTTTTCTGGGCTGTTTTGTGGGACACGACGGCGCCTCACATGAAGACGGCACCGCCACTGGCACGTCCAACGCCGCACAAAAGCAGACCCAACAATATCACCGTCAATACCCCCACTGGATATGGGCGAGCACCAACCAATAGGCCAATGCTAAAGTGGATCTGCAATGCCATGGAGCGTTGTACCACGGCGACCCGAGATGACGGCACAACTTTTGTTAAAACATGAAGGTGATATTTATGGCATCGTCTTTCTCGACACCTTGACGTTTTCCCAAGATCTCTTCAGATATGTAGCCATAGTTTTCCAGACGGGACGGTGCCATCCTCATGTATTTATCATGGTACTATTCCAGACCCCATTCTGACCAATAACACACGAACAGTGGCGGCGGAAAGTTTTCGTCCAAGGGGAGGGCACCTTCAATTGGGCCCATCTCATCAGCGGGAAATGTCCTAGAGGATCGTTTAGCGGCAAATTTCACAGAAATCATCACTAATTTATCGTGCAGTCAGAATCACGAAAATGCACCAAACTCATTTACTTCGAATTTGAAAAAATGGGTACTTATTTACCGTCCAGAGATAAATGCTTACTGGCCGATTGTTAGTGACAGGCAGTCTGATAAAAGGTGTTGAGTAGAATGCAGATTTCTAACTTTTTGGCTCCCTTCGTTTTAAGTCATCTTAGAGGGACAAAATGCACCCCCTGTGTGGTTGTGATTTCCTTTTAACCTGCGCCCCACCGGGGGTCCGGCGCCACCTTCGCCCCACCGGGGGCCATCGATGACCCCTCTCTAACTCCGAAAATATGGGCGTTAGCGCAAATCTGCAAAGTGCATTAGAAAGCTCGCGTAAATTCAGTAAGAAATTACTTTATATGTTTTAGCGCTCAGGTCAATAGTTTGACCTCCAGAGGTCAAATTATGTCAAGATCGGCTATTTTCACTCCAATATGCAATGCTTAAGCAAACTGGGCATAACTCTTATGCCATTAGAGCTATTGAGATGTGGTAAAGTCCATTGGATAGGAAAATGCCAGACCTTTATCTGCTATGTGGAACGTAATGACCTCCCGCCAGTGGTTTGACCTCCAGAGGTGACCTCGTGACCTAATATGACCTGAGGTCACGAAAGGTCAGAAGGTAACCTTGCTGTATATCAAACGAAAGCCAGTGACGAGACATACTCGATGGTGTTTGATTCAGCGCTCTAGCTTATATAGGTCAAAAGTTATTTTCAAAATACTGTTTTTGACCCCTGGTGACCTTGGATGACCTTGGACAGGTCAAAGGGCAAATATGGCCCCTGGAATCGGTGAAAGGGTGTCCAAGAACGCTTTTCTGATCAAGCCGAGCATTTTCAATCGTTTTTGTAACTTTTAGATCATAAGACAGCTTTTCCCCATGCTTTTTCAATGGGAGAGGTCACATCGTGACCTGAACTCAGGTCACGAAATAGAAAAATCCCGGATATAAAACTTGTAGACCCTGGAGGGATTATGAAGTGTAGGAAGTTTCAAAACAATCGCCTTCGAAATGTAGCTCTTACAGAGCTCTAAATTTGAAGTGAGGTGACCTTGGTTGACCTCGTCTGGTGACCTGACCTTGGGCAACCTGGGATAAAAGATTTCAGGGATGGTGGGAAAATTACGCAGTGATAGGTAGAGCCCTCAACCGTGGTGCTGCCCCTCGTCGTTTTTCTGCTCTCCTTGAAAAACCTTAGGGGGGCATCGATGACCCCCCGGTGGGGCGAGGATTAATACGCATGTCCACTGCAAATATAATTCGGGAACACCTTTCGCTTCGGCGAATAAGGGGCAGTCCAAAAATGCATCCATCTCTGCATTGTTGTGCCGCTAGAGTGAAAACCGGTCGCGCATATCCAGACAGGAGCCTATTAATTAATCAAAGCAGTTAAAACTCGATGAAAATTAAGGAAACTGATGACTTCTGAGTATCTCGAAACTATCATAGTTAATGTGTTAGAACAGAAGCTGTCTCAAAACAGTTTAGATTCACTGCACACACAGCCTTGTTTATAACCTAGGCATGCCTAACGTTATCTCACTATTCATATTCAGGCACCAGGAGCAAGTGCCTCAATGTCAACGGGCGCCACCTTCGCCCCACCGGGGGGACATCAATGGCCCCCTCTAACTCCGAAAATATGGGGGTTAGCGCAAATGTTCAAAGTGCATTGGAAAGTTCCCGTGAATTCAGTATGATTTAACTTCACATGTTTAAGTGCACATGTCAATGGTTTGACCTCCATAGGTCAAGTTCGGTCACGTTAGTCTATTTCCACTAAAATATGCACCCGCCTCGGCTGGCCTCCGAGCCATCTTCGCCGTGGTGGTGGGGGGAGGGGGGTTCAAACACCCACTTGAGCTCGGCTCCAATGCGGGATAGCGAAAAAAACGCGGAAGTTGAAGGTGGCATGTAAGAGGGGAGTTCTTGGGCTCTAGCGTCTAACAGAGTTGAGTTAGAATAATTCTGTAGGCGCCATTTGCTTCCTCTTTTACGGCAAATCGAATTATGCATATCAACCACATATCGGGCAGGCACACAGCCACATATGGGGTGGGCACACAACCAAATATCGGGCAGGCACACAGCCACATATGGGGTGGGCACACAAACACATATCGGGCAGGCACACAGCCACATATGGGGTGGGCACACAACCACATATGGGGTGGGCACACCAACAAATATCGGGCAGGCACACAGCCACATATGGGGTAGGCACACAAACACATACCGGACAGGCACACAGCCACATATGGGGTGGGCACACAACCACATATGGGGTGGGCACACAACTACCTATCGGGCAGGCACACAGCCACATATGGGGTGGGCACACAAATAAATATCGGGCAGGCACACAGCCACATATGGGGGGCACACCAACAAATATGGGCAGGCCCACAGCCACATATGGGGTGGGCACACAACCACCTATCGGGCAGGCACACAGCCACATATGGGGTGGGCACACAAACACATATCGGGCAGGCACACAGTCATATATGGGGTGGGCACACAAACACATAAAACACATATCGGGCAGGCACACAGCCACATATGGGGTGGGCACACAAACAAATATCGGGCAGGCACACAGCCACACATGGGGTGGGCACACAAACAAATATCGGGCAGGCACACAACCACATATGGGGTGGGCATACAAACACATATGGGGTAGGCCACAACCACCTATCGGGCAGGCACACAGCCACATATGGGGTGGGCACACAACCACATATCGGGCAGGCACACAACCAAATATGGGATGGGCATGCATGCACCCATGGGGGATTCTGCACGGGGGTATTCTGCGTGGTAACGGAGCAAAATATGGCACCGATCGATATCCAAGGCATACACGAAATAAACCCGGGTTAACTTTTACCACTGAAAACTGAACGTGGTCCAGTTGCAGTGTGGCGATCTAAGGCTAAAAGGGTGCCCAATCGTGAAATAGGGGCACCCAACCACACAGTAGAGGACACCCGGAAAAGAATGAGGGGCATTCGCGTAAAATAGAGGCGCGCCAAAGCTGCAAAAAAAAAGGAAATGGTGGACTAATAAATATTTTGGTTTAACGACGCAATCTTGCAAGGGTCATACAGCGTTTCCAATTCTTACCCTGGTGGAAAGTATTTTGGGGATCAGATGAAATTATCACAGCCTCTGCCAGGATTTGAACCCGGGACCCGTCGCTCAGAATACAAGTGTAGTACCCACTGAGCCACGCATCCTCCGACAATGGAAGGTAAGGAGCGCACAATCATGCACTGGAGGGTGGTCCAAAGTGGACGAGAGCGATGCTTTTACAGTGGGTCGCTCTAGGGCTAAAAAGGGCGGTCAATCATAAAATAGGGACGCCAAACCACAAAATTGAGAGTGGCCAGAGGTGAACGAGGGCGGTGAACATTAATAGTGGAGAAGGTCAGCGGAATCATGCAGAAGAGGGCATCCTTACAAGTTATCGTAACGCTTTTTCAGACCGAAGACAAACGACATACATATTTAATAATTATCCATCTTACTCTGAAAGTGAAGTTGATATCGGTTCGATCGATGCAATTATTCCACAGCCACCCCTAGCAAAGGGAGAAGCAGAAACTGATGCCGACTCTGATATAGGTAATGTAGAGGTTATAGGTGATGTGGGCCATCTACCCAGGAGAATCTTGGGCACTCAGGCAGTGCTGGTGCTGAGGGACCACTCGCCTGACCTCTCCGATGGTGACCATGTCCAATTCCAGCCGCCTTCAACACTACAGGAATCAGGCTACAGCGCTCGTGCAGCTCAGAAATGGGAGCATCACAGTATACCAGCAAAATGGGAGTAGCCATTCCCCGAACATGGACTTCCGACACGTGGCACATCGGAAAAAAGTTCCAGGCTGCAATAAGGGCATTAGCCCATGCATGCTGGAGTTTTTTTCAACATTTGAGAACTCTTTGGGCGCCTTCAGAAAATGTTGATTTGACGACAGGGTCGAGCTACTGGTGGACCACAGTAAAGTAAATGTAGGTAAAAAACGGGCCGATTACTCCGAGGCCGCTTATGATACAATAATGTGCGTGATCGCCATAGTGTAACTCTCTGGATATATCTCTCTTCTCTGCTGAATACTTATCTGGCGGCACGGGACACGGTCAGACTTTTGCACGGGATACGGTCACACTTTTGCACGGGACACGGTCAGACTTTTGCACGGGATACGGTCAGACTTTTGCACGGACACGGTCAGACTTTTGCAGGACACGGTCAGACTTTTGCATGGGACACGGTCAGACTTTTGCACGGGACACGGCCAGACTTTTGTTTTCAAAGGGGTGCCCCATGCTTTGCACTGTGCAGACAATTCAGAGGTCACTGACGATCCATACAATACCACAAGGTCAGACTGCTGTTGGAAATCATTAACAAAAACTCTAATATACTAAACATCCCACAGAACGTCAGCATTGACGAACACATAGTCGCATTACGGCAAGCATGGAACTAAGTCGATCATAAGGGACAAGCCTATCGGGAAGGGATTCACGGTTTAGTGTCTGCACGTCAGACGGACATCTGATCCATGCTGCGCCTTAATGCGGCCAAGCCGCTCAGCTCTCGACACTGGCTTGGGCCAGAGTGCTATGTCTTTCTTGGAGTAGCAGATGCAGCCGACTTGAACTCTGATACCACAGTTTTCTTTGACAATTTTCTTACTAGTCTTCCCCTGATGGATTCGTTTTTTGAGAAAGGTTCAGGAGGTTCCGGTACCATCAAGAATAACCTAACGCAGCGGGCTAATGAAACCGAGAAGGTGGGATGTCCCACCCCCGTCATCCGGAGAGTTTTTTTTCGAGCCGTATCATGAATGATGCAGACACTGTATCGTACCTGCGCAGGTCGGCTTGCTGAGTTTCCAGTTGGTCCGCCTTGTCTGAGTAAATGTAGTTTGGTCGTTCCATGTAGAACTTGGATGGGTACTCGAAGTCTAAAGTACACTGGGCATCATTTCACATCCAGTTTCAATGTAACCCACGATGCCCCGCTGTTTCATTCAGATAATTGCGTCTCCCTTTTTGCTACAAATGAACATGATATCCTTGCATATTTGGTTGCGCTTTATCAAACACGAGAATGAAAGAGAAACGAGAAAAAGGGGAGGGTTGTCTGCAAAAAGGGGAGGGTTATTAGGACAATACGATCAGCACTCATTGGAACCAGAAGCGTTTCGTATTGGATGAATAATGAATATAATGCTGCAAATAGACGCTTTATTTAGGAATTGCACAATGCTGCAATCATCTGCTCTCCAGACTGTGGCTTGATTTTTGGGGCTTATCGACGCATCAACTGCAAGGGTTATGTGGCGTGACCAACTCTTTCCCTGTTTGAAGGGCCTCGGAAGTCAGATTTCTCCTTGTTCAGGGAATCTGCCGGGCGGTGCAAACTCAGGTCCACCGCGTGCGCCGCCAGTATGTCAGCCACTGCATCAGTGCGCGCCCATGACCGACACTTTTCGACGAGACTGTATTTCTTATGGAGAAGATACTGTATGTCACCCTTCTCGATTATGTTTTTGGTTGTTTTTTATTCGAAAGATACTGCTGGATGTTCCACAATCCAGGGAAAACATTTAAAAAAGGCAACAGGAATATTTCAGGTCTTCTTCAACCACCTTCTTCACAAAAAATTTTTACTCTTTCACAGAAACTTGAATCCCGTATCTTAACCATTGGCAGGAAATCCTGGCACTGAAAAATCATACTTGGGATTAATTTTTATTCGAAGTTTAGCTTGTAAGTTCCTTTCAGTGACACAATTAAGGTGGTACTATATCACAAGCCCTGCACCGCTGCAGAGTCATGGGCGTTAATGGGTTAAGGTTCACCATTCTAGCAAAGAATGGCTGTGATCAGGAATTGTGTTGGAGAGTGCTCGGCGGTGTTGCCTGCCGCCCCGGCAGCAGTAGACCAGGGGAGTAAGTCTGCGTGTACCGCTGGCTCTAGCATGCTGCGCCGGGGTGCCAGTACTGCCTGGGGCGCCACTTAGGTCGCCGCCGCCCACAGGCGTCCAAGGTCGCACGCACCGCAGGCAACTGCGAGCAAATCTAGACAGCCACCAGGCCGGCGTGGCGTCACGTCTGATTTAGTGCCGATATACCCACTGGTACACAGGGCATTTTCTAAGGAAAACGCCAGTGGGTGGGGCCTCTCTTTTGCTAGTCATTTTCGTCTCTTCGAGGGATCAAGACCCTATTTGGAGGGGGGGTGGGGTAATAACATTTAGACGCGTCAGTGTTAAAAAATGTTTCGCAATGTTTTATTATTCCATATTCTAGAGATTATAGATGCTGCCCTGGGCTGCCAGGTTTTTTTTCGTGGAAAGGGCCAAAGAGAGCATAAACAGGGACAAAAAGCGTTCAAATTTTATTTACTTTAAAATGAGAAAATAAATACCACAAAAGCCACATTTGAGGCTAAAACGACCCCTAACGATTGTCATAAACCCAAAAAAATGGACAGAGTACTCTTGTATCACTGTTTAAAACTAATTGTTGGCTGTTTGATATTGACTTGAATTTGTTTAACACACTGTCAATTTAATAGGAAGCCAGGGGTGCCCTTCCAATCCCGCGTGCCCATCAAATGATTTTATCCACATAACCAGAAAATGTGTTAGCATCATCAATTTCTTCGCCACAATACTCCCCGCCAACATTTCACATCTTTCCTGCTTTTAATTTGTTTGCTCTTGAACAGTGGTGGATCTAGGATTTTGTTAAGTGGGGGGAGGGCGGTGTCTCAAAGGGCGCACTTTGCCATCAACTTTTCACCCAAAGGGTGTTTATAGTATGGTATCCTTCGCGTCCGGTTTTCGGTGGCTGTCATTTTTGTGGATCGTATTTTTAACAAAGTTCTGTCTCTTCCTCCCACCGCCATAGCAGTTTCTTTGCTGCTCTGTTGATTTTTGGTGTCAGAACAGTCTATTCAAGAGCGAAAAAGGCCACAAGAAGCCATATTTACGCAAAGGACAAACCAAAAATAGCTGCTAGAAAAAGGGCCAAATAAGGCAAGATTCCAAGAACATCCGAAGAAAACACAGGGCAAGCACGACAAAAAGACCAAATTAGAGACATTTGGCCACAAAATAGACAACCTGGCAGCCCTCATGCTTCTGCAATTTATTCGAAATTGATAAACAATTTTCGTATTTTTCTTTCTGAGTGCGACAAGTTAAGTAAATTCCTAAAGCATCGAACACGTGTGGTTTATAGTCTAAATCAAGAAACGTTTTTTATGTACATACTTACTATGATGTGTGACTGTTGCTGTCAAAATCATCTAAGGAATGCAGTGGAAAAACCAATTAAGAATTTTTGGGACTTATCGACGCACCAACTGTCGGGGTCATATGGCTTCGCCAACTCTTTCCCTGTTGGAAGGGTTTCTCGGGAATCAGTTTGATGATTCTGACGAATGGCTGCGGCTGAATATATAATATCTTCCAATTTTCAACATCAAAGAATTTGTCAGAAAGGCCAACTAACAGCTAATTAACTTATCAAAAAATTATGCAGCGAACGCGCTATAAATTTCACGTATGTGACCACCACAATAATAAATAAATAGGCCAAGCACTTCACACCGCCACAGCAGCAGCCAGTCTGACGCGCGTTGGCTACACCGTGCCCCGCCTAATCCACGAACGAGCTCTGAGCGCTGACAACTGACCGCGTGTGAAATGAGAGTATCATTCAATCCCTCGGTACCGACTGAGGCGTGAGCTTCCGGTCGGATAGAACACGATGTTACATTGGTAATAGGCTATCTCCAGCCCTGTGATTCCCTGATGCTGAAGCTGCTTTGCCGGAATTTCCCGTAACTACGCGCCTTGTTTCGTTTTTGCACGATGGAGCAAGTAGCCACTGGCAGAATTTTTCAACACAATTTTTTGTGGATTGCCAATTTGGGACGAGCAAAATAACAAAATTATTATTATCGGGTGGTGTTCGGTCGTATTTTCGTTAGGTGAGTTTAGGTTTGTTCAACTTTTATGTCATCTTCTGTCTGTTTCACTGAGGGGGGATTTTCAGACACTGGGGGTAGGTGAGGAGGGGGAGGTTTGTTACAGGGACAAATTGATACAACGCTGATAGCTCCCGAACCATGACACTAGATGCCTTTGGGCTCTGGCCATGATAAGCTGATACCGGAAGCCAGTGACAGTCCCTTAGAGCTGTTGAGCTTCCTACGGTGCTGCGGACAAAGTGGGTTTTTTTCGGTCAAAAGTACATTTTCAGTGATGTTATGTTTGCAGAATTTACACCTGTATCAATTGCTGTAGCAGGGCCATTATGGCTTTGTAAGAAAGCCACGATATCGATTTTTCAGGTGATAACTTTAAATTCGCTGAGGAATTGAAAGCATCGCCGTCATACTGGTTTTATGAAATGCACTTCTGGTAAAATATGGATGGGGCACGTTGTTACTGGCTGTATCAACTTACCCCGCGCTGTATCAACCTGCCCCAACAGTATTCCACGTTAACACGGCTAATTAATAATGTTTATAAATGTGTATGCAACTGTATTTAATTTATTTTTACCAATGTTGTCACAAATTCTGATTCCTTAAACTTATCGAAATGGTGTGCGTTGCTATAGCTCTATGCTGACAAATACATCGTCAGTTTTACCGAAACTTCCGCCAGCTTTACGTAAATGATTTAAGAACATTCGAATCCATCCAAAATAAATTCAACCACTGAAAAGGTCCAATAATATTGCATAATTTATGGTTATGAATTAATGTCTTTGTGCTTTACCTACATCTTACATCCAATTTCCTAACACCATCCTTTCCTTTTGTTAGATGGTGCGGACATATGTCCGAGAGACAACCCGACGAGCCCCTCCGGTCGGCGTTTTAGATGCCGCTACGGAGCAGGCCCGGATCGGTACCTCGATAATGAGAGTAGCAAACGATTGCAGGATTCAATTTATGACACTCCGGCGGCACTGTCATGATGACGGTCAAGATGGCTACGAGACGTTTGGATATAATCGATCTTTGTATTTTTTCAGATGAGATGGAGCCTTAACTGACAGAACATCTTCCGCATGCATGCAAAATAAACCATGGATTGTCAACAGTCGCAACTCGAAAATTGGCGCACCAATTCGCTGCAAAGAACGAGCTGAGAATGCCTGACACCCATTTGTTTTTAATTTAATTGAGTAAAAATGGATTTCATTTCATTCAATAAGTAAAAAAAAACATGTACTGATGCAGAAAAAGTAGGAAGTTCTTCTGCGACCTCAACGCCGCTTGGTCGAAATGTAAGGAATAAATATTTCTGACGTTTCGCACATGTTTTTCGGTTAGTTTATAAGACAATATTCGTGCGTAACAACTTGCCCCGTGACCAGTAACAACTTACCCCGTAGTGGGGGCATATTGAAAATTTTGACTTTGCTTCAAGTTTTCAATTGATTTAGGGCTTTCTTGACAAAGGAAAGAAAATAACTGGTAACATCTGATAAAGAAATGAATAAGCTATCGAACAACACTCGCTTTATACATATCGTAGTGATAATTTGGAAGGTACAGCTCATCCCGTGAAAACTGTATCATATGACCCCATCCTCACCTACTTAAGCCCACGGGGGGGGGGGCAAATGCCCCCAGTTAACAGGTTCAAAAATGGACTGATTGTACACATGGTTTATATTTACAAGCCAAGATATTTGTCAATTTTCTAAAATCAATTCTTAAAGGTATAATGTGCAAGTGCGATTTAATCACATTTCCTTGCGTTCCAGAGGCATTCTGAATGGTCCACCGTAATACCTGATCAAAATTTGTATTTGCGTGGTAGAGGAATTCTGTTATAAAACATGGTTTCCGAAAAGATACAAAGTGTAGCTTAATGTTACAAATGACACATTTTTCCCATGCCTGCCCCCACTTACGCGGTTAGTTTATTTCACTCCATATCATAATCCACCGCCCACCCCCTCCACATGTCGATATTTCTTACGTCTCCACAAAAGCACCATCGACCGGAATGGCTGTCGTACTCTCGAGCGCACCCAACGGTGCAGTCAGATTCATGTTTCTCATCATCTCCGGTCCCTGACTGGGGCCAGTTGCAGGACGTAGATGGCAGCTCCGGAGTGAGCTCTACTTCGGTCCTACCCACAGCGTGACCGCCCCGGCCCTAATCAGAGGTCAGTGAGAGAAGCACAGGGCAACCCGATGATAGACATTCGCCACCACCACAGCCAGCGGCCCCTCCCGGCAGCAACAATCCAGCCGTCAGCTGGCGCCACCTATACCTGCCGTCACAGCCATCAATAATAAGCGCCGTCAAATTCTCGCAACTCGCAGACAGAACACACAGTACAGCAGGTACATACACGGGATGAGCAGCTGGGGGAGTTCCTGTGTTGCGCCATATTGAGCAGTGTAAATGGCGAAGATGTGCATTCACAAGTGGAGCATAATTGGCGGCTATTTTGCCTCTAACACACACGCACCAACGTGACATTAACCAACTACGCTGAACCAAAAGTGACATTATTTTGCACGCTTATCACACCAGGATGACCAGAGTCTCTATATTTAATCGGCTATGTTGTCCCGAATACACAGGATTCAAGAAGGTTCCTATGTCGTGGGCCTGATAGGTGCCACCACTCATATCAGCAGTCGAACGAAAAATAAGCTTGCTAGCACATTATATATTTCACACACACACACACACACACACACACACACACACACACACACACACACACACACACACACACACACACACACACACACACACACACACACACACACACACACACACACCACACATACACACTCACACACACACACACACACACTATATATATATATATATATATATATATATATATATATATATATATATATCAAACCACACAACGAAATAATCTGCAGAAGATGAAACATTTCACGATGATACTGCCCTAAATACTGTTCCACGAAATTACATTTTAGTCTTCATTGATTACACTGCCAGCTGATTACCACTCTTTTGCTTCTTTTGCGTCCGCAGCCCAACTTCTTCGTTATCGTTAGCCTGTGTGCTGCATGAAGTGGTCGGTCAGTCCTGGGATGCCTCAGCGGCTTGGCTGTGTCCGGCTTGTGAGGTAACTAGTAAATGTCAGGTAGGTTTCGAGGGCAGCCATGCGTTCGGCGATCACGGCTGGCATCGACCCCGGCCCCGCGGCCATGCAGTAGTAGAGCGCCTCATTTTGCACCGACCATGCAAATTATTGGGTGGCGGTGGTTTTTCCCATTGCTTGAGACCTCCGGAATCCAATGGTACCAAAATCATACAAATTCAAAAATTTCTAGGGGTCGCGGATTGGATTTGAAATTCTGAATTTGTAAAAAAGGTAAAAAAGCCTGTTTTGATGCCACAGAGATATAGCTCTTCTGTTCAGAGCCCAGAAACCGAAATCCAACGGTCGTTTGCCATAAATCCTGTTTATTTGGAACGTATTTGGTTGAATTTAGAAGCCAGATTACTCTTAATATTAAGTTAACCATCATATTTTAGCAAAATGTAGGCATTTGCATGCCTATTTCGATGTGTATTTTAGTTAATACGCGCTCTGTGTACTATCATAGTAAGTGAGTTACTTCGGTCACGTGAGGAGCATTTATAACACTTTGGTGGGTAAAAATGGCAAAGGCTGTGTCAAGAATGGATGTTCATACGGCTAAACCAATAAAGGATGTCTGAGATTCGCTCAAATGTTTTATCCCGAACATGAACTATACCATCCTTAGATTCTGCCTCAATAAGCCGCATTCCACCACACCATAGTAGTAAGTACCTTTCCAATGTGTACGCTTTGATTAGAAAATAAAAGTTTATGAATAATTAAGTAAAATGCAGCATCTTCAAATGTTTAGGAAAACTGTCCTATTGTAGCCAGGCTCGGGCCTGCAATAACACAGTTTTTTTCGAAAGATCATGTTACTAATTGATAACCGAAGTGATCTTCCACGGATCTTTTTTCTTATTCCGGTGAGAAACTCTTATAATTTTAATTCGGCTTGATCACAGACTAAGTTATGGAGACAGAAGACCTATAAACCACAGGAACTCGGATATTGAGCCTCCCCCTCCACCTTGGATCCACCATTGCTGGCCAGTCAAATACGGGCAAATTGCCGGCGATTCGATCCACTACCCGCGTCTATAACGTAGGTCAGCCTTTTCGAACAGCACGAAATGTCCTCAAGTATTTCTTCCACATGGCCTATGATAGTGATGACAGACAATAGGCCTACGAAAAGGTTGTAGAAAAAGTCCTTCCGTTCTGGCATATGGCTAGAATACACACCATCAGTGAGCGAAGTTACCGGCATAGACTAGAAAAACTGTGGCAAGAGTGGCGGAAACTCCAAAAAGCCGGAGCCATCCATGTCAGAAAAATGTAGAAAATTTCCGTTAGTGTTGGACAATCTAAGGGACATATAACCACCAAACGTGATTGTTGAACTACAACAGAGCCACCTACTAACATCCCATTACAAGGAAGAAGACATCGTGTTTTACGCTGACCAGCGTGGCGCCAGGTAAGAGACCACGAGCGGTAATGACAAAAAGCTCACTGGAAAGGAACGACTGCAGAACGAGTGACAGACGGCACAAAGAAGAGCAGCGGGAAGTTCTTCGGCTGGTGCCGCGCTTGAGTATGAGCACTCGACTCAGCAAGCTCTGCTGAAGAATAAATGTACGATGTGCAATCCGACGAGGAAGCTGTGGAGACCGAGTCTGCGACGCGCATAGCGAAGCGTCACGCCAAGAACTTACCCGTTCAACTACCACGGCACATCCTTCGAGCACCTGCCAGCATAGAAGCTGGAGATCGCCTTCTTCTCCCGAATCGGCAGGTGTGCTATGAAATAAACTGAACTGAAATTTGTATACATTCTTCTGACATGGTTCGCTCCGGCCTTTTTAAGAGTTTCTGTCACTCTTCCCGCAGTTTTTCTAGTCTATACCGGCAGCTCCGCTCAATGACGGTGTTTATTCTAGCCATGTGCCAGAATGGGAGGGCGTTTTCTACAGCCTTTTCGTAGGTATCTTGTCTATCATCACAATCATGAGCCACGTAAAATAAATACTTCAAATTTTTCGTGATGTTGGAAACTGGCCCCTGTAATTGAGGAGGAAGGCTGGCTACGGAAAGACACGGGTTGTAGATCAAGTCGCCGGAAATTTGCCCGTATTTGTTGACTGGCCAGGGTCATTTTCATCTGTTTCCGTAACTCTAACTGTGATAGAGCTAAACAAAAACTATAAGATATTCTCACAGGAATAAGAAAAAGATCCGTTGAAGATCACCTCGGTTATCAATTAGTAACCTGATCTTCCGACAATTGTGATATTGTAGCCGCAAGCCTTATGGCTAATTATTATTAACTAATTAATATTATTATTAATTAATTAATTATTATTATTGCTTAATTATTTATAAACGTTTATTTTTAATCAAAGCTTACATATTGGAAAGGTACTTAGTAATATGGTGTGGTGAAATGGGGTTTATTGAGGCAGAATCTAAGGATGGTATAGTTCATGTTCGGGATAAAACATATGAGCGAATCAGACATTCTTTATTTGTTTAGCTTTATGAACATCCATTCTTGACACAGTCTTTGCCATTTTTACCAACCAAAGTGTTATAAATGCTCCTCACGTGACCGAAGTAGCCCACTTACTATGATAGTACACAGAGTGCGTAATAACTAAAATACACATCGAAATAGGCATGCAAATGCCTACATTTTGCTAAAATATTATGATTTACTTAATATTTAGAGTAATCTGGCTTCTAAATTCAACCAAATACGTTCCAAATAAACAGGATTTGTGCCAAACGACCGGTGGATTTCGGTTTCTTGGCTCTGAACAGAAGAGCTATATCTCTGTGGCGTCAAAACAGGTTTTTTTACCATTTTTCACAAATTCAGAATTTCAAATCCAATCCGCGACCCCTAGACATTTTTTGATTTGTATAATTTTGGTACCATTGGACTCAGGAGGTCTCAAACAATGGGAAAAACCACCACCACCCAACAATTTGCATGGTCGGTGCAAAATGAGGCACCCTAATGCAGTAGTGGTTGACGGTGCCGCCGATTCAAGATGACTGGTGGCAGTCACGTAGGCGACGGCCGTCCTCAGTCATACACCGCAGTGGCGGATCCAGGGGAAAGGCATTTGCCCCCCCAAACGGAAAAGCTTGGGGCAAAACTATGTTTTGCCCCCCCAAAGCGTTCGACCTCCTTTTTCCCCCGACTCCTTCTTAGTTTATAAGTAAGATTTAGGTGGTTTAACACTCAACTTCAAACATAACTAGTTAATTTCAGTTTAAATATTGGGCCTTGGATAGGAAAAAAGGATCTTGAGCCCATATTTTCACCCCGCGACGTTTTTTTTTGCTTTTCGCCTCAAATACCCAAAATTCTACCGGCGAATCTGTAGCGCAATTTCTCACTCCGGAATGTTTTTTTCCTTTTCGACTTTGGTTTGCCCCACCCAAACTGACCGGCTAGATCCACCACTCATCCCCCGCCGAGGCAAACTCTCCAGGTCGAGCCCCTCCCACGCGAGTGAGGGTCTAGGGGAGACGCCTACCTGGTATTCTGAGGGGAGACACCTACCTGGCGGTCCGAGGGAGACGCCGTCCAGGCGGTCCGAGGGGAGGCGCCGTCCAGGCGGTCCGAGGGGAGACACTGTCCTGGCGGTCCGAGGGGATAAACCGTCCAGGCAGTCCAAAGGGAGACGCTTATCTGGCATTCTGAGGAGAGACGCTTATCTGGCATTCTGAGGGGAGACACCATCATGGCGGACCATTACATGCCCAGGAAGGCCAGTTTTTACTTCACGGAACACGCGCCCCTCCACCACCCCCAGCATGTTCTGCGAGAGCTGTATAACTCTTTTTCTGGAGGCTGGCGCGAACGCACATTGATGTTTTGTAAATATGCTGTAGACTGCTGCCCACAGCAGGATCCTGTCTGCCAGGTCCTCCAGCACGATTCCGTCTGCCAGGTCCTCCAGCAGGATCCTGTCTGCCAGGTCCACCGGCAGGATCCTGTCTGCCAGGTCTTCCAGGTCCTCCAGCAGGATCCCGTCTGCCAGGTCCTACAGTAGGATCCCGTCTGCCAGGTCCTCCAGCAGGATCCCGTCTGCCAGGTCCTCCAGCAGGATCCTGTCTGCCAGGTCCTCCAGCAGGATCCCGTCTGCCAGGTCCTCCAGCAGGATCCCGTCTGCCAGGTCCTCCAGCAGGATCCCGTCTGCCAGGTCCTCCAGCAGGATCCTGTCTGCCAGGTCCTCCAGCAGGATCCCGTCTGCCAGGTCCTCCAGCAGGATCCCGTCTGCCAGGTCCTCCAGCAGGATCCTGTCTGCCAGGTCTTCCAGCAGGATCCTGTCTGCCAGGTCCTCCGGCGTTGGACGCAACTTCCCGTTCTCGACAGTACACATCCTCCCTTCAACGCAACGCTCGGGCTGCCTCCGCTGCTCCAGTGCCCTCCAGAACCTCAGGAAGGCGTTCAGAACAGCATCTCCTGATTATGAGAGATGACCGTCAAGCGCTACCAGTGCTGAATTAAGGTAATACTAACTATTGTCATCATTATTAAGGGTTTCTTATACGGTGTTCTGTGCAAGGCACTTTTGCTTGCCTCTTAGGGCGTGGGAATTTTTTAGGGAGGGTGGGTTTCTTAATGCCTCAAAGGGTTTTTGTAATTGACCGAAGTGTTACAACATTTGCAGTGGTCTGGCTACAAGTGAGCCAAGGGTTTTGATTATGCTTATTATTGTTGGGGTTGGTGTTACATCAACTACAAAGTTATACCGTATGCGCAATCAAGCCCTCCTTTGCAATCGTTTTTGAGGATCGGGTTGTAATAATTCTAGGACGCACCAGGTTGTGAATCTCGAACTGTGGCTCAGGCGTCTGACAGAGTTGAGTTAGAATCAACTTTAGGCACCGTTCGTTTCCTCGTTACGGTGAATCAAATGAGGTATACTATGACCATATTAGACCAAAACACAAAAATGGCCTGACCTAAGGTCAGGTCAGGTCAGCATCTGACCTAACATAGTCAAGATGTATGTATATCAATCGACTTGCAATCATAATCCAAACACATTGTATCAAAATAAAAGCTTTGCCGTCATTTTCTAAGTTATTGACCAAGTCTGAAAACTTGCTAAAGTAGTCACAGATGACCTCTCAAGTCACTGGTCCAAATTTGCAAATGAACCTAGGAGGGGCCTAAAACATTGGGATTTGGAGAACAGGAAGGTATCTACAGAAGCTGTATCTACAGAAGTGGAGCCGTTTTTTGAATTCCTGTTTTCGTTATGTATTTCCAACGGAGACCTCGGTACCTGACACCAGGCCATTGATATGAAAAATTCCGGAATAATCACCAAACCCAGCGAGGCGCTGGGTGAAGTCTTTAGGTGAAGGGTGAAGCTTTAATTGTTCTTTTTATGAAATTAGAGCTCATTGTTTACTGTGTGCTTTTGTGGCGGTTAGGAAGCTAGAAACATTTTGTTTAGAGGCCATAGAACATGTGTTATTCTGCACTTTGATACTGTCTGTGTGTATTTTGGTTGTGCAAGAGCTGTTAAATAAATCAGATTCTCGAAATTGCAACAAAAAAGCTATAAAGATCACCAAAATATACTTCGAAGAAATCCCATTGTTAAATGTTCTTCCTCTTTCTATAAGGGCTGTTACATATGACGTCAGCCAAAATTGAGGGTTATGATAAAAGAACACTGAGAAACACTAGTAAAGGGCGCAGGGTGTCGATTCTATCTGTGTGGTATTTTCGGACCCCAATGGAACGTTAAGTGATATGGAAATTTACTTTAACTTTGGTGTTTACTTTAAATGTTTTTAATTTGCTGCATCGGGTGAAACATGTCTCTGAGAAGGCTAGAACACCTAAGTTTTATATCTCTTGTACGGTGTTCACATATCATGTCATTCAATACTGGGGTTGTTCGGACCCTCCACTTTCTCAAATCGTCGGAAATGGCTGAACCCTTCCCATTCTGATGAATCTCAAGATTTTAGACCCTCTCTGTCACAAACTGTTGTACACCTCCAAAGCACTAGTAAAGGCGCAGTGGCCTGATTTTATCTCTTTGGCCGTGTACGGACACCCTATTGAACTTTGAAGTGTTATTGAAATATTGGTTACATTTTCGTGTTTTTTATATTTTCAAATTGCTAGTACGTAAAACAGGCCTGCGAGAAGGATAAAACACATTACGTTATGCTATCACTTTTAACATGGTGGTTATCGACATTCAATGTGCGGCGGGGCGGGACAAAGTCGCGCGATGACTACATTTTTACTTTGATGAAGCTAGTGAAAGTTGATAAGTTTTGAAGTGCTGCGGCAGCATATGATGAGTTGCTAAATGTTGGCCTTCCCCTCGAATCGAAATTAAAACACTGAGAATATTCGGGCACAGCCCTTCATCAGAATCGTGTAAATATCAATAATTCTCGTCCTGTATGCCGATAATTGCGCTTCACAAAATGCCTTTTAGAATGAATCGTTAAAAACAAGATTGGATGTCGTGACAACAACGCCTAGACCAGTCATTGTGACAGACTTTTCTTTTATAAAGCTAGTGTTTGGCTGAAATAAAAGAAAAGTCTGTCACAAATACTGGTCTAGGCGTTGTTGTCACAACAGCCAATCTTATTTTTAACGATTCATTCTAAAAGGCATTTTTGTGTGAAGCTCAATTCGAGGTCTGGCTATACTAGGACTGAGAATTATTGATATTTACTCCACGATTCTGATGAAGGGCTGTGCCGAATATATAATTTTTCACTGTTTTTTTTAATTTCCGGATTCGAGGGGAGAGGCCAGGGAACATCTTAGAAACTAGTGAAAGTGGTCATTTCTGATAACTGCAATACCCCTGGCATGCATAACAGCTACTTTTGATGTATTTTCGATAGTTGTTTCTAAGTTATTACACTTTGAATCAACCCCCACCTATGACTGTGTTTTCTTCCAGGTGAAATGTAGATAAAACATTTGTTTGTACACTGTAAAAAAAGTTTACACTTTTTGGATTTCTGTACACACAGCAACTTTTACACCTTTTTCAAACGGAGGTTGACATCCTTTATTCATGTGCTAAACCACCCCTCTAAAACAGCAGTTGGATTTAAGAACGCGAATTTAACATGTAATATAATACGATTTATTCGGTCATTGAGTAATGTTATCTATTTTGTGTAACTATACACGCCTCATTTTTTCTTCTTTAAACGTGTTAGTTGTAATTCTACTCGGTTGAATGAAGCACTGAGTTATCTTACATCGTGCATGACACAGAAATTGGTGTCATTTCACTCTCGCAAAGCGTGCGCGGTGTAGTTTTACATTTTTAAATCGTCTCATCTTACACTGATTTGCAGGACGATAACGTGTGGGGAATCGCAAAACCGTGTACTAGTACTCAGTAAAACAGTGTAATTGTATCCGCTGCACTCCCCCACGGTGCCATTTTCGTGTGAGAAGCGAGTAACCGACACACGTAGGGATTATTTTACACTTTTGCACGATGTGCATAAATCTCAAAGATGTACGTTCACATATATTTCGAATTCAGAGTGACTTTGTGACGAGTACGTCTGCACTGGAAAAACATGTTACCTGATCGCAGTCGTGTAATGTTACACTAATATTTGGAGCGCCTTTTTCTTTTACGTGTAAGTTTACACTGATACCCTGCAGCCCCCCTCTCCACTCCAACCCTATAAGGATTGGGGGCAAGGATACATGACTTTCATATCCCATGAGAATGTATGCTTAGGCATGATGCTCTAAACGCCTACTAGCAAACGTGAAAGTCACTCAGCGTACTCTAGTTCTGGAATGCAAGGAAAGACATGACGCTTCAACACGACAGACTGTATTTTCCATAACACAGCTAACGTGCACCCAAATAAAGAGGAGTAGGGCAGGCCGATGATTGTGAACCAACACAAAACTAGCCCTTGCTCCCGACTACTTGCCTCTGATCTATGGGCCAGTCACTGATGCGCACAGAGTTACAATGGGTAGCGGTTGTCCCTCATTTACCCCGTATACTTTGGCAGTGGTCACCTTCAGAACGCTCTATTTACGCATTGACCGCGGTAAGGACTTATCTACTCGTGTAACCGGGACTCCAGAAGACCAAATCCCGGGTGCATGATTTAAGTCCGTTTTCGTAGTAGATACGAAAAAAGGTGCCCATGTGTCTGAGGTAAATGACTTAAACTACCGGGTGCTCCATCCATACATGATTAGACGTGATAGAAGTTTTCAATGTGAAATCATAAGGTATCAAACTTCTTTCATGAATTTTCTGACACTAGACTAAGGTAAATTTGATAATCAGAGTGACCCTTCAGTCCTCAATCAGCCCTCCTCGTATGTGGGATGCTTGACTTCTTTGAAGCTGTGTTAGAAAGCCCACTCTCTGTATCTATACAGGCCTGCACTCTGTGCAGGATGTTCTTGCAGGCTCCCCTCTCATACAGCTCCTCGATGGACTCCTTTAAGTCCTCCGCAGTCATTTTTAGCTCCTTTAGAGTGGCGGGAGCTCCTCATCAGTTCCGCCAGACACACGGACCGGAACCAGTAGTCCAGGGGCGACATGTCAGGGGTGCAGGAGGCCCAGGGGTGTTGTGTGAGCCTCCCGTAGTCCCTACATGTCGCCTCTGCACTGGCGGCGGAGGGTTCGGATTTAAGGGAGGAAGCACCATTAACTTTTAAACCAATTTCTTTTCATTCAACGTCAAAGGGTTAGTTTTAGAAATTCATCATTAAAGGAAGGGGGGGCACGGTGACCTGGTGACCGCTAGTTCCAGCGCCTATGCGCCCCTGGACTACTGGTTCCGGTCCGTGTGTCTGGCGGAGTTGATGAAGAGCCCCACCCCCACCACCCTGGAGGAGCTGCAAATGACTGTGGAGGACTTCAAGGAGTCCATCGAGGAGCAGGAGGTCAGGAGAGCCTACAAGAGCATCCTGCGCAAGGCGCATGCCTCTTTAGACGTGCACAGGCCTGCGCCTTTAGCCTGTTTAGACGTGCACAGTCCCTCTCGAGCATGGCTGGAGATCTTTCTCGATCCAGGGGGGGTCCTGGGTGGGTTAAGACTGGCACAGAAATACAAGCCCTATACAAAGCCTATGGGAGACTCAAAATCCAGGGGGTCCTGACCCCCCCAACCCTGCCCCGGGATTTCCACCCATGCTCTCGAGCACAGACTGAAAGAAGCCGAGCAATCCACAGAGGAGTGATTGAGGACTGAAAAGTCACTGATTATCAAATGTCCCACAGCCTAGTTCCAAAACCCATTGGACATGTTAACTTAATTGTTATTTCACATTGAAAAATTTGTCTACTTTTCATGGAATTATAAGACACCCTGAATCATAAAAGCACTCCATAAACAAAACCACTCCACACCACAAGGACAGACTCACGCGAGGCCAGTGGCATCTTTGATGCGTACTAGTCGCTGGTGGGTGCGGATTGGTAACGGCGACCCTTCTTTTCTGAATATTTTCCTGCTTATCAGCGCAGCTGGGCCTCCCCATGATGCGGATCCAGATATTTCTGATGTAGTAGGGATAAGCTTGCTGCCTGCACCAGCAGCTACTCACTTTTCGGCAGCCCCTCCAAGTTCACAACGTTAACGCCCTTAACATGGAGCGTGCCACACTTTACGAATGGACTTTTTCGGGATGGTGGCTGACAAGTCATCTTCAAACTCTTTGGCGCTGTCCAGCTGGATACACTCAAGAGAAATGCGAGTTTTTCCTCATCTGTATCTGTAAGGAAAGGTTTTTACAAGTCAGATAATGAACCATGACACTAAAACATTTCGTTTTAATAAAGCAAAAAGCTTTACATCAACCAAGAGCATGCAAAATAGCAATGGTTGATTGGAGTCAGGATCTTCATAACGCTTCCACCGGTGTCAGCCGACAATGTGAAAATGGCAGTACTTATATCTGGTTACAATACATTAACGGAGGCGAATAATAATTGTTGTGGTGTAATGACTCTTGAACTACTGCCAGGTCATACGGTGTTGCCAGATTTTCCCTCTCGGGAGTTTTTTGTCTTCAAATCGGGTGGAACTTATTTATCCTTCGCTCTGTTGGAAGGCCATTTCGCACCCCCCATAACCCCTAAGGTTTATCCAAGGTGGCTGAAAACGGCAGTGCGCAGCGCCAACGTTCTTTTTTGTAAGCTTTTCCTGACCCAATGCATATTTTTCCTGAACATTTCAAGTCAAGCTCATGCGCGGTCACGTCGCCAGGCCTGGCCAAAGTCCAAAAATATTCAAAGTGGCCGCAGTGAAAGCATGTTTAATCTATTGATCTGAAATTTGTAGCACATAAGGCAGCCAAGGACCACAATATGTGTTAACACGCGCATTGACGGGGGTCTGAGCCACCTTCGCTTTGAGACGGGGGTGGCGGGTACCCGCCTCCCCCTAAGATCTCGAGAACCACGCTAGGTAGCGAAAAACGGTAAACGGCGTTGGGTATCCCATCCACTTCTCCATCGAAAATATTTGAACCATTTTTTTGTCAGGTCACGTTTAAGGTCACTAGAGGTCAAAACATGCCGTCATAGGGATAACACGTAAATTAAGGTTTTTGGTTATTGCATCTAAACAAGTAAAGATAGAGCAAAATAACGAACGATATGAATCCTTGCAGCAAGCCCAATCGAATGATATATAATGTGACCTTTCTAGGTCAAATCAAGGATTTGACCTGACCTGAGGTCAAATTAGATAAAATGCATAGCATTGGAACTGCAGAAACAAGGCGAATCTAATGCAGCTAAAATAAACGCTCTATCACCATCCGTTGCTAAGTTATTCAGTTAAAACCATTTTTCCCATGTATTTCCATTGGAGAGGTCATGGCTTGTACCTGACCTTAGGTCATCGATATAAAAAATACCGGAACATATTTTAGAGAACTCGGTAGGCCCATTATGTGATATGAGTTTCAATCTGATAAGTTCACCCGGTTCCGACTTATGCTATCTTAAATTTTTTTTGAGGTCAGGTCACTTGACCTGCACTGGTGACTTGACCTGAGATGACCTGACCTTGAAATTTTGACAGAAGTGGTAAAAATGATGAGAGATAAGGTATAATAAGTACGGCGGCTCTACGCGCCGCCGTTTTTATGCCGTCTCCGAAAAACCCGAGGGGCCGGGTACCCGCCCCCGTCAATGCGCTTGTTAACTACACTGATATCAATGACCTAAGGTCATGTGCGGCCAATGACTTCACCACTGAATGTTTACGGGACATTTTTGAAATGCGGTTTTCTCAGTAAATACGCCTCAGATTAATTTCAAATTTCAAAATCATGTTTTCGTGGTCCATTCCTAGGCTTGAAATAAATGAATTGTGACCTGAACATTTGATAGGTGATATGAAATCACATTAACAAATTTACATTTTTAGATAACCATGTTTTCCTTTTTTCTATGTTTTTCTGTGTTCTTTGCTATGTTTTTCTTGTTTTCTATCTTAGGGCTGATAGTGACCTTGACCTGAACTTACGTCAGGTTTTTTTACATTTTGACCTGCTAAGCTCGTGTCATACCTCATTTGATTTTCCGTAGCGAAAAATGGCAACATTTTTTAATTAGGTATTTGGGCTTTCGGGCACAAAAATCTCCTAGAATCGCCCCCCGTGTCCGTAAAAATGTAGCGACTAATTTTTGGACTGCCTTTGAACAAATTGGTTTATATATTTTCGGCATGTGCATTAGGCAGCATATTTGTCTGTTTACGGAACCTAAACTATGTATGGTCCAGCATTATACATGGCGGGTTGTTTTTACACTGGAAGAGCTTTGCCTTCGAATTTGAAATGACGGCAATTGTGTGCTATTTTCCAATGAGATAACATGGACATGCTTGTGCTACACAGAGATACTCGAGCGCGTCGTTGGACTCAGTAGCTAACAGTTGGGGAACAGTATCCACTTGAAAGGGCTGGTTCCCAAAAAATATGGTATAACGTGCCACATCTGTCATGTATGGTAAGTCCCACTAACGCATTTCAACGCAATAAATCACGGTGAAAAGGTACAAAGAAACTGAAGGAACTTACCATTTGAAGAGACCAAAAACTCCGGGCACATGTTCACAGTTTCGCGCGCAATGGCGGTTGGAAATGAAGGCTTGATGCAAACATGTTCCTTTACATGAAAAACCGGGCACTTCGCTTATTTCTCAAGGATTTTCATGCTAAGTATAGTGATAAGCGTGTCAACTGAATCGGGCTCATCTGAAAAATGAGTGGCTCGGTCCAAATGTAAGGCAAAATCGAGTCCGGAAATCAATTGCGTGTAATTGGATGCTTTTTTCCGTCCTTTATGAATCCATTAAATTTTTTTGCATAAACTTACACGGTATTGGAGCTGATGTTGTTATCCGTTATTCGAATTTGAAAATGTTGGTTCTAGCAATAGTGTATCAAAACTCATTTAATGAATAGATGGTGTTAAGGGATGCCGTTTTCCGAAACAATGACATGAAAAGTGTAGTACTACATGGTTTTGATTAGCCATTACATGTTTTGTGTTTTATGATCCTTGGATGGAGAACAAAGGCTGAGTTTGTGTAAGATGACCCAGGGGTGTAAAGAAACACAATTCGGATTTTAGCGGTTGCTTTTGAAATTGGTTTGCATTTAATCGATTTTAAGCAAAAAGTGCGAAATGTGGATGATTAGTTCAGCTGACCAGATAAAAATAAATTAACCCGGACAGATCGTGTCAATAAATGCGTTTGGGTATAATTGGAATCGCTTAAGGCAGGTATGATAATCCAAAAAGTGTAAACTTTTTTACAGTGTAATAGCGACGTCATTAGACGACACAAACGATTTCAACAGTCTCGATGATACACTTGGACCAGGAGAGTGTTCTGAACAATATTGGGGAACCTGTCTCTTCTTTCCGTGGTAAGGAGGGCAATTCTTTAAGGACATACACAGAAACACATGGGAAACCGAAAAAATAGGATTCAAATTTGATTTTTGGACAAGATTCAATCCGATTCAAAAGCTGGGTAGCATGGTGTTGTAGCATGATTCTCTGCTATCCTGCAGTTTCAAAATATTCTGCGTCCAGCTGCGTTTTTCCTATATTCTATACTTATACCGAATCTTGTGTTTCACCTTTTTCAGAGATCTTCACCCACCTTGACCTTTTGGATGACCTCCTCAACACCTCTCATTGCAAGAGTATTCGAACCGTGAGCCCAGAATATGTCTTAAAACATTTCTCTGGCTTCAGGTTTCCGTCTGCTGCGATGCAGTCCCCTGAACATTAAAAACTTCGGGAGAAATTTTAGGAAACGTTGGGAAGGAGTATCCCGTTCAAGGGCACGCATGTTTTCTAGCCAGGCTGTGTGGCCCTCTGAGCCTGTTAAACCTCGAGAGTGTCTCCCCTCACCCACCATCACCATCTGAGACGCCAAATTTTCTTGGCCGTTGAAGTCGCTTCTGCACGCTCCAAGAATTGGCGCTCACTACCGCTACGTCGAATGCCCACCATCGAGCTAAATACAAATAGATGTTCTGCAGCCCACTCAAGTAGACATCATCGATGAAGTAGTCATCACGGTTCGCCACCAGCTCCACCTGATTTTCTCGACGAGAGGGTGGACATGTTTGTGGCCCTGATGTGTTATCCCTGGGCCTGGATGACGCCAACTCTTCTCAAAATTGTTCTTCATTGGCAAGCCGTTATTGAAGCAGCTCCTATGCTCATCGGAGTCATGACTGAAGAGTCCCTGGAAGCACGGACGAAAGATGTTTGGTACCTACACAAACACCACTGCAGGAAGACCGCACTAGCTGCTATCCTCAATATCTTACGTGGTCTTCAGGTCATGTAAGGCAGGCGAAGTCGAAGCCATTACCGATGTGCCTCCGATTCGCACGCTCAGGAGCTCCGCCAGACTCTTCGGACGAGGGCTAAAAGGATGGTGTGCCACGGTGAACGATTGATGATGATGAGGATGATACTGCTGATGATGACGCTGATGATGATGATGATGATGATGATGTTGATGGTGAATGTGCTTTCATGGAAACAATTTTTGCAACATCATCAGTGTCTGTTTGCAACAGGTTTGAAGTGTACTACTTGCTGAAGGCTTATTTATATTGCATTCACGCCTGCCCGAATACAGTGGCAAATTGTCTTTGTTTGGATGAACTTTTATGTGTAGCTTCCTATAAGTGAAAAAGGTATAAAACATTAGGTGACGGTCTTTGGGTCATTTTCCAATAACTTTGGGTGGCCCCAGATTTTTGTCCTGAAAACTGTAATCGGCCGCACAGTACACTGTTTCAAATTTTTGCACCTCAAATAATTTACCACAGGGGGCGTAGGAACCGTTTAAAAAGTGGGGAAGGCTAACTTTAGAGGGGCCCCACCTCAAGGGGGCCCAGCCCAAGGGGACCCATAATTATGAACCGTTTTAAACCGCTCATTTTGTGACAATAAGGCCCGCGTGCACACTGGTCTACATTAGGTATTCCCATGCATGACTTCTTACGTTTTTTCCTGTAGTTTCCTTTCATTGAATAGCTCCGTAGCGTTTTTCCACCTTGAAGTGGGAGCGGCCTCATCACGCCTGTCGATATCTGAGGAACGGCTTTTGCTCGGCGCTTGGTGCGGGATGTGTGTTCGAATTCGTGCTCTGTGTTGGGAGCGGCCTGGGAAGGAGTTTGATTGGGCTAACTATCCGGGACCCAACCGGAAGCACTCGGGTAATAGCTTCCTTGGCATTTTTCACGAAGCGCTCCTCGTCCATGGGGGCTTGCAGAGGGCGTACTACCGAACTGGAACGTTCCCGGTCAAGCTATCCCGATTGTGTTTCTTGTTGTATATTGCAGTTGCCTATATTTTTCCGACGCATTCCACATTTCAGCACACCCGATGCTGGGTTTTACACACTCATGTCTTCGATTTTATTCAAACTTTGTCTATCAGGTTATTGGCAGTCCTGAACACGCTTGTGACATTTTTAGGCTACTAAATGCAACGCTTTAGAAGTTATAGCCTCCAAAAATTTTGCACATTGATGGCGCATTAGTTTTTTCCAGTGTTCATCAATGCGTTTTGCATTTTCCAAATAATTTTCTGTTTAGTCCTTCGTTGTGGATGTTAATTGAAAACGTGATTGTTTTTACAATTATAATATCCAACTTCGAGGATTTTGTTTTTCAAAAATAATTATTTTTACTTTTTTGTAAATTTATGTTCAATTTTTGAAACAATTTGTTCTAAGTGTGGCCAGTGATTCACCCTAAAATGACCTACAATAAAACATGTTTCCCGTGCCTGTGCTTTCTAACATTATCAATTAAATTTTGCGTTCTTCAATTTATCGATGTCTAATCAGCCAAAGAGTGACGCCATGCGCGCGAAAATGGGCCGCCCGGCGCGCCCCACTGAAAGCCGACTGGCACTTCGGCCAACCGACGACACGCACGCGTGTAGTGCTCAGTGGAGACTAGGTGTTAGAAGTTTGTTGCTTGGGAAACATGCATCTACATAAGCACATGGTATTGTGGAAATTTTTACAGGGTAGGGTGTGTCGTTGAAAAAATTTCTTGTCTTTCTTTTTCTTCAATCTTTTGTTTTCGGCGTTAGTAAGGTTTCATTAAGAGTAAGGAACGCAAACAACATACGTTATAAAGTATGTGTTTTGAAGCAAGGTGAATTCAATATTATTCAGATCCTGGGTGGAAGCGAATTCATAGCTAAAAGCTAAAGGGCTGTGTTATGACAGTAGTGTATTATATTTAGTGACATTTGGTTCGGTTTACCAGCAGAGGAGGCTGAATCAATGTACCAAAAAAACAGTTTTAATTTCTATTGAGGCATAAAAGTGACCTACTTTGGTTCACAGTTTAGATGGACGTTCCTCCTTGACGTTGCCAGAACTCAGGCGTACAAAGATGGTCCAACGCGCAGTTTCTTGAGGAACAAATGAAACCTTTTTCCAAAAAGAAAGAGAAGAGGGAGAGAATTCAAACCTAACCCAACCGACCTAAGATAATTTCCCTGGCATTACAAAAGACAGAAATCACATCTTCTTTAAACTGAATCTGTGTTTGACCGCTGAATACTGCGCAAGCGCTACCACCAAGCTCTGTTGAAGTAAGTAACCTTGTCAGAAACTGACTGAATAAAAAGCGCAGAGTTTGCCGGCATTATAGGGCACCCATATTGAGTCGAAGTTTGCAAGAATCTTTCTAAACGTCAGGAACGAGAATATTTTTAAGATTATTTTCGTAGAATAAAGCTGCCTCTTTCTTTAAATTCAAATCATTTATGAATTTTGAATAGAAAATTGTGCCGAGGAATCGATAATTCAGCAATTAGGCACTCAAGTATACCGGCATGCACTACGAAAGTTTGATGTACCCGTACGCTACTACCCTGACTGTACCTGCCAATGACGTTCGAATTTTGTCAACTTTAACACAGGACTTCACGGGTTAAGGGAACTGTATGGCCAGCGTGCCGTCGCAGTAAAGGCGGAGCCCGGATTGGTGATTGGAGGCAACCAGGAGAGCTGGTTTGGTAGCAGATGTCAGTGTGCTCGCAGAGTGTGCTTATGGAGCGCTGTTTTCCGAGAAAGGGGAGTTCTGAGGGAAGTGAAACATGAGGACGGGCGCTATTTTGGCATGCTCTGCGCAACTGATACATCGGTTCAAATTCCACCGAAGTGTCAGATTCCCTCTAAGCCATGCCCAGGGCAAGGCTGTGATGAATTTGCTTCAATGGTGATCTGTCTGTCCGCAGGCTATCACCACCCCGTTCCGACTCATCTAGCATCTTCTACTCAAGATGCCAACGGATGTGGATTCGGGGGCGCAGGCCTTCCTTCGAGTAACTCTACAGCGTCTCAATCTCACACTCAGCGAGTGGGAAGCGTTCCAAAATGGCAGCGTCAGCATCCTACCCACCACAGGTATAACGGAGGACTCCAGTGGCTCGTCCAGCGCAGAGCTGTGCGGCCGGGGCGTGCGGTGGGTGCGCGACTCCTATCGGCCCGTGCACGGCTACCTGGCGCTGCTCGTCTGCATCTTCGGCAGCCTCGCCAACCTCACCAACATCGCCGTGCTGACGCGCAAGGACATGGTGTCTTCGACGAACGCGATACTGACGGGGCTGGCGGTGGCGGACCTGGCTGTGATGATTGAGTACATTCCGTTCGCGTTCCAGAGCTATATTATGGTGGACGAGCACACCTCATACCCGGTCACAGTCTACGTGCTCTTCCATGCACACTTCGCTCAAGTTTTTCACACAGCGTCAATCTTTCTGACGGTGATGCTGGCTGTTTGGCGATTCCTCTCAGTTGTTCATCCACAAACTGCTGTCAGCTGCTGCACACTTAGTCGCTCAGTCATCGGCATGGTGGCCTCCTACCTCATCTCCCCTTAATCTGCGTGCCTTCTTTCCTCGCCTTCACCATCCTCAGCAAGCCTTCCAAGAGAGCAGATGGTGGCCTCGTCTACAGCATCGGCTTTAGCGAGGCAGCGCTTGCTCACGGAAGGATTCTGAGCCGTGTCAACTTCTGGTTGTACTCAGTGCTCATCAAGTTGACCCCGTGCATAGCGCTAACCTACTTCTCAGTTCGTCTGATCCGGGCGCTGCTGGAGACGAAGAGACGGAAGGACCGCCTGATGTCAGGGGCCCGTCAGCTTCAGCCCGACCATCGTCTGCTGAAGTGGCAGCGACAGACGGACCGCACCACCAGAATGCTAATTGCCGTGTTGCTACTCTTCTTAATCACGGAGTTCCCGCAGGGAATACTGGGCCTGCTCTCCGGTGCACTTCAGGTAACGGGAGCCTCAATTAACGGAAGCCTCAACTAACTAGAGCCTCAATAAACGGGAGCCTCAACTAACGGGAGTCTCAACTAACTAGAGCCTCAATAATCGGGAGCCTCATCTAACGGGAGCCTCAACTAACTAGAGCCTCAATAATCGGGAGCCTCATCTAACGGGAGTCTCAACTAAGGGGAGTCTCAACTAACTAGAGCCTCAATAAACGGGAGTCTCAACTAACGGGAGCCTCAACTAACTAGAGCCTCAATAAACGGGAGCCTCAACTAACTAGAGCCTCGATAAACGGGAGCCTCAACTAACTAGAGCCTCAATAAACGGGAGCCTCAACTAACTAGAGCCTCAATAAACGGGAGCCTCAACTAACTAGAGCCTCAATAATCAGGGAGCCTCATCTAACGGGAGCAGCTCAACTAACTAGGGCCTCAATAAACAGGAGCCTCAAATAACGGGAGCCTCAACGGGGTTTAGGATTGGTTTTAGCATGTGCTGGATGATCTTGGATGTCATTGTGCTTCTAAATATATAAATAATGCATATCTGGATATAAAAGGTACACAATGATAAATCGGATATTGAATGTATTCAAAACAATCTAAACATACGCATCCGTTTCGTTTGTAGAGGTTTCGATGACAAGGCACCTTCGCCAGTACAAACACTCAAAAGCACATTAAAAAGTCATCAAAATGACACATACATAATTCCACATACAACAAATGAACAAGACAGTTCCTCAAGAATAAGTCAGGCAAACATTTCAATAGTACTTTTAAATTCTCTCACATCTTTCACGAAAACGCATCAGCGGGGAGCTTCTGATATAGCTAAACATGCTGTCGGTTCTGACCAATTTACAAAACCAGAATTTTTTCACGCGGAATTGGACGTTAGACTCAAAGATAAGGACAATTCTGTAAAAAGGAATCGTCATTTTCCCGGATTTTTGCAACAGATTTTTGCTTTTTAACACGCGCATTGATGGGGGTCTGAGCCACCTTCGCTTTGACGGGGGGGGTACCCGCCCCCCTTAAGATCTCGAGAGCCACGCTAGGTAGCAAAAAACAGTAAACAGCGTTGGGCAGCCCATCCACTTCTCCATAAAAAATATTTGGACCATTTTTTATGAGGTCACATTTAAGGCCACTAGAGGTCAAAACATGCCGTAATAGGGATAACATGTAAATGAAGGTTTCGGCCATTACATCTGAACAAGTAAAGATAGAGCAAAACGATTTGAACTATATGAATCCTCGCAGCAAGCCAAATCGAATGATATATAATATGACCTTGCTAGGTCAAATAAAATATTTGACCAGACCTGAGGTCAGGTCACGGTCAAATTATATAAATGCATATCATTAGAACTGTAAAGACAAGGTGAATCTAACGCAGTTAAAATAAACGCTCTATCGCAATCCGTTACTAAGTTATTCTCTTAAAACCATTTTCCCCATGTATTTCCAATGGAGAGGTCATGGCTCGTACTCGACCTTAGGTTATCGATATAAAAAATAACAGAACATGTTTTAGAGAACTGGGTGGGCCCATTATGTGACATGAGTTTCAATCGGCTAGGTTCACCCTGCTCCGACTTATGCTACCTTAAACTTTTTTGAGGTCAGGTCACTTAACCTGTGCTGGTGACCTGACCTGAGATTACTTAACCTAAAATTTTCACAAAAGTTGTGAAAATGATGGGAGAAAAGGTATGACAAGTACGGCAGCGCTACGCGCCGCCATTTTTATGCTATTTCCGAAAAACCCGAGGGGGTGGCGGGTACCCGCCCCCCGTCAATGTGCTTGTTAACCTTCCCGAGTGGGACGGAGGGGTGCTGATTAACCCACCCTAAAGGCTTTCCGGCGTCGCGTAAAAACGGCGGGGCCAAGTGCCACCGTACTTGGCACAGCTTATTATTTATTGATTCCGCAACTTCCCTGAAAATTTGAGGTTTGGGTCATCTTGGGTCGTCACCAGGCCAGGTCAAGTGACCTCACCTAAAGAAATGTTTGGGACTGTATAACTCGGGCAGGGCTAATCTACCGATCTGAAACCCATATCACATAATGGGCTCATCACGAGCTACAAAATGTATTTCGGTATATCCTATATCGTTGACCTAAGATCAGGTACTAGTCATGACCTCTCCATTGGAAATGCTTGAGGAAAACGCAAATTTGTCAAAAAATGCCTGTATTTATGTAGATAATTCTTAGAAGTACTTCTTCTTTTCCGGATCGTAGTACCATAAACCAATCGCAAGTTGAATATTGTTAGTTTTTACCTGTGACCTCTGAGAGGTCATGTGGAACTACTTAAGCGTCTTTTGAGACTTATGTCAATAACTTCGCAGTAAATTGCAATAGAGCTTTCATTTTGATACACATATGTTTGATTTGTCATTATGAGTTGATTGATATGCATATTGGTTATGCCTAATTAGATTATGACCTTGACCTGACCCTAGGTCATGCCATTTTTATACTTTAGCCTAGTATGGTCATATTATACATCATTCGAATCGCCGTAAAAAGATGAATTGAATGACGTTTAAATGTTGACTCTCATCTAAATCAGTCAAACGCTAGAGAAATAGAAGTGTTCTGAAAAATGTTACTGCTTTGACCTCCCATGACCTCAATATTACTCTGAGCAAAACGTTACGGGCGTAGTTTCGTATCGAAATTTAGGTGGTCCGCTATCACTATTCCGCTATCGAGAATTTGGCATTCCGCAATCGCGATTCCACGACTGGGGAATGTCTATTTAATTTTGAATTTATGTTCCGCGATTATTTATTCCGTGATCGGTAATCGATAGGGATGTTTTTGCATCCAAGCAGTAAAGCATTGGCCCAAATGGCTAGTTAACCTGCCACTGACTGGGAGTCTGAGACATACAGGGCTACGGAGTCTGAGACGGTGTGGAAGGGGGATTTGAATCCCTTTTCTCTCGAACTTGGCTTCTAGGGATTCTGCCTTTCCGAGCATAATTTCTTTAAAAGTCATGCCGGAGCCATTTTTCAGACTCCACATTCAAAACCCAGTCACTACCGAGATTCAAGTTATGTAAATATCACCATAGGCGTAGGAACAGGGGCCAGAGGAGAGGGAGGTATTTCAGAAACCTAAATACCCACAATATTTAAGGCTCTTAACCATTAAACATTTGGTGTGGAATGAAAATAGATCACATTGAACTGTATTTTACCCTGCCCCTTCCCAATACTCTGAATAATTTTACACCTATGAATCTGGCCATTTAAAGCCATCGCCGGTTAATGATGCTTTAAATCCCCAAAATCTTAAGCCATTAACCTATGAAGTGGATAGCTGAACTTAGAAACTCACAGCATTTGGAAACTTGCATTATGTACAGTGTTTCGCACATATCATTATTTACAGCACAAATACTTTTTGCCGCTTGTTTCTTTATTCAAGAAATGAGCAAACAGTTGTACCCAAGCTGCATATCTGAGCAGAGTGCAATCTTCGCCCCAAGCTTCTTACTCTTCCTCACACTAAGTAGATACCTTGGACAGGCTCAAAAGGCTGAGACTCCCCTTGAAGAATACTTGGGAGAAAAAAATGGGACTTGTCGACGCACCAGCTGCCAGGGTCATATGGCGTCGCCAACTCTTTCGCCGTTGGAAGGGTTTCTCGAGAGCCCGATTGCTGCTTGCTTCCTTGATCGTGCAATTTCATGCATTTGAATATAAGCTCCGCGATCGATTTTGGGTTGTCCGCAATCGCACCATCGCGGAGTCGTGGATTAAAATTCAGCAATGAACAGCACCGCTACCACCATCGGATATCTATTAGCTTGATCAGCCCTCTTGTTAATTAAGTAATCAAATCAGTCTCACCGTGGGTAACCTCACCGCGATTATTATTATCGAAATAATTCCGAGGCGGGGAAATGTCCCTGTGCCAGCTTCAAGTGATGTTAAAGAGTTGATTCCTCTTTCAGGACACCTTTTTCCGGACCTGCTACCAACACGTCGGGGAGGTTCTCGATATCGTCGCCCTGATCAACTCCTCCGTCAATTTTCTGCTCTACTGCTTGATGAGTCACCAATTCCGGGCCAGCTTCTGTGCTCTCCTGAAACGGCAGAAGCCGAGGGAGGCGAGAACCAAGGCCAGGCTGATGCAGACGGTACAGACTACTGCTGAGACCAGCGCCGTGGCCAGGGACGGCGTCACGCACGTCTGAGCCCGCAGAAGCCGAGGGAGGCGAGGATGAGACCAGCGCCGTGGCCAGGGACGGCGTCACGCACGTCTGAGCCCGCAGAAGCCGAGGGAGGCGAGGATGAGACCAGCGCCGTGGCCAGGGACGGCGTCACGCACGTCTGAGCCCGCACAGCTGGTACACGGAGCCACATTATTCGTGCAGTGGTATATTTCAGGTGAAATTTTTCAAGCGGCTCTTCTGAAACACTCTGTGTGTTTTCCCTGCCCCGGAAATTTTACTTTTATGTGTTTATACATCTATTTTGAGCGGGTTCAAAGCGATATTTATTTGAAGTGTCGAGCCTAACCAGTTTCAGTGATCCTGAATTAGTGATCCGTATTTGCGTGCCTTGGCCTTCAACTTGCCCTTTCGAGAAGCTTCTAATCTCAATTCAGTTGGCTGACGACTCAGGAATCCAATCCATGGGAGAAAAACAAGTTTCTGCAACGGCACCAGACCTGCCTGCATATGGGACATTCTCAACTTCACTCCGTATATTATCTGTATGAATCCATAGAGACGCCTGGAAGAATGTGTAAAAATGTGTGGATCTTGACAAGAAGAACAGAACAATCTGAGCAAAGGAATTATCGGGAGAAGTAGGCTAATGCTTCAAAACCCAATTATAGTCTTATGTTACCCCAAGTGGGTACTTTTGTAATCTGGTACAAAAATCAGGGTTTGACATACGATGTATGTATTTTTGCGTGAAAATCCTTATTTATGCCGGTTCTCATAACGGTCCCGGCTCCACCTACTAACCAATGTAGGTGCCACGCCCACGCCACCGTCGACTGCGGTTACGCATTTTGGAATTTATGCGTATTTTCTACCATACTGCTGTCTTTGAACGCCGTTAAGAGATGATTCACCCCGCACCAGGAGTGGCCCACTGCTGAATGCTGAATTCAGATGAGTTTAGCTGTGCCTGTAAAGGGAATGCTTTGTTGGCTGTGCCTACCTTGCGGCCATTAGTTTCGACCTGTGTATTTACATGCCTTCCAATAAATATACAGGGAGCTCATAAAGTCTCTTAAAAATTGATAACATGTATTACAAAGCCACTTGATAACACATAACCAGATTTCCCTTTTTAATCAATGTTTGTTTGAATTTGTGATAATATTGAGTTTTTGTGCTTGTATGCAGTGGACAAAAGAGGTACGGTTGGGTGAAACTCTAAAAATGGCCTCTCATCAAAGCAGCTGATGATATATCCTAGCCAGATTTGCTTCATCCGTGCTAATTTAAAGGGAATGTGGCACCTTCATAACGTGATTTTAACTGAGATAGCCAAGTTGTAAAGCAAGTCGGAAAACCCGGTACTCCATATATCATTTGTCTTATAACTCGATATTTCCGTAGAAAAAAGCTAAAAGCTAGCTGACACCAACCCCTCATCAACCCCTCACCGGGTGGCCATTGTTGTGAGCTGCTGGTGTGACGACATATGCTGACGTCATGATGAGCATCAGCCAATCGAAGCCCTTGAACCGTTTCAAGTATGGTAGTGGTTGCCAGATCGTGACATCATCCACAGGCTGATATTTTTCTTTTTCTAGAGGACTTTTTAAAAATACAAATGTTGAGCTTATTGTACATTTTTCAGAGAAATCATGAGTGGTTTGATTATTTTCGGCTAAAAGTACGCCTAATTGCACTAAATTCCAGGATTCGACCAAGGTGCCACATTCCCTTTAAGTTGTGATCAAAATGTTTTTTTTAAACCATCAATTAGCTTTTGAAACCACGGATTGAATTAGATCAATTCTAGTTACGAAATATTGTCAGCTGCTTTTGTAAGGAATGCTTAAGATTATTGTAAATATCCCGGCAGTGGGTTCGTTGAGGATTTTTGCAAGGCACCAGTCGGAGTTTGGTTGTATTTTCAGAGCTTTCGAACGTCATACGACTATCTACGTCAGCGAACTATTGCTCAGCCAGTGCATAATTCAACACTACACACGTTTGAATAAAAACATCGGATTACACTCGTGCTAAAAATTCTAATCCTTCCTTTTTTGACAATCAAGAATAATGGATATACAAGTTCAATAATTTAATAAAGTCACAAAGGCAAACACGTTTGAATACAGTACACACATGGGAAGGCAATACGTATACACAAGTATAGATCATCATACACCCATGCCAAAACCCGACAAATAAGGTATTGCCGAAAACGACGCACGGCGAAAAACATCAAAATACGCCCCACACCAATGTTCTGTAAAAATTTATCGCAAAAACACCTCAACACTTACTACTCAATGCAAACTCAGGCATTCCCATGCCAGCAATCTACCAAGTACTGCGTCCGTCATGAAAAAGTATTTTAACAATAAAAAATAACTAACTAAAAACGTGTCTCAAAGTTACAATTTTGTCAAGTACACCTGACACTTAACTAGTATGATTACACGTTGTGACATAACAGTGGTGTGGTACGTATTTTAATGTGTTTTTCCGTCATACGCCGTTTTCGGCAATATCTTACTAGTCGGTTTTTGACGTGGGTGTATTATGATCTATACTTGTGTATACGTATGGCCTTCCCATGTGTGTACTGTATTCAAACGTGTTTGCCTTTGTGACTTTATTAAATTATTGAACTTGTATATCGATTATTCTTGATTGTCAAAAAGGAAGGATTTGAATTTTTAGCACGAGTGTAATCCGATGTTTTTATTCAAACGTGTGTAGTGTTGAATTATGCACTGGCTGAGCAATAGTTCGCTGACGTAGATAGTCGTACGACGTTCGAAAGCTCCGAAAATACAACCGAACTCCGACTGGCGCCTTGAATAACTCCTCAACGAACTCGGTATGTCCCAGTCAAGTACGATTTACCACACCTTACAGGCAGTGCAGTATGTAATATAGCATGCAACATCCGGCACTGTGAATCTCCGATCCCATCTGCTCCTGCTATTGAACTGTGGACTGAGAACACTTGTAGTTGTCTTCAATTTGTATGCATACATACAGGGTGCTTCAAAAAGAATGATATTTTTTAAATGTTCAGTAAATGACAAAAATCCTTCAAATCCACCCACAAAACGCTCATTTTAATGACACATTGTGGGACATTTTTTATACAGACATGTTTCATTTACATAAAATATTTTCCCCCGTCTTAAATGTACTCAGAAAAATGATGCAAGAAACATAATAGGTACATGCCAGCTTATATTTAAGAAAACGGAACTGTCAGCCCTTTAAAAGGTTTTAGCATACAAAAATGGCACGTGAGCATGCACATCAAAGGCACAAGTTTCAGTGCTATTGCAGGTTTAAAGTCTTTGGCTCAAACTCCATATGGCTCATTGGCTTACCTTCCATATGAATGACTGGAAACGGCGGACACAGCGCAAAAGACGCCACTGTTCACCGCAGAACAAGGGACGCGGACCAATTGGGGATTACTTGCTTGGACCCCTGCTTTCCTAAGTTTGAGAGGTGTGTTTTTTTAGAATTAATTTCCAGGGGCAATGTGCGTGTGGACTGTGATGTACCGCAGTGACGATGTAATGTTTGCAGTGTCATTGGCGTGATATTTGTCACGTGATACGCGCGTGATTTCTACGAAAATTTTCGATGAAGGCAAAATAGACAGTATTTTCAACTCATTTTTAAGATTAATTTTAAGTAGTAAAAATATCAAAACAGTTATCAAAATACAAATAATCGTAAATGTCCCAAAATTTGCTCCCGATCGATATGTAAATTATACCACAACAACCTGCATAACTGCATAACTGCATATAACTGCATTATGATTAATTAAAAAATATCATTCTTTATGAAACACCCTGTATGTTCCGGGCAGTATGGAATTTCAAGAATTTTGGAAACTACCCCGGTATTCTGCAAACTGCTGAGAAGTTGGGCAGTTTGCTTTCCTCTGCTGCTTTCATATTTTTTTGGAGAGGTATCTACATCTGTTCGAATTCATACCATCTCCAGCGGTAATAAATGTATTACACTTTTCCTGGAATTTATGCCAGTAGGCCCTCTTGGTGTTAAATTGTTTTATTGGTTGGCGTATAACTGTACGTTCATTTTGGGAAAAAGGAATGTGGATGGGAAAGTGATCACTGTTGAAGCAGTCGGCATCCACATGCCAGCTGAAAAATGGCGCTAAGGAACTAGAGCATATTGTCAAGTCAATATGCGACATATTCCCGGAAAATTCGTCCATTCTGGTCGGGCTGCCTGTATTTAATATGTGTAATGATTTTCTATGTATTCATCTTTCCCAGGTTGCCCCACGGGCATTACTCCTTAGGGGAGCCCCACAATACATGTTTACTGTTTGCATCTGTTCAAATTACAAAGGGTAAGGTGAACTGTTGTATTAGGTCCTGTAATTCTCTTTCATGAAAAGGTACTCCAGGGGGAGGTACAGAGAACATATGATAATCTTTTTCCCATTTATATTAGCAACACATGCCACTGCGTGAAGATCGGAAATTACAGGGAATTGATAGTGGTGCAAAGAGTTGCGAGTAGGTCTGTGTTCGTGTTAACTGCCGAGATGAACTATGGCTCAATAACAGCTGCTTCATGTGGTTCTACAAGGTCACTGTAGCTACCAGCCTCTGCCAGCCAGGCACCGACTCTCACTCCCGGGTGACTGGTTGCGACACGCGAGTCACTGTCTATCTGACGGAGGTGAGCGTTGCCAAAAAAGATACTCACTGTGTTGGAGACAGTGAGTATCTTAACGGCGTATTTGTAGCGGTATTTCGTTCGATTTGCTGACGGGCTTCGCTCGAAGGGCTTCGATTGGCTGATGCTCATCGTGACGTCAGCATATGTCGTCACACCAGCAGCTCACAATGGCCTCCTGGCGAGAGGTACAGTCCCCCGCAATTGAAATTGCCATTACTAGGCTCGACCGGTTTAGGATGAATTTCTCGCAACCTATGGCGTCTATAGCTTTATAAACGGATTCTTCTTATGTATTTTTGCAAGAGCTTTCCAGTGGTTACCATTATTTCCTAATCTGACATCTGCGTGAGAAAATATTACACAATTACTGATTTTGCTGCATTCTGACGGGGTAGTCTTCGGCTGACTTGCCACCGCCCCTGATAATCCCCGACCCTTCGCTCGACTGGCACGCATACCTGGGTCACGTGATTACTACGTGTTTACGACAGGTGCAAGGCCACACGTAGTAAATAGTGTGTGGCGCGCAGGGGGCACAGTGTTTTGAACCGAGGTGATCAGTACTGTCTCGCAGGTGTCTAGCCCCAGGCGGTCCGTCCAGTGACCGAGGCGCCTGGGCACGAGAGTCCAAGACTGGGTATGTCTGAGTTATGGCTTCAAACAATGTTTCCAGCCTCATAAGGCTCACAGGATCACTGCTGAAATATTTATTCGGGGGGATTCGAGTTCATGGGGCTTAAAACGGCACCCTGTGGCCGAATTTTTGTTATTTAACACCCGCCCCGGTGGGTCTCCGAGCCATCTTCTGCTGTTGGGGAGAATACTTCCCCTCGAACCCGGCTTCTATGCAGGATAGAGGGAAACGCCAACACTGGTAGATAGCTCATAAGAATTTATCGTGAAACTACATTAGTCACTTTTTGTCTCAGGTGAATATTTAGGTCATGACAGGTAAAAAAATGTAATAGGGTGTAGAGGAGTTTCTGGGGCCTATCGTCTGACTGAATTCAGTTAGTATAAACTGTATGGCGCCATTGGCCTCCTTTTTTACGGAAAATTGAACCATGTATAATATGACTATACTACATGAAATCATAAAAGTAACGTGCCCTAAAGTTGGGTCAAGGTCTTCATCTGATCTAGCATAATCAATATGCATATCAATCAACTTGCAATAACAATCCAAACGTAATGGTATAAAAAACCTTTTTCATCATTTCCTGTGAAATTATTGACCCAAGTCTACCTGTTTAACCCTCGCCCCGGTGGAAGGTGTTTAAACACCCCCTCGGGTGTTTTCCGGCGGCACGAAAAAACAGTGGCGCGAAACGCCGCCGTACTTAGCACACTTTATCCTTGATTGATTCCGCAACTTTTCCCGAAATTTTAAGGTTGGGTCATCTCAGTTCAGGTCACCAGTGTAGGTGACCTCACCTCCAAAAATGTTTAAGCGGCATAAGTAAGAAATGGGTGAATTTATTGAATTAAAACTTATTCCATATAATGGGCCCACCGAGTGCTACAACATATATTCCGGGATTTTTCATATCGATGACCTAAGATCAACTACGGACCATGACCTCGCTTTTGTAAATACATGGGAAAACAGAAATTGGGCCGTATTTGTGTACTCAACAGCTGAGAAAAACTCAATATTCCCCAAATCATAGTATCCTGGGACGCTTTCCAGGCTCCTGTTGCAATTTTTGACCTGTGACCTCTGAGAGGTCATCTGGGGGCTATTTAAGCAGTTTTCAGACTTATGTCAATAACTGCATGAAATGATCCAGCTTTTATTTTGATATCATTGCGTTCAGATTGCTATTGCGAGTCGATTGATTGCATATTGACTATGCTAGATTAAAAAGTGACCCTGAGCTGAGGTCTGTTCATTTTTAAGTGTTGACCCAGTATGGCTCGTTCGATTTTCCGATTTGATTCATCATTCGATTTTCCGTGACGAGAGGAAGCGAATGGTGTCTCACTCAACTCTCTCAGACGCCAGATACCAAAAACTCTACTCAAAATCCCACTTCCTTTGACCTGTCATGACCTCAAAATTGACCTGAGCCAAAAAGTGACAAATATAATTTCTTCATGAATTTGTATGAACTATCCAGCAGCTTTCGCTTTTTTTGCTATCCCACGTAGAGGCCGAGTTCGAGGGGGTGTTCAAACACCCCTCCCACTAGGGCAAAGATGGCTCGGAAGTCCACTGGGGCGCGGGTTAAGCAATCCAAGATGACCTCTCAGAGATCACAGGTCCAAACTTGCAGCATGAGCCTGGAGAGGGGCTTAAGCTACTACGATTTGGAGAATCTGAAGGTATTCAACTACATATCAACAGAAATAAAACCATTTCCCTCAATTTTCGTTTTCCCATGCATTTCCAATGGAGAAGTCATGATCTGTATTTGATCCTAGGTCATCGATATGTAAAATCCCGGAATATGTTTTGCACTATTTGATGGGTCTATTATGTGATATGAGTTTTAAGAAGACAGATTCACACCGTTCCTACTCATGAAATCTTAACTTTTTTGAGTTGAGGTAACTTGACCTGCACTGTTGACCTGACCTGAGATGGTGCAAACGTGAAATTCTAGAAAATGTTGAAGAATTAATTACGGATAGGGTGCGCCAAGTACGGCGGCGCTTCGCGCCGGCATTTCTATGCCCAGTCGGAAAAATCTGAGTCAGACCCCCTCCCTCCGGGGAGGGTGAAGACGACGCCAAGAAATTTTTGATTTGGCTGAATCCAGTCAGGTGCAAGGGATAATAATGGGAAAAGCCAAGTATGTCAACCAGACACCACCTGGCCTCTTTTCGCACCCACTACGACGTGGGGCGTCAGTCCATCTCCCTTTCCCCTGTTAACTCAGGAGGCAAAGGTGATACGAAAAATAGAAATGGCGCTGGAAGCTCCTTGCCGTCTTGTTCTAAAGATATGAGCACAAACAAGCTCGAAACTATGACCTTTGGTGATCCCTGGTAGCGTCTTCTTTGACGTGATCTCAAAATAACTAGACGATATCTGGGAAATTTTTATTTCGAAGAGCTTTTGAATGAGGAGGAAACTCGACCTGGGCCTGCTGTAGGAGTCGCGTTTTTCCCTTGCTTTGTCGTTCTTATCTAAGAAAAACAAAAATGACCCACATGGCGTGGAAATCACGTTAAAACTCGTTCACCTGACCTGAACTGTTATCAATTTACAGTTATAAGTTGTCAGGTTGATAACCATAAATTGGTGTAAGTCGACTAGTCTCTCATTAAAATCGGCTCCGAATAACTCGCCAAAAAATGAGGATGGGGCCCCAGAAGAGCACCAAGGCTATTAAAATTATTTATATGGGCATATGTTTTCCTTTATATTCCCCGCTTAGCTTATCAATGGAATGGCCTGGGGTTGTGGGGTAAGTTTGAATTCAAATTGTTTATCAGGTTTAACATATATGCCTGTTCCATGGGCGTCTGTTCCTGTTGTGAATTATGCTGATAGTATTGTCACCATTGTGCTGCAAAATAAATAAATAAATATCTCTTTATTATATGGTAATCAGGACTTATGGACCAGAAAATGGTTAAAATGAAAATGATTAACATATTTGGCTACAATTCATGAACGCTAGGTCGCTAAAACTCCTTATGAAGAACAAGAAGGGAGCATGAAAAAGTGCCGTTTGGCTAATGGGGTCTCAATCACAAAATATGGTAGATAAATGCATGAGGTAATGAGTTGAAACCTGCCACTACACTACAAATGACTAAAACTATCGACTTGCAAGTACTGAATCCTCATATTTATTTGAAATGTTTCGAAATTAGGAGCAGATATTCTGCCTGAATTTTATTCCACTGTTTTCTTGTTGCTCATGTGTCCAGAGTGAAATACACACATTCAGGTCTTGCTTGTTTTCGCATTTTTCCAGGGACAAAGGAAGAAAATGGGTTCAAAGCAGCTTTGGGGGTTTACACACACCGACTGTTGAGGCTATATAGTGTCGCCAACTCTCATGTTGCTGGGAGATAGTTACAAGGGGAACATTACATGAATCGAAAAAGAGCTATTGTTTTCTTTATTAGGCTCTTCGGTTTCCTACCTTGCCCTTGCTTGCCTGGTTATGTGCTCAAAACGACCTTCCTCAAAGGTCACATTAGCCCTTGCCAAACGGGAAAGGCCTTCAGGTATTTCGAGCTAGAGGGGTACTGTTTGCCAGTTAAGGAAAAATTCCAAAGGCTGGGGACCATTGGTAGGGGCTGCCAACCAACAATGGTCATCAGCTTATATTCAAATATGTCCTGGTTTGCATAAATCAGTATTCAGATAGAGGAATGTCTTCAATTTCAATTAAATGCTAGAGACGCTGTAGTGGAGTGGTCAGCGTAGCTGGATTCCACCCAGCCGACCCGGGTTCAAGGCCCGGCGGTTTCCCTGAACAAGGAGCAAGCTGGCTCCCGGGATATCTTTTCAACAGTAAAATAGTTGGCGACACCATATGACACTGGCAGTTGGTGCATCGATAAGCCCAAAAATTATATATTACGTACAATATCGTATAAAGCCGCCCCGGTAGCTCAGTTGGTAGAGCGTTGGGCTCCGGCCCGCTGCTCAGAAGCATGCAGCGGCAGTGCATATCCAGGCTTGGGATCGGTTCCCCTGAGACGCTCCGGCGCTCAATAGTTTACCCGACGTACAGGTCGGCTGGCAACTGACTGGTGAGAGGGTGACCTGAGCGGGGCGGCCGTCCCTGTGCTTTGTGGGACGTTAAACTTTGGCTTCTAAATTAACCCTCCATTGAGGGAGTTGCTCGTTCGGGTGGTGGGGTCGGGGTCTCCGTGACAAGTCCCTTAATGACTTTAGTGAGACTCCGACTCCAGCAGCCTTACCAGGAACAACTTGAACAAAATTTATAAAAAATAAGGGGATGAGGTGGCTTAGTGGATAGCACCCTTGCCTTTTAAGCCACCGGTCCCGGGTTCAAGTCCCGGCGGAGCCTCTGAATAAGTCGATCGGATCCCCCAAATCCCTTCCAACAGGGTGAGAGTTGGCAACGCCGTATGACCCTGGCAGTTGGTGCGTCGTTTAACCCCAACAATTATTAAAGTTAGTGATAAATGCTTATGTGCCTCTTACCGGGCGACCAAAACCAATGCAGATACGTTAAGTTGAGATGGCAGCTAAGGATGCACGATAGCTAGGGGCCTCTGAGCCAGCTAGGCTTTCGAAAGATTGCACGAGCTTAAAACACCCTTTAGCCCAAGGGGCTCAATATTAGGCTGCGGGAGTTATCAAAAACTTATCGAGGCTAAAGATTTAAACTCAATGAAATCTCAAAACAATATACTGATAATAATCTCTCGGGCTAAACCAGAATCAGTCCAGCTTAACATTCGTTTCCAGTCCAATTTTAGTCTTGTTGGTAATATACCCTCTCAGGTCAAGGGAGCAGCGTAGGCTTCAGGGGCGTACGCAGACCCGAGTTTTGGGGGGCAAATCCATGTCTTCCTGTCCTCCTGGGGGGGGGCGGTGGGAGCGAAGATTTTTTGCTCTACATACCTAGTCTAAACACCTTTTTTCAGTGCTCGACAGACCTAGTGTAAGCTACCTCTCCAAGTGCATGATCGCTCTCCGGGGGGAGGGTGGGAGCGAAGATTTTTTTCCTCTACAGGCTTAGTGTACACACCTTTTTCAAAAATTTCTCCGGCGTTTGGGGGAAGATAGTTTGGCCCCCTCCAGCGCTTTGGGGGCCATAGTCGGAATGCCCCCCCTGCGTCCCCCAAAGGTAGGCTTTGGTTACAAGGTCCCCCGGGTAATATTCTGGTTTCGCCCAACCAGAATAGGTAAACAATATTTATCCTAAAATATTTTCATTTCAGCGACACATCGAACAATTTTAACATCAATAATAGCTGGAACCAATGTCGCGCTAAATTTCGAAGATTAGTAGCTCTCAAATTGGTGGATTTCATCAGAGAAACATTCACTATTCACTGCCCTTTTACCGCTCGGTGGTCGCACGTGGCAACGAGACCCCTCAAACAGCACCCAGTTCTAATGGAGGACCCAATGGGGAGGGGGACAATACGTATTTTCTCGCCGAACGAAAAAGCTCGGAGCAAAACCATAATGTTATCCCCCTCCCCCAAGCTGTCGACCTTTTCCCCGGCTCCTTTTAAGTTCATAAGCAAGGTGTTGGTGCTTTAACTGAAGAAATCATTTTCGAACAGAACCAGTCAACTTCAGTGTGAATATTGGAGCCTGGTCCTCTTGATATTTAAATTCTTATTCGGGTGAATGATCCTTGGATATCGAAAGCAAGCATTTTGTGGCTACATATTTCACCCAGTGACGCCTGTTTGTTTTGCTTTTCGACTTATATTTACTCCCCACTCCCCGCCTCCCCAACCTGCCGGCTAGTTAGATTGTTGCAAAAGCTTTCACTGCGTGACGTTTTTTCTTGCGTTTCGATTTTTGTTTGCCCCACCAAAACTACCGCCTAGATCCATCACTGACCAATTTTACCGCTAATGATACGCTCAACAACGATCACTATCGCCGCTAAAGCTGCTACATAGGCTTTTATACCTTTGTAATACTGCTAAAAATTATCTAATATTTTCAGCATAAAATATGATCATATCCTTCCGACAAGTGAGGGTGCTGCCAAAAGGCCGCAAGAAACCTAGCGCTGATTCCCTGGCTCAACTCCCCCGGGTTCATCTCCTTGGGTTCATGTCCCGGCAGATTCTCTGAATAGGTATGATGATCAAATGCACCAAATCTCTCCTTACAGGGTGAGAGTTGGTAACGCCATATAACTTTGAGAGCTGGAGCGTCGTCTAACCCCAACAATTTTTGTTAGAGACTATCTCAAACGCTATGCCAAGCTTGCACCGTGTGATGTCAGTCTAGAGGCCAGTTCATGGAAATTCAATCCTCCCCAGTTAAAGCAATGGTTGCCGTTCGTTGAGAGGAGACGACTGCGTGATTTTAGTCAAGCGAGGGCACAGTCTTATGCTCCCGATAAATAGGCTCTACAAAGGTTCTCAAGCTAGAAATTAAAAAATTCTCTGTGGACGGAATTAAGCTCATTTAGTTGGAAGCAATTGTCCCATAATAAATAATCGCCGCCACCGACGAAACAGTGATAGAGCCAGTGAACCGTCACCCTTGACAAGAAAATTTCACTTCTAAAAACAAAACCTCGTCAGATTCAGGCTACTTGTGACCTTGGCAAAATGCTGCCCACACAATGCCCGATTTTCCCATTGTTTCTTAAATCGCGATGTTTATGAAAATTGGGGGGCCTGCCCCCACCATAGGGGGATTCAGGATCGCCGATGGGGTCACCTTGCCGGGGGTGGAACGCCATCCGTACCAATTGGGTGCCACTTCTGGCCGGTAAAAGCTTTCAGGTGGGTGCCAAATCCTATGGCGGGGTGCCGATTTTCGCATCCTGGGGGAGAGGTGGAAGTGACATTTCAGGAAATGCCATCGACCGTTTAGAGGAATGCTGTGATCATTTTAGGGACGCCGAGGGTCAATGAGGGGGACCTGCATTCCCTTACCATTGGATCCACCTATGGCCCCAACTGTCCCCTCTTCTGACGAGTATTTGAAAATATGATTTTAATGAAACCTCCAAACAAAGTTGGTATCACTGTATCAGCCGTTTTACCAGAATCCTCTCTAAATAAACATGTAGGTGAGGGGAGCCCCGGCAGCCAATGACAGCTTACATGTTTCGCAACCCAAGCACAAGGACGGATATAGGAGGGAAAATTCGTGTGCTTCCCCGCAGCAAAATATATTCCGATGGTTTGCCCCATCTGTGCCCATCTTATTGGATATTTCTCCCCCCCTCAAAAAGCAACTCGTGGTTCTGCCACTGCATTGCCCCAGGTCAGTGACGCCAGTTGTCCAGCACACAGCAACACAGTGGGAGCAATTGCAAAACGAGTGCCCCTCAGACACGACAAGATTTGTGAGAGGGATGAATGAGCTGGCACGATGCCAACCGCCCATTCATCTGTGAGGTCACGTGGTCCAGGTATGGGCGAGAGGGTCGGGTATTATCAGAGGCGGTGGCAAGTCAGCCGAAGACTACCCCGTCAGAATGCAGCAAAATCAGTAATTGTGTAATATTTTCTCACCCAGATGTCAGATTAGCAAATAATGGTGACCACTGGAAAGCTCTTGAAAAAATACACATGATGCACCCGTTTCTAAACCTATAGCCACCATAGGATGCAAGATATCCATCCTAAACCGGTCGAGCCTAGTTATGGCAATTTCAATTGCGGGGGACTGTACATGAGAGGAACATTTCGGGTAGGTTTTAGCTTTTTTCTACGGAAATATCTGGTTCCAAGACAAATGATATATGAAGTACCGGGTTTTCCGACTTGCTTTACAATTTGGCTATCTCAGTTAAAATCACGTTATAAAGGTGCCACATTCCCTTTAAAGAAGAGTAAATATTTGGTTTTTGTCAGGGGCGTAGGAACGGTTTGAAAATTGGGGGCCAACTCAGAGGGGGCCACCTCAAGGGGGCCCCAGCCCAAGGGGGCCCATAATGATGAATAATTTTTTATAACTCGTTTGTTTTTAATAAGGCACGCATGCACACTAGGTTGTCAATATATGAAAAATTGAGAAATCAAATTTTGCCCTATTATTTCGAGGTTACTTATTATGATCTAATAAATCATAGTAAAAAGCCCAAAAATATTTTTTGGCTTTTATTCATATCTTTTTCAAATAAGAAATACATTTTTAAGCTCTTTTGGAGGACTTCAATCATTTCTTACCACGAACACGTGTTTTACATTTACAGATGTTTAGGCCCTTTTCATCATATTTACAAAAATAAAAACTGTTTAGAAAACTACAAACAATGCTTTGATATCAAGAAGCCTTACTTCGCTATGCATAATCAACTTGTATTTTACTAATTTGATGACAAAAAATGGGAACATTTATTTAGGTTATTACGGATCCCTTCTTTACATCATAAGAGATTGATTTAGGTGAAGGCTGATCACAATAAATCCGCATTTACGAACCAAAGTTCGTATGGCTAAAGTACGTATAGATAAACTTCGCACCCATAAGTTCGTAAGCAAATATATGTACGTAGGGTATAAAACTCGTATGCCAAAAGTACGTATGCAAAAGTACGTATGCAAAAATACGTAAGCAAGTGAACGTAGGGGTATAAAAATCATATGCGAAAAGTACGTCAGCAGAACTACACATTCCTATCGTGATACCTTAAAACTTCTTCCCGTATGATCACGACAGTTCTGTCCTCCCCGTTAGAAATTTTACGAACTCTGAAATTACCATCGTTTTGTTGGGTTACTCCGTGAAAGTGCGTATTCCGTTGACCATATGAGCCCTTTGAAACATATTTTTCAGTTCAGATTCTGTTTTTATGCATCCTCTTTCGAAACAAAGAAGCCTGTGATATTTAGATTCCGTTGGTATTAAAACTCGGAAATTTTCTCCGCCGAGAGAATTTGACCGCACTGGGGAAAGGCAGACTCGCTTAGGCTGTTGTTCTAGTGCGCCACCAGTGTCATCGTACGATGTGGTAGAGATTGGCGCTTGCGAGCTGGATTGGTCACCAGAGGTCTGCATGAAATAGGAATGGAACGCAATGGGATAGGATTTTGCAGAAATTGAACGGAATGGGACGACATTTCCCAGGGCTCATTAGGAACATGGCGGAATGGAACAAAATTTCGGCCAGATTTCAATGAAAAGTGATGGATGAGACAGAATGGGACGGAATTTATTGACATTTTGGGATGGAATGGATTAGAACAGAAAAACTGAAGAGAACGGGATGGAGGCTGAAAAAGCGTCCCATGCAGACCTCAGTTCCTCTATGCGTCAGTTCTTCTATGTGTCCTCTGCCGATAACCCTATACTCATATTTTTTAAAGAAAATCGGAGACAAGTGTGTAAGGCCTGTGCTGAAATGTGGAATGCTCTCCCCCTACGTACTTTAACCCGTACGAACTTTTCTTTACGATGTTCTTACATTACGAACACTTAAGCCCTTCGTACTTTAACCCGTACGAACTTTTCCATACGAACTTTTTACATTACGAACATTTTAGCCCTTCGTACTTTAACCCGTACGAACTTTTTCCTTACGAACTTTTTACATTACGAACATTCTACCTCTACGTACTTTGAACCGTGCGAAATTTTTCCATACGAACTTTTTACATAACAATTATTATACACGTACGTACTTTATCTCTACGTACTTAAGCCACACGTCCTTCTGCGTACGTACTTTAGGCATACGAACTTCTTCCTTACGTACTTTGGTCCGCAACCCTAAATCTGCCTAGCTATATTTTGATGCCTAAGATGCAGAGTTCCAATATGACTGCAAGTGCAATGTACTTGATAGCCAGCTTTGTGATGCCGAGGAGGTGTGGGCATGGTATTATAGTGATTAGCAACCTTGCTTTCCACGCGGCCGACTCGGGTTTACGGCCTGATAGATGCCTTGAGCAAAGAGCAATTTTACTCCCAAGAAACCCCTCCAACAGGGGAAAGAGTTGGCGACGCCATGTAACCCTGGTAGTTCGTGCGCCGATAAGCCCGAAGAATTATTGCTATTATGCCGAGGAGGACCAGCTTTGATCCTGAGCACCAGTTCGATGTGCTATACCCTTTGGCAGATGAATCCATCCCTCCTCTCAGCATTGCAGACTGAACTGGCTCCAGCTGTCACTTCATTTATAGCTCTCTCTATGGCCTGTGTGTGGGCGGCAGGGGAAGTACTCTACCTTCATGTGCTTCTCCATGAACTCTAGCGACTTGAACTTGGTCAAGCTGCAGGCCATGATAAACTCGGTGGTGGCCTCACGGTCGATTATAGTGTTGAGGGCAGACGCCTGTGTGTTGAGGCAGGACATGATCCGCAGCCTGAGGGAGGTTTTCTCCTTCTGGAGATGATCTTGACAAAAACGAACTTCCCTCTCCTCACTGCAGAGCAATGCCATCAGGATCGCCTCGGTGTGAACGAACATTGCAGAGGAGCACACAGCGGGCATGGAATTCAACTGCACCACCTTGGGCTGGGTGCGAAGGCAGGAGAGCTCAACATGACTTTCCGAGGGCTGTCCAGCCAGTCGTTGCTGGTCTACACCTGTGGCCAGTAGGGAAAGTAAAGCTCGATAATGATAGCGACAATATACTACCAAGTTCCAACTTCCCTACTGACTCCAGACGAAGGTTATCAACAACTTGGTAGACGGTCCCAGAAACGTCCTATCCTAGCTCTCATGCCTCGGGATCCAGCCCTAGATGGTGCAATTGACTGTCATGCCGACCGTGTGCTCATCTGAATGGTTCGCTCACTCCGAGGAGGTCCTGATGAACATGGCATGTTCTGCAGTGAGGCGGAGGAGAGGAGGACCACCTTCCACAAGATCATCTCCATCAGAGGGGAACAGGAGGTGGGGAACACTTCTCCCCGGCTGCGGACCCTGCCCTACGTCAACATACAGATGACCACTATCAAAAATATAATTGACTCGGATGGGGTCACCGAGCCTATCATCACCTGCAGCTTGATCAAATCCAAGTTCCCAGGGTTCATGGCGAAGCCCATGGAGGTAGAGCACTTCGTCTGCCACACGCAGGCCATGGCTGTAGCTGCCACGTCTGTAAAGCAAATGACAGCTGCCAATTATGACTGTCGTGCTGGAAGAGGAATGGTTTTATCAGGCGATGGGTCCAGCACACCAAACTGATGCTCAGGATCAACAGCAAGGAGGATCTCCTCGGCATCACAAAGTTGACGATCAAATAGATGGAACTAACAATATATCTCAAACTCTATTTTAGGCCTTGGAAGACAGCAAGACTTACCGTAACCATTGTTTCCCTGAATCAATTCCTGCTGCTGTAAAGAAGGAGTCCGTAATGACCTAAATAGCTCGTCTCGTTTGTGTCATGAACTAGGTGATTCAAAGCTATCTAGGCATAGAGAAGCGTGGTCGTTTGATATCAGGGCACTGTCTGTGCTTTTCTAAATACTTTTTTGTAAATGCGATAAAAAAGCCGAAACATCTGCAAATATAAAGAGTAATGCTCTTGGTGAAAGTTGTTTCAATGTCCCCAGAAAACCTAGAAATGCATCTTTCAGACGAAAACGGGATAGGTAAGAAGACATACACTATTGTTGGCTTTGATTATTTTTTATTAGACTATAACAGAACTGGAGATCATGGGGCAAAATGTCATTTTTAAATTTTCCATATACTGACACAACCTAATACACACCGGTATGCACCAGGTATTTTCATACATGACTTCTTAATTTATTTTCCGCTGCTTCCTTTCATTGGATAGTTCCGTGTTGCTTTTTCACTTCGTAGTAGAAGACGGCCGGCCTCGTCACGCCTTTCGATGGCCCAGGGATGACTGTTGCTCGGCATTTGGTGTGGGGTGCGTGTCCAATGCATGCTTTGTGTTAGGATTGATTTGAGATTGAGTTTGATTAGGTCCAGTTCTCCGGGGCCCATTTGGAAACACTCGGGTAGTAGGTGCCTTGGCCTTTTCACAAAGCGCTCCTCCTCCAGGGGCTTGCACGCGGCGTACTACGGAACTGGAACTTTCCCAGGCAGGCTATCGGGCCCGTTTGGGTTTCTTGTTCTATATTACAGTTGCTGATGTTTGTATATTCGTTGCGGGGGACCGCCACAAAAGGGGGTAGTATCCCCTGACCCCCGGTTCCTATGCCTATGCCGCCCAGGGGCCGCCAAATTATCTTGGAGGGCCCCAAGGTCCACACCATTGCTCAGGAACCCAAATCAGTCAGCTCAGGGGGCCCAGACCAGTGCATTGACCTCGGGACCAGCTTATCAAGGGACCCCACATAAGCACGGGGCCCCTAGCAGTTCAGCACAGGGGAGCCCCAGATTCGCATAGGGGGCCAGATTAACTTAGGGGCCCGGTTCAGCTCAGAGGTCCCCAGGTCGGCTTATGTAGGGTTTGAAAACAGCTCAATGGGCTTATGTAAGGTCTCAGAACAGCTCAAGAGGCCATTCAAGCTCATGGCCCTCAGCTCAGCCCAGGGGCCCCAGACCAGTTCAGGGGCCGCCCAGTTAAGCACAGGAGTGCCCAGACTAGCTTAAGGCCTAGACTAGCTTTGGGGCCTAGCTCAGCTCAGGGGCCCCCAGATCGGCCGATATAGGGTCTCATCTCATACCAGCTCAGGGGGTTCCATTCAAGCTCACGGCCCCCAGCTTAGCCCAGGTAGCCTAGAAGAGTTCAGGGGCCCCCATACCAGATCAGAGGCCCCAGTTAGGCACAATGGTACCCAGATAAGTTTAAGGCCCAGCTCAGCTTAGGTGGGCCCAGGATGGCTGATATAGAGTCTCAAACATCTCAAGGGGCCCTTTCAAGCTCACGGCCGCCAGATCAGTAGCTGTAAAGCCTTATAGGGGTCCCAGACCATCTCAGGGGCCCTCAGTTCAACACAGGGGTCCATATTGGCTCTGATGACCAGATTAGCTTAAGGGCCCGGATCAGCTTAGGGGCCCCTTGTCGGCATATATAGGGTTCCAGAACACTTCAGGGTTCCAATTAAAGCCTACAACCCCAAGTTCAGGTCAGGGGCCATTTTACTGTGCAGGGGCCCCAGATAAGTTTAGGACCTCTCGTGCAGCACAGGGGACCCAGATTAGCTCAAGGGACAAAACGAACTTTTCGGTCCCAGCTCAGTTCAGGGGCCCCTCCAAGTCGGCGGATATAGGGTCTGGCCAACTCAAGGGGCCCCGTTCAAGGTCACGGCTCCTAGCTCAGCTTAGGGATCCTAGAACAGTTCACGCTGCCCAAACCATCTCAGTAGCTCTCAGTTCAGCTCAAGGGGCCAGATTAGCTCGTATGGCATCAGAGGCCAGTTCAGGGGCCCGAACAGCTCAGGGGGCCTTAAAATCGACTCATAGGACCTCAGCTTAGTTTAGAGGCACAGGTAAGTTTAAGGGGTTTCTGGGGCAAGCTATCGGACCAGTTTGAGTTTCTTGCTTGATATTACAGTTGTTGATATTCTTGTCTCCGTTGCGGGGGCTCACCACAGAAAAGCGGGGGGGCAGTGGCCCCCTGACCACCCGGTTCCTACGCCTATGGTTTTTGTTCTTGAATATTTCAGTCCATTACGTGCGCTCCATTGCTGCAATGTATTGAGGCCAGGCTGCAGCCGCCTCTGCGCAGCTGCTGTAGTAGACGCTGTCACCCATATTGGGAAGTCGTCAACGAAAAGTACCTGTCGTATGTTTGGCAGGAAGAGTGTCTGCAATATCATCGATCATAAGCGCAAGCAAGGCTATGGAGATCACAGAACCCTGGGTTATACTGCTCTGTTGCTACTACTAATCCGATACGACTGAGCTAACGCAAAATCTAAAATACCTATTTTTTAGAAAATCAAAAGTAAACCATCCCATATAGCCTCGCACGCCGAGTCCAAAGAGCTTCTGCAGAACGCCTTTGGATAGGACAGGCGCCCCCAAGGAATGAAGGCGCCCCCTGGGGAGGAGGGAGCCCCTCCCGAAAATATTGCACCCATTCTCGAAAATGGAATCCGCCGTCTCTGAGTGTGCGTGTTAAGAATTGTCCCATATCTCCTAGATTTGGCATGACCCAAACTTGAACTTTTTCAAAGAAAATTAAAGGAACCAAATTGGTGCCCATATGCCGAGCAGCATCGTCCCTCCGCACAGCCGTTGTTCTGCTATCACGACAAGATGGGGCGAGTGGAGGCCAATCGACCCTAGGTACTAGCGTTGGCTAGTATGCAGCTTTGATAAGATCATCATTCCAACACAGTTTCTCAGGGTCTTTGTATTACTGATGGTAGAATGGGCATACGTACGGCATCAACGCAAAACAGTATGGCGTCAAAGGGTGTACGCTTGGGATGCTGGCGGACCGCTATAAGCCGCAGGTCTCCTCCGGCCGTGTTTTCGCCCAGTGCACACCTGCTTTCCCACGGCTGCGGTGTCCGGTCCCTGGGCACGTGTCCCCCTCCCCCGTCATCAGAGGCCGCACGTGCCCAGCGGCCGCCCGGCCGTCCCCTTGGAAGAACACGCGCCGCCAATCACAGAAGCGACAATGACTGGACCGGGGGTGGAGGGGAGCCGATTAGCATTGTGGCCGGCACGGCACACGCCGGGGGCCGATATCGGATCTGTGTCGGCCGCTGGCCGGGTGGCGGAGGAGGGCCTGGGTCAGGGGAGGGGGGCTGGAGCGGGGTGTGGGTGGAAGCCGGCAGGTGGCGGCCAGAGAGCGCACGTCCAGTAATCTAGTGTAAATTAAGCCATCCACGGAAAATCATGAAGGGCCCGTGAAGACCGAGAGAGTTGTAAACAGCAGCGAAATTAAAGCAAAGTTGTCGTAGACGAGTTACATGGTATGTTAAATATCTACCCTGGAGGGTGGTCCTGCGCTGGCGCTGGAGCAGGACGAGACGTGGGCTGAGACAGAATATACCCTGGAGGGTGGTCCTGCGCTGGCGCTGGAGCCGGACGAGACGCGGGCTGTGGCCGGCTGAGTTCCGCTCCTTTGTCCGCGTGAGCTCAGCTCCTTTGGCCGACTGATTTCAGCTCATTTGGCCGACTGAGTTCAGCTCCTTTGGCCGACTGGAGTTCAGCTCCTTTGGCCGACTGAGTTCAGCTCCTTTGGCCGACTGAGTTCAGCTCCTTTGGCCGACTGAGTTCAGCTCCTTTGTCCGCGTGAGTTCAGCTCCTTTGGCCGACTGAGTTCAGCTCCTTTGGCCGACTGAGTTCAGCTCCTTTGGCCGACTGAGTTCAGCTCCTTTGTCCGCGTGAGCTCAGCTCCTTTGGCCGACTGAGTTCAGCTCCTTTGGCCGGCTGAGTTCAGCTCCCTTGTCCGCGTGAGCTCAGCTCCTTTGGCCGGCTGAGTTCAGCTCCTTTGGCCGGCTGAAACATCGCTCAGACCTGTGACAAGTATGCTCTAATCCAGGGCAAGGAGGCTAATCGGGTGTTCGTGAACTTCGGCAGCAAGGTTTAACACAAAGCAACGTCGAAGGAGTTGCAAAATAATACCTGAGAAAAATTGTTGTCATTTAAAGCGGTATTTTAATGCAGTGTCTCTGAGGTACTACTCTCAGCCCACGTCTCGTCCGGCTCCAGCGCCAGCTGCAGGACCACCCTCCAGAGTATATTCTGTCTCAGCCCACGTCTCGTCCTGCTCCAGCGCCAGCGCAGGACCACCCTCCAGGGTATATTCTGTCTCAGCCCACGTCTCGTCCTGCTCCAGCGCCAGCGCAGGACCACCCTCCAGGGTATATTCTGTCTCAGGCCACGTCTCGTCCTGCTTCAGCACCGGCTGCAGGACCACCCTCCAGAGTATATTCTGTCTCAGGCCACGTCTCGTCCTGCTCCAGCGCCAGCGCAGGACCACCCTCCAGGGTATATTCTGTCTCAGGCCACGTCTCGTCCTGCTCCAGCGCCAGCGCAGGACCACCCTCCAGGGTATATTCTGTCTCAGCCCACGTCTCGTCCTGCTCCAGCGCCAGCGCAGGACCACCCTCCAGGGTATATTCTGTCTCGGCCCACGTCTCGTACTGCTCCAGCGCCAGCGCAGGACCACCCTCCAGGGTATATTCTGTCTCAGCCCACGTCTCGTCCTGCTCCAGCGCCAGCGCAGGACCACCCTCCAGGGTATATTCTGTCTCAGCCCACGTCTCGTCCTGCTTCAGCACCGGCTGCAGGACCACCCTCCAGGGTATATTCTGTCTCAGCCCACGTCTCGTCCTGCTCCAGCGCCAGCGCAGGACCACCCTCCAGGGTATATTCTGTCTCAGCCCACGTCTCGTCCTGCTTCAGCACCGGCTGCAGGACCACCCTCCAGAGTATATTCTGTCTCAGCCCACGTCTCGTCCGGCTCCAGCACCAGCTGCAGGACCACCCTCCAGGGTATATTCTGCCTCAGCCCACGTCTCGTCCGGCTCCAGCACCAGCGCAGGACCACCCTCCAGACTTGACTCTCACATTCCATGATTAAACTGCTGCTGGTACTACCGTCATCCACGGATACCTTTTAGCCTGAGGAAGTGCGAGCGCTCGCCGCTCGCTATTTAGCTGAGCCGTCGTCCGTGGTAGGCAGACTTGTCAATGGCTCAAATTTTTTTTAGTCGACTCAACTCTGACTCACGGCTTAAAGGCTGACTCTGATTCTGACTCCACTCGCTGTGTCGAAAATGGTGAGCCGACTCGACTCAACTCAAATTCAGAAGTAAGTCGACTTAACTCCGACTCAAATAAACATTGAGTCAGAGTCGACTCAGACTCAGAATGGTGGACAAGCATGTTTATAAAAAATGCACATTTCCTTTCACAGTACACACATTCCAGTACATTTAATCATGGGATTAACTATTTAATAACTGCAAATTTCTTTCCATAAAATGTCAGTTGCAACGCATTACTTCATGGCATAAGTTATGTCTGCATACAAATGAAGACAGGTGCTAAATGCGAACATGTGAGTGAGATGAAAGGCCTGAGGGCTTTTCATTTTGAATGTATGTCCTTCATGACTAGTCATAATTTGAGGCAATAAGCGAGGTTACAAAAACAAAGAAAAGGACTCAATGTTTGAAAATTTGACATTTTGAGTGGAAATTCTTGCCCCAATGCATTCTGAACAATCCTGTGAAAAATAAGCTTCGAAATAAATACTACGCCTAGTCGACCCGACGACCCTCCTGTGCTGCACCACCTCAACCAAAAACAAAACAAACAATGAACGATCGCGTCATCCTCCCGTGAAAGCTGCAGTGAATACTGCAGATGGCGCACTAAAGATATTACGCGAACCTAACCTCTAATGACACAAAAGATGACAATAAATAGCACATCAAAAGTCACATGGCTTTCAAAGACCCGAAAATCATTTTGCCCTCAGGCTACAGTCAGGCTACCAAATAAAGAAAAGCTAACGTATTATGGCGCACAGTGATGGTTTGGTGACAGGCGTGGCGTGCAGCATGCGTTGCAGCTGCAGTGGTATGTTGTGCAGTGGGCGGGCGGTGGTAAATAGGTAAATAATCACATAAACATAATTTAAAGAGCGGTGGTTTGTGAGAGACTTGATGTGTAGGGAATGCCAGGGATAGGACTAAGTTTTACTTTCCATATACAGAGGAAAGTAGGTACAGTGCTGTCTCGTCAGTGTTGATGTAATCTACCAGGTGATGTGCTCAAACCATGACCAATCAATAAAGTACTTTGAAAAACAGCTAATTGAGGCTTTCAGTTTCCGTTTTGACCCATTTCAAGGCTTATGTGCAAAACAAGATTTTTGTTAGCCTCTATTTGGCGCTTATATTACTTAGTATTTTATGTTGTTTTCAGTCAACCAAAGCAAGAAAATAAAAAATAAAGATGTGGCTTCCTAAGAGTGAATTATTGCATGATTATCAGCTTAGGACTTTGTCTGGTTTGCGCCCTCAAAGTAAAAAAGGTCTCAATGTGTGCCAAATCACATTTTTCTCTATGCTTTTGCATGCTATTGCTAAGATCAAATGGAAAATAACTAGCAATTGTGTGTGGTTTTGAAACTGTATATTTTACACAACTTATTAATGTTCATGACTGATCCCGGGATGAGTGTAGTGGGGATATGGTAATAATAAAGTACCTACTATTAGCGAATTGCAATATTAAGTTTTCAAAATTGGTCATGAAAATTTCTAAAGTGTCAGCCATGTGAGCATATATGTCAAGAAAATAGAGTGTTGAGTCGACTCAACTCCTGACTCACAGCTCAGAGGCTGACTCCGATTCTGACTCGACTCAAATGGTCGAACACTTGAGTCGACTCAGAATCAACCCAAATCTGGAAGTGAGACGACTCAACTCTGGCTCAAGGAAAATTTGAGCCGACTCAGAGTCGACTCCGACTCTGAGTCGCGACTCAACAAGTCTGGTGGTAGGTGCACATTGTGCAAGTCATCTGTAAGGTCAAGTGCAGTCACATAAAAAGCCAGTCTGAAAGATCGTGGGTCTTTTCATTTGCTTAAAATGAGCACCAACCGGAGTCTCTCAATGGAGTCGAACGCATTGTCAGAAGAAATCCAAACAGGCCAGGACTGCGGTTATGTCCTGCTCCAATGCTGAACTCTAAATGAAGTCGTCTCAAGAAGGGAATCACGCTGATGTATCTAAATGCACTATTCAAGCCGAAGCCGGAAAATTAAGCACGTGTATGCAAGTTTACAAACGAGGTCACCAGGCTAAATCTACTTGCCTGGCTTCAATGCTCGCTAAATATTCATGCTCCACGGAAAAACAGACTTGGTGGAAATATCGCTCGGATTACGCTGTCCACAATCTCCATAATATCGCAGTTTAAAAGAGCAGCGAGGCAGTGTCACTGGTGGTGTGGCGAGACTGAAAGATGACGGGATTACAGTGCCGATTTCTAGATAAAGTCAAGAAAACTGAAAATTTGATAGATTTGCAGTGATGCAGCAAGGAGAATTATTATAAGCAAATCGTATGTTATTTGGCGTATATCCTCGAATCCAGGATGGAAAATTGAGTAAAATCAGCAATCAGGTTCACGTGAACAGCCCTTCATCAGGATCCTGATGTAACAGTCATTTGTACAACTGATCATCGGCCATCACAAGATAGCCGACATCAAATTGAGTTTTTTACAAATGCTCTTTCGTCGTAAAATGTCTCACAAATTGAGGGTCGCAAAACTATTTCACCATTTACCTCACGCTCAGGAATTGCATTCACAGTGTGACAAATGCAATCCAGTAAAATTGCTGAAAATGTTTTTAGATGGTGTAAGCTATCAGCTATCTGTTGTTAAATGGACTTTGCCCGCCCTGGTTGATGTTTCTAAAAACAAATCGTATCGCTAGAACGGCGGTAAGGGCCCGAAGAGTCATCGAGCAGGCAGCGGCCTAGTGTTAGGAAGGATTCCCTTGCTGGACACAATCGTTTCCTTAAAGCTCAGCCATACCTCTGTTACTTTATCTGATTTTTTAATCGGGAAGTCAGATTTCAACTGATAAATTTACTTTGATATAAGGCATCGATTTGGTTAATCATTGACGACTGCTTTCTCCAGTCCTAGTGATGCCCCTAGCGCAGCAGTAAGCGCTCACGATTATGGGTGGCGGTGGCAGGTCAAGCACGCATGAACGGTAACTGCTTTGCGTTTGGTCGTGGTAAAAATACTAACAATTAGAGAGTAGTATAAAGTAAATAAAGTAGAGTAAAGTAGTATGAATTATAAAATAAGCTCTATTGTCCGTGAGTTTCTATACCTGAGTAAAACTCAAACATAGAGTGACTTATCTAGGTAACAGAAAGCTGACAGCTTAAAAGCGAAGAAAGTTTGCTGTAATTTTACTGGTCCGAAGACGCCGCGTTGCGGAAACAACCAATACGTTCGGGGTAGCCAGGAAGATGCAGTCACGTCCTTCAATTTCTAATAGCGGCTATCATGTGGTTAAGCATCGCAAGTCCTGTCTTGTCGTGCCTGTGTCAGACCGGTCATAAAATGAAAAGACAGAGTAGCATTTCGAGGGTGCCATTCCCACTCTCGCATCTTCCCATATGATTAACGCATCAATAACCTCGAAGGTGCCGGTTTACAGTTTCTGAACGGAATGTTAACTGGATCAGTGAACACTTCGTTACTTGCGTCGCATAACAATATCAAATCCCATCTTAAAATTCCCGTATGCTATTTATGTCGATACATTTGTGTCGCCAGGACCCCCTACGGCAAGAGTGTACATGTGTAGAAACAAAGATTCCCTGTAGCGGAGAGGTGTGACGAGGGCGAACATCTTGTTTTTGATGCGCTGAAACAAGTTACCCCGATACTACAGCCATTACAAATTGGTTTCGTACCACAAGCGCGAACAGCGAATGACAAAGTGGAACAAAAGATCTTAGGCAGCCCTGTACCTGATATGGTCCACTTCTGCTCCTACGTCCCCCTGCCCCCCCCTCCCAACCAAATCTTACCGTTCCTACGCCCATGAATTGTTCTACATCTTACTGAGCTAACCCGAACACAGTCACCCCGTGCCAATTTCGTCACTGCTCGGCCATTGACGACGTCACTGGCCCCTCATTGCCTGGGGCGGTAGTGCTGATCCGGCGGAGGGTGGGTGGCTTCCCGGGCCATGTTCAGGGTCAGAGGGCATCAGCACGCAGTGGGGGTCACGGCGGGCGGCGGCGGCCAGAGCGGCCGGAAAAGGTGAGCTCGTCAACTGCCTGTCTCACTCTCTTTTCCGTGAGAAACAGCCCGGTGGGCCATGTCATTCACGCCCGATATGTTAAACGATACCTTATAATTTCCTCAGGATCCAAATTAACGAGAATTATGTGACTGCATTCATAATATTTGATAATTTCCAGTGTTTGATGGGTGTATGGCTCCTCAACAAATGCCCTAGATTGGAGTGCTCTCGCCTATTATAAACCCCCTCCCATGGTTTTATTCAGATGAATCATATTTCGACTTGTTTTACAATCCAATTTAATTTTTCCAGTCGAGATAGCACTTAAAAGGAATGCCCTTCTTAAAAGATAGCTTTTGAACTGGTAAAACAGTTTTGTAGAGCCCGTCGAGAGACCAGTATTGGCATATTTCATTTCACCCACAGCTCTATAAAGAAGTTCCACATGTGTTAAAGTTCAAAATAATGGACATGATGTCCGGATCCCAAATCATGAAGAAATTCATTTCCACCTTCCAACGCATATCACGATAACTGTGATAACTGTCAACGCATGATAATTGTCAGCGCATATCACGATAACTGTGATAACTTAAACGCATGATAACTGTCAACGCATGTCACGATAAATGTGATAGGTGTCAACGCATGATAACTGTCAACGCATGCCACGATAACTGTGATAATTGTCAACGCATGATAACTGTCAACGCATGTCACGATAAATGTGATAAGTGTCAACGCATGATAACCGTCAACGCATGTCACGATAACTGTGATAACTGCCAACGCATGTCACGATAAATGTGATAATTGTCAACACATGTCATGATAAGTGTGATAACTGTCAACGTATGTCACGATAACTGTGATAACTCTTAACGCGTGATAATTGTCAACATATGGCATAGCTTTTGTAACGTTACATCCTGCAAGCAGCCATCTCAGCTGAGCTTCGTTACATGCAATGCTTAAGTCAGTTCAGGGTAGAAAGAAGGGAAGGGATATTTTTTGTTTTGTGATTGAAGGTCGAAACAAATCGTAGCGTTCTGACTGTCAGACCTATGTTGTCCTTAAGCATTTCTTTTAGAATAGGGGCTGTCCATATATGACGTCAGGAGCGGAAGGGGGAGGAGTGTGACAGTTTCTGACTTTTGCTAGCGAACAGGAAGCGGGTTTGGCCTTTTCTCACTTGTAATTTTTCACTGTACTAGGGCCACTCCCGACAGACGCACCTGCCCACTTACAGGAGGTATTGGCGGCTGTCTGATCTGAGAACTGAAAACAGGCAAATAGGCCACAAGGCTGCCCGGTCCCAGACTGACGAGGGGCGAACCATGGCCTGTCGTGGAGTTTCTATTGAACGAGAACTGTGCAAGCCCAGGGCAGTTGAACAACGAGTGCTTGAAAGTTTTCTAACCAAATATTATTTAAATATAGTATGATAACAGCTTTACCTTGATATACATAAGAATATTCTAGGAGTTATGCTACCCACATACTTCCACACGATTTAAAACCACAAACGGCTGCAACTGGCTGCTGTGGTTTTTCTCAAACACAATGACAAGGAGCCGTAGGCTATCATCGCAGTTTCTTCATTTGTTTTTTTTTCACGGGAACATTTATGCAATAAGCTACCATTCTTTTCATATAGGTACATGTTTTTTTGGTAGTGAAGTGGCTCCTTCTCGAGCATACTTTCCGTTTCCTGCATATGTTAACAATGAGCGTCGATGTTTTAAGCTGTTGGTAGATAGTTAGCATTCACGGATGTCCAAACTGTTTCTCACCAGTCTGCAAAGTTGCAAAATGGCATGTGTCTTCGAGATCTGGCTGAGGAAAGATTTCGACAAATGTTCCGACTTGAAAAGGCTTATTTACCATTAGGAGCATTGGAAGCTGGAGATGGGGACGGACGTTGGGACAAAAGGCGAAATTGGAACATGACATGGGGCTATTTATATGATAGCAAAAAGTGGGTAATTCTGTTTTTTTTCAACATATGATATTAGAAAAAAAATCATATTAGAAGCGAAACTCTGCCTGAACTTAGCAAGCTAACCATCAGCAAAATCTATGTCTCATTTCTAGTAGGATTGGAGTTGTTTTTACCCAGGGTGGTAGATAGTTTTACGATTCTATGAACCCTTGCCCGGGGGAAGGGTGGTATTTGAACACCCCTTCGGGCTTTTCAGAATGCCCCAGAAAACCGCTGGGCGAAGCGCGGCCGTACTTGGCATACTTTATTCTTGACTGATTACGCAACTTTTTCAAAATTCGAAGTTCATGTTAGCTCAGGGCAGGTCACCAAGCCAGAGCAAGTGACCTCATATCCAAAACTTCGAATGGCACTAGGGAAAAGAAGTTTAATCTACAGACCTAATATATTCATATCACATAATAAACTCACCCAGAAACACTGGATGTGATGACGGAATTTTTGATATCGTTAACCTGGCCCGGGTACCTCTCCATTTGTGAAAAACAACCTACTTGTTTTATCAATGTGTGTGGACGCTCCTGAAAACATTCTGACTTTGAAACATCTAAAGAGGAGAATGGGCATTGGTAGAAAAAGGTTATTTCTGTAGAGAAGCCTAATAATAAAGTTGTTTAGTGTGATGTAGCTTTAACCCCCACCCCACCGGGGGCCATGGCCCATCGATGGCGCCCTAATATTTTTTGCAATAACAAAAAAAAAACGAAGAGGCGCAGCACCGTGGTTGAGAGCTTTACCTCTTACCCCATAGTTTTCCCACCATGCCTGGAATTTTTTACCCCAGGTCACGCAAGGTCAGGTCACCAGACGAGGTTAACCAAGGTCGCCTCACTTTAACTTTTGAGCTCTACCATAGCTAAATTTTTAGGCCGTTCGATTTGAAACTTCCTACACCTTATGACCCCTCCAGGGTCTACAAAATCGTGACCTGAGGTCAGGTTACGAGGTGACCTCTTCCATTGAAAAACATGGGGAAAACTGTCTTATGATCTAAAAGTCACAAAAACGATTGCAAACGCTCAGATTGCTCGGAAAGGGTTCTTGAACACCCTTTAACGGACCCCAGGGGCTATATTCACCCTTTGACCTGTCTGAGGTCATCACAGGTCACCAGGGGACAAAAGCAGCATTTTGACTTTTGGCCTCATCAAGCTAGAGCGTTGAATCAAACGTTATCGTGTATGTCTTATCACTGGCCATTTGATATTCAGCCAAGTTACTTTCTGACCTTTCGTGACCCCAGGTCATAATAAGTCACGAGATGACCTCTAGAGGTCAAACCACTGGCAGGAGGTCATTATGTTTCACATAGCGGAAAAAGGTCAGGCATTTTTCATCAAATGTACTTTACCAGATTGCAATAGCTTTAAAGGCATGGGAGCTATGCCCGGTTTGCTTAAGCATTGCACATTTTAATGGAAATAGCCTATCGTGACCTAACTTGACCTCTGGAGGTCAAACCATTGACCTGAGCGCTTAAAGATGGAAGTAATTTCCTACTGAATTCACACGAGCTTTCTAATGCACTTTGCAGATTTGCACAGATTCTAACTCCCATATTTCGGAGTTAGAGGGGGCATCGATGGCCCCCGGCGGTGGGGCGAAGGTGGCGCCAGACCCCCAGTGGGGCGCAGGTTAACCTGTGACCTCTCAGGTCATCTGGAACTGGTAAAGCAGGTTTTCGGACTTGGGTCAATAAATGCGCCGGATATTGTGGTAAAGATTTCCGTTTGATATAGTATTACGTTCGGATTATCATTGTCGATTAGTATGCATATCGGCTATGTTGGTCAGATTTTTACATTTCTGAGCTTTAAATTTTGACGTATTATGGCCATGTCATATAGAATTCGATTTGCAGATACGGGAGGAACCGAGTAAAGCATATAAGCTACTCTATCGCACTTCAGTGGAACGCCATAGTCATGGAAACATTCTCCAACTGTCACATTATTTGATCCGTTATGACCCGGACGTTAACCTGAGCCAAAATTTACTGAATTTGCTTCTTAACCATCGGCCCAGTGGGGGAGTTTGAACACCCCCCTCGGGGTTTTCCAGTGGCGCGAAAAAAACTGCGGCGCGAAGTGCCGCCGTGCTTAGCACAGCTTATCCTTGATCAATTTCGCAACTTTCCCCAGAATTTTAAGGTTGGGTCATCTCACGTCAGGTCACCAGTGCAGGTCAAGTGACCTCACCTCAAAAAATGTTTAAGGTGGCATAAGTCAGAAATGGGAGAATCTATCGGATTAAAACTTATGCCACATAATGGGCCCACCAAGTGTTATAACATATATTCATGGATTTTTCATATCGATGACCTACAGTCAAGTACGCGCCATGACCTCTCCATTGGAAATACATGGGAAAAACAGAAATTGGACTGTATTTGTGTAGACACAGCTGATAATAGCCGTTTTCACAACGTGAATAAATTGAAATCAACCTTGGGTGTCTTTTGGTAGTTTTTTTAACATTTCCCAAGCCAAAAAACCAGCGTTAATTTCAGTGAAACTATATAAGTTTGAGAAATATGCTTACCCAAAATTGAAAGCAATGACTCAAAATATCTTGATTCTGAGTTTTTCCTGACATTAAATTCAATAGATAAATATAAATTAATGGATATATATTTTGGAAATATCCCAGGATCTTGGGCGTCTTTTTGAAAAAAAAACCGACCTCCATGGTCGGTTTTTTTCAAAATACACCCAAGCCTCTAGATGCCGTCTTTTCGGTCTCTAGATTTGTCTGGAGGGATTTTTCAAAGGCTTCCATATGAAGGAGCGAATTTTGAGGCCGGTGATTTATGCACGACTTGCCCGCTTGACGTCACTGCCTACGTCATAGCCAAGAACCAATCATCGGACAGTATTCTGGGAGCAGCATGGCCGCGTTCAAGGCCCTAGAGAGAGAGAGAGAGAGGTCGCGTTCGGGGAACGTGTTCGGGAAAAGTTTGTTCTCTAATGTTTCTTTTCTCATGGTATATGAGCTACGATCGTTATTTTACGTGTGTTTAGGAACAAAAGTTGAATATTTGATTGAAATTATTTGATCGTTACCAATTTTTTGCGGTAGTCAGGCAGACATTTTTCCCATCACCATACAGATCGGGGGTCAATTAAAGGGGCAGGTGCCCCTCCTATCGACCATCTGGGCCCCTGAATCATAGGCGGATCCAGAATAGCCGATCGGGGCACCTTTCCGGGTTGGCACCATCCAGACCAGGAGGGTGCCACTTTTGACCAAAAAACTATGAGGTGGGCGCCAAATCATATCGGTGGGCGCCGATTTCCACATCCTGGGGAGGGGAGGGGAGAGAACCGACATTTCAAGGCAGCGCTGTAACCATTTTAGGGGGCGCCGAACGTCAATCGGAGGGACACGTACCCCACCCCCTGGATCTTCCTATGCCCTGGATGGTTACGGTGCCGCCTGAAGGGTTGATAGCGCCCCTGAAATGTCGCTTTTCACCTTTTCTCCAAAGATGCGAAAATCGGCGCCCATTGTTAGGATTTTGCGCCCGCCTGAAATATTTTGCCGGTTCAAGGTGGCGCCCCCTGGTCCGGATGGCGCCCCCGGGAAGGCATAGACGGCGCCGACATTGCCGATCGGGGGCACCTTTCCAGTGGGCGCTACTTCTTGCCTGCAAAACTTTTCAGGTGGGCGCAAAATCCTATCGGTGGGCGCCGATTCTCGCATTCTAGGGGGGATGGGAAGTGACATTTCAGGGGGGCACCATTCAACTTTCAGGGGGTTGCCATGACCATTTCAGATGGCGCCGAGGGTCCATCCTACCCCCCCCCAAGATCCGTGTACGCGAGGTGACGGAACTAGTGATGTGGGAGGTAACGGCACTGGTGAGGCGGGGGTGACGGCACTGGCAAGGCCGGAGGCGGGAGGCGACGGTGTTCGTGAGGCGCGAGGCGATGGATAGTGGGGGGGGGATGGGGGAGACCATGACGCCGTAGACTGCACATCGGCTCATCGAACAGTTCAGGCATCTCCTCCGTCGATATATCGCCGGTGTCACGTTCACGAGTGTGTCAAAGACTGACGGAATCAGAGGGGGCCACCGCTGTTCCAAGGAGCCGCCGCAGGCTCGGGTTGGGCCGTCGCCACCGCTGGCCCAGGTTGGGCCACAGTTACCCAGGCGACTACCGTTGCCGCAGGCCCAGGTGGGGAAGCCGCCGCCGCCGAATAACTTCTCACAATGCGGCGACCGGCAAGTTGCCACGCAATCTCCTGTAGGCGACAACTCCATCGGCCATAGCTTACCAAACATACATAGGGGTTGTGGGTCAACATGGTGAAATGGGCAGTGTGCGTCTGTGAATTTAACACGCGCCCCGCAGGGGGGCTGAAATTCGCCCCTCCTGGTTTTTTCCAGATATCTCAAACACGAAGAGACGCAGAGCAACGAAACTTACAGCACCTTATTCCTAATCAATTTTACATATCTGACAAAATTTTTTAGTTAAGGTCATGTCTGGTCAAGGAGCTATTTAAGGTCAAGTGACCCGACCTCAAAACCTAAAATTACGAGTTTGAAACGGTGCCCAGGGAACATCAGCGAACCGATCACTTTGAAACTTCCACAATATGATAAAACCATTAAGGTCTACAAATCTGCTATCTCGGAATTTCTATAGTTCTTACCTAAGGTGGGGTCAATTTCTTGGTCACCCCATTATAAGTCTATGGTGAAAAATAGAATGGGCTCGTTTTCAAACGTTGATAAGTTTTTCGAGGTCTGGCTATACTAGGACTGAGAATTATTGATATTTACTCCACGATTCTGATGAAGGGCTGTGCCCGAATATACAATCTTAAGTGTTTTTTACATTTCCGGATTCGAGGGGAGAGGCCAGGGAACATCTTAACAACTGGGCTCGTTTTCAGTAAATATTGCATAGATAAAGCTGAAAATCCTCACACCGTCTATTCTTACCACGATCTTGAATTTTTTTTTTAATATTTTTGCGCTCCCTTCCTGGGAACATTTTGTGTTAGTAGCTTAGTCTCATTCATACAACGCACTCACACTATGTACAGAGCGGAAGTTTCCATTTGCCGGCACCCTAACGGGACAGCGGCACCGCACTCGGCGGACCATAGGCTGTTCCGGTCTCCCCAAGCCGCAGCGCCCGGCACAGGCCGAGCCCTCACATGAGGGCCGCGGGCGGGAGACCAGACCGGTGGATCAGTTTAAAGGCCGATCAGGCCCGTGCGCCCACAAACAGGGACGCCGGCTGGCACGGCGTTGATTCCACTGCTGCGGCGCGCACTCCCCAGTGTACCGCTATTTCCTGGGTAGGAGGCGGCCGCGGAAAAGGCTGCCACAGGTCAGCCTTGATCCAGGGGCCTTCCACACCCAAGCGTGGCGCCTTTGCCAGCTGCGCCACGGGGGTGGCATCTTGAATATTAAGTTGAGTTTTTAATCATCTGACGTCTCAAAGGTCATATCAGGTCATGGAAGCATAGAGTGATTATTTGGCCAATAACTTCTCATTGAATTTAGATAAAGCTCCCATTTTGCTTGCATTGTGCTTATATTGTCACGGGAAGTCGATTGATATGCAACATGACGATACCGGGTCACTCTCTGACCCTGACCTAGCTCGAGGTCAAGTCATTTTCACTATTGGACCTAGGAAGGTCATATTATACATCATTCGATTTGCAGCGATGGGAGGAATCCAATGATGCACAAAGATTTGCTCCAGCTCCCCTGACAGCAAATCTAGAGAGAGAAACGTACACTGCTCTGTTGTAAGCCTATGGAATCTTCTTTGACCCATGCTGACCTCAATATTGACTTGACATGAAAATTCTTCGTATAAAATCGTTTCGTCTTGTCAAGAGCTTTCCAACACCACCCATGATTTTCCCTTAGCTTTCGTGGGGACCGAGATAAGGAGGGGGCGCCTCATGCAAGGGACCCCAGCTGGGCATGTAAAAATGGTACAAGAATGGTAAAAAAAGTGTACCTCAACTTCCCACTCTTTGCATAGAATCGTACCCTCCACTGTATTTTCCTGGAGTAAATACGCAATAAATGTCAGCTGTAGATGTCTAATGTGCAAAGCCAAGCTTGCTGAAGCATGTGGGGTTGATTCACCCAGCATGTCAACCTCAAACTTTGGTTCACATCACTAGAAGCATGGGCGCCGAAAGCGGGGGGCATCTCCCCTGTTGGCCAATCAAAGGGATGCCCCTTAAAATTTTTGGTCCATCGCCATTCATGTTGTCAGGTACCAAATATGCTCAAAATTCGCCTTCCCAGGTCAGCACCAGCTGGGGTCTGTCCCCCCCTGTAAAAACTCTGTGACGGTGCCCCTAACTGGAAGGGGCGCCGATGTGAGGCATCTTGTGACTTGCTGACACATGTAATTCACAAATGGTACCAAACTTAAGCCTGATACTGCACCACTTTAGAGCTTGATACTTTTAAGGTATCAAAGTATGAATCCCAATAGCATGACAAAATGATCAACATCAGGGAACTCCTTTAGTTACTTCTTAGTTATCTCAGGAAACCCAGTATCTTTTTGGTAAATGAGCAATGCAACCAACAAAGCTACGCCATCTTATTATGGTGAATTAGCATTAATGCCTGTAGGTATATTTAAAAAAAAACAGGGATAATCTGTACATATCCTGTATTTCATTTGGAACCACCTTGAAGCGAACCTCTTAAAATGTCAAGAAAAGCCTGACCTGGCCTGAAAAGCAGATATAGCTCTATTTCAATAATAAACAAAGTGTTTTGTATTGCTCAGTCAGCAAAGTATGGCAGCAGGCCAAACGAGTCGCACCAGCCATCTAAAATTCTCACACCGTCAGCCACCAAAAATTAGCACCGATCTGCCATATACCAGGGAGAAAAGCGCACTCATTCCCACCCACACAATGCAATGCTACCTCTCTTATTAGTTAGTTAGTTGAGGACTTTTTATAAGGCCCCTCCTATGTCATTATAACCATTTAGCCATTATTTGTTAGGTTTTCAGTGTCACCTTCCTCACACCAGTCTCAGAAATTTTCACCAGGTTGATAAAATTCACACCACTCGCTCCTGTCACCAAGGGCACTGGCACCGACGAGATATCGTTAAAAATGCCATACTTTGCGCGCTAGTGTATTGCTAGTTGCATAGCACATATACTCAAGCAAACCTGAGAAACCAAGATGAATTATAATTTTCCAGTAGCGCCCACTTCAAGGTGAAAGCCGCTTACAGTAAAAAACCCATGCCCTGAATTAAGGATACGGGACATCACCACTTAATTTTTATTTGAGGAGATGCTCAGACTACAAATAGCGGGGGGAAACATGCAGTGGGACAAAATTTTGGACCAAATTGTTTGTCTTCAAATGATCCTGCTCAAACAATTCACCAAAAAATTTAGCAAGTCTCAAAATTTGGGTGGATCCACAAATTAATTGTAATGAGAATGCAAAAAAAACATCATTCAACCCCAAATATTTGGCATAATACCTACGCTGATTTACATTTAGGGATTCCTCTGCCTGTCACCCTTTATTTAGGACACCCCTGCCCGTATGCGAGTTGGTTACCTAGGTAATACACTTTTTCTCAATGTAATTGGAAACTTGCCAGAGTATTACACAAGCAGACGTTGCCCTAGTCCCTACTCCTTTTGTTTTGAGCTTATTACACAACTAATATAGAAACTGAGAGAAAAACGACAAGTGAATTGAAGCGACTGGGTAGCAGGAGCATAACTGATGCAAATTTCACTCATTATATGACTTATTAAAGTTGAATTTCATTCTTAATTCTGCAACACTCAACAAAGAGCGCCCGGCGACTGTGAAGCATTGCCAGATGTGCCAGACAATTTACTCAATAAATTCCCAAGACTTGTGAAATTCCGACAAATGGCAGCAATATTACAGTGCTACCAAAAAACGTTTCAAAAAGACACCCAAGATTTAATTCACGTTGTGAAAACGGCTAATACCTTCATATTCTCCAAAATTGTAGTATCCTGGGCCCCTTTCCAGGAAGATGCTGCAATTTTTTACCTGTATCCCCTGAGAGGTCATCTTGGGCTACTTAAGCAGTTTTCAGACTTAAGTCAATAACTTTGCATGAAATGATGATACAGCTTTTATTTTGATATCATTGCGTTCAGATTACTATTGCGAGTCGATTGATGTGCACATTGACAATGCTAGGCTAAAAAGTGTCCTTGAACTGACCTAAGGTCATGTCATTTTTTTTGTTTTAAACTAGTATAGTTATATTATACATCATTCGATTCGCCGTGACAAGAAGAAGCGAGTGGTGCCTAAAAAAGTATTCTAACCCAAGTCTGCCAGACGCTAGAGCCCAAAAACTCCTCAAAATCCCACTTCTTTTGACCTGCCATGAACTCAATAGTGACCAGAGCCAAAAAGTGACTTTTTGTACTTTCGTAATGAATTTGTATGAGCTATCCACCAGCCTTCGCGTTTTTTCGCTATCCCGCATAGGGGCCGAGTTCAAGATTTGGGTGTTCAAACACCCCCACATAGGGCGACGGTGGCTCGGAGGCCCACCGGGGCGCGGTTTAATGATCTCAACTATCCCCCCTTCGCCACCGGTGCGAAGGTGAGGTGATGGTTGTGTTCTATAGCACACTTTGTAGACTGGTTTTTCAGCCATTTAGTCCGGTCTTGTTTCGTCCTAAAACGCCTTGTGGGAGCGTGTGTCGCCGTGAGTGTGTGTCGCACCTGATTAGCGGCGCTGTTTTTAGCGGGCGCCGGCCCGGGTTTCGGCGTGGGTGTTTCCCGCGCTGCCCGGAACTGGTAGTGGCGATACAATACAGCTGGAATAAAGGCCTGAACATCTGAGTGCTCCGTTTTTGACGCTTTACTTGTTGCATCTTTGGCGTCTTTCCATTGGCTTTTTTAATGGCTGGGGGTGTCAAAATTTGAAGTAATGTCAATAAACAGCACATTAAAATCGGTGGTATAATGTAGCGTGTTTAAGCCTTCTCACAGACCTGTTTCACCCTATACGGCAAATAAATTTCAAAATAAAAACACGAAAATTTAGATAATGTTTGAAATCCACTTCGATGTTTTATTGGAGGTGCCGGGACACTCCCAAAGAGATACCTCGGCCTGCGGCCTCGGCAGGTGCCGCTCCGGCGCAGGAGAAGCCGGTGACAATGTACGTTAGGCAAGCAGTTCGATTGACAGGCGAGTGTTTTCAGCAGTATGATACATATACTAACGCGATGTTGGGACTTGAGGTCTAATGTTCTCATTCTGATTCCATTCAATCCCATGTGTAAGTCCATGTTTTCCTAAACTAACATGTCTCTGCACACTGCCCCACGTTTGTCGTCTGTTCATGTCATCACATAAATAATCACACGTATAAGTTTGGTTTGTTAGTAAAGACTGGCTATGCCCAGAAGAAAGGAGATACAATATAAAATATTATGGGTTTGCCGACCATATTTCACCTATACCTGGAGATCTTCACACAATTCAGCCTATTTGTTGCCGAATTAGCTTCGGTTATCCTAAGTCCCAGTTCCGCATGCGCAGTAAAGTCTGCAGTGAGAGAGAGCGAAGATACCGTTATAACTGACTGAAGCATGTTGGTATGTCGTTTGTTTGTCTCCTGGTCTAAACTATCCCCTATAGCCTAATATTCCTTAGAATTCATACTGCGCATGCGCAGCACAATGCAGTGTCATAATGCCGTGAATTGGGATTAGCAGATAGTATTCTGCTATTACTCTCAAATTTTTAGCCCAATCGGTCTATTGGCTCCCGAGATAGCCTCCCTGACCATAAGTTATAATGCGCATGTGCACTTACCTTTGTAGTAAGCAAGGGTGTCAAAACTTTCATACTAAATTTAAGCATGTTGGCTCTCCTCTGTCCATGTCCTTTTCTGAAATATCCTCACCTTTAAGGCTTATCTTTCAGATTTCTACTGCGCATGCACAGGGCAGTGCAGCTTCACTATGACATTATTTGTGGTTTTCACTCCGTGTCATTTTCTTGTTCACAAAATTTCAAAAAAAATCGACCCGTAGGTTGCCGGGATAGCCTCTGTTACCATTAGTTCCACTGCGCAAGCCCAATGACCTTTCATTGACCTGAAGACCGGATTCAAAATCTGCATGACCGATTTCCTCTTATTGATATTGTTCGATAATATGGAATAGAGTGCAACGAGATTTATATATTATTTACATGTCTAAATACGATAGCGGATACAAGGGGCGAGGCTAGTGGGCTGAAGTCCCCCCATCCCCATGTGAAAATGCCTACAGCTATAGCTTAGGCAAATGATGTTTAGAGGCAATGGCAGGGAGGCTGGAGCTAATAGGTGAATTCAGGGCAGCGGGGGGATAGGGGGCACGTGCACCCCCCTCTTTGTCGATCCTCAGCACCCCCTGAAATGGCCACAGCACCCCCTCAAACATTCGATGGCACCCCTGAAATGTCACTTCCCACCCTCTCCCCTAAGATGCAAAAATTGGCGCCCATCGGAAGGATTTTACGTGTCAAAAGTGGCGCCCTATGCTCCGGATTACACCCCTTCCCCTGCGGACGGTGCCTCCTCTATCGGTAATCCTTGATCCGCCTATGCTCAAGCTCCTTAGCCCCACTCCCGAACTGATATCCTGGATCCGCTTATGCTCGAACTCCTTAGGCCCATCCCCGTACTGATGTCCTGGATCCGCCTATGCTCGAGCTCCTTAGCCCCACCCCTTTACTGATGTCCTGGATCCGTCTATGCTCGAACTCCGTAGCCCCACCTCCGTACGATGTCCTGGATCCGCCTATGCTCGAGTCTCCTTAGCCCCACCCCCGTACTGATGTCCTGGATCCGCCTATGCTCGAGCTCCTTACCCCACCCCCGTACTGATGTCCTGGATCCGCCTATGCTCGAGCTCCTTAACCCCACCTCCGTGCTGATGTCCTGGATCCGCCTATGCTCGATCTCCTTAGCCCCACCCCTGTACTGATGTCCTGGGTCCGCCTATGCTCGAGCTCCTTAACCCCACCCCCGAACTGATGTCCTGGATCCGCCTATGCTGGAGGTCCCGAGTTCCAACCCGCTCCTGATGTCCTGGATCCGCCTATGCTCGAGCTCCTTAGCCCCACCCCGTACTGATGTCCTGGATCCACCTATGTTCGAGCTCACTAGCCCCACCCCGGTACTGATGTCTTGGATCCGCCTATGCTCGAGCTCCTTAGCCCCACCCCCATACTAATGGCCTGGATCCGCCACTGCTTATTCAGTTGATTTAAGCAGGGAGTGCAAGGAGTCACGTGTCATGGTATCACCACAAAGAGGTTTATTCGGCTGGGAAACAAATGGTGTGCAACGGTGGATCATTTGACCAGTGTTACCTATGGTTAGAGGATGCATTAACTAGTGGGTAGATAGATAGATAGATGATAAACTTTTATTGGACGGAAACAATATGACAGGTATAACAAATAGATTGACGCAAAAGCCCGAAGGCTTAAGTGGTGGGGCTTCTCTTACCTCTCTCATAAAACACATCACTTTTACCGGACCTATCACGCACATACACAGTAAGATTTCGACACACATAAAGAAACAAAATACAACAAACTTAACAAGCAAACCAGTTCCTGACCACCATTTTGTTTTTTATTCGTCGCAAGTCGCCACAGCGAGCGGGACCCTACCGCACGGCTGCCACCCGGCCGTCCGACTGATATGAATATCTAATAGCAGGGTAGTAGATAATGGGTGGCCCGAAGTTTTGTGCTGCCATATGATAACTCCTCCAAAAGACAGACTCTAAAAAAAAAGTTGTAAGCGGCATTTTTTCCATTGAGTGGCTCTCGGTTCTTTTTCTCGCGCCCCGCTTGCGCGTGCACGCTGGATGATGATTGTTGATTGTGTGTGAAGGAGTGAGGTGGTTCCAGCAGTATTTATTTGCTGTTATTAAATTCCTTACTGAAATTTTGCTTGGGTTCTCTCTGTTTCACTGTTTTTCTGTTGAGAGCCCCTTCATTGACAGATATGTGTTGCCTGTAACATGTGAAACGTGTATGCTGCAGCCAAGATGAAGATAAGAAGCATTCGCCAACAAAAGGTGTGCTTCAAAATAACCCAGTTTATGAAATCTGGTGGATTTCTACAATACATTATTTCCATTTGGTCAGCCCTTAGGTTTGTTCAGAAGCTTGTGACTGCAGGAGATTGTGGTAGACACATAAACTTTGGGTAAATTTACAAGTCAAAGTAAATGAATTATGCTGTCACTTATGTTTCTGAACATTTCCTTCGAAGCTGGGCAAAATGTGGTCATCTCTGGCTCTATGGTAAATGCATTTTTCAGCATAGAAAGTGGGTTTTATTAAGTTCCATGCCTTGCAATGATTCCCGAGGAAGGTTGCCTGCACACCCTTGTTTTTCCAGGTCTGCTTGCACTTCTTTATTTTCATCTTTTTATTTATGGTGGGATTACCCTGATGCATAAAATCATATATGTAACACATATGTAATAGTGAACACATGAAGTGACAAACTCACCATTTCGGGATATGGGGTGGGAGTCTGTACACCGGTTGGAATGGCTCGCTGAGTGTTAAATCGTCTCTCATATCCATGGTTAGCAGGGAGCGACGTCAGGTTTCCCAAGCCTTCCCGTTTCATGCCGACCCTTCCAACACCATCGGTTTAAACACTGCCTGCAAAAATAAGTTATCTATCTAAGCCTTCCAGCTTCCTGCGGCCTCTCGCCCCTGACCAGGTGATTTCAGTCGCCCCTCCTTCAACCCGCCAGATTGTAGATTTTATTGGGAAATATCCCTCAATTCAAGGCAAAGTTAGGTGGTTATTTTTACTGTAAGAGCCATTAATGTTGGGATTGTATTTTCCCGAACTACCTGATCGAGTCACCTGCCTCATTTTGTTCACTGGCTGCCCCAATGCCCTGGAGGGTCATATCCTTTGTATACCCCTATTCCTCTATGACCATAGGGATGTCCCTATGACCTGTAGATATATAATATTTTAAGAGTTTTCAAAGACTTTCTTGAATTTATGGTGATCCTCTATTCAAGACCAGCCCGGGGACCACCTAGTGTGACAGAGCCCCACAAGGCAGCTGACCCCCAGTTTTGCAACCAGGGACTAGAATATAGCTCAGTGGCCCCCGAGATGATGGTAGTTGGCCTTGTGTTTTTATTTCACATCTATTCAAGACCAGATCAGGGCAACAATGATGTGGATCAGAGCCCCCCCTCCAGAACAGCTCAATTTTCCCCAGGGAATAGACTAGCTCATTTGCCTTCAGATATGGGGTCATCAGAGCAGCTCAATTGGCTTTAGATGGTTTCATATGGCCTTTGACCAGCTCAGGTGGCACCAAGTGAGCTCAATGGGCACCAGAATGCCTTCGCCCATACGATTATTGGCGACGATGAGGCATTATCTGGACGCGTATTAGGTGCCCATACTCTTCCCGGGTACCATGAAACGCGGCAGAGTTCCCTAGCTGACCAAACATAGTTGTAAATTGTCTAATAATAGTTTCAATTGCTACATGTGGTCTACTTGCATCTAGGTTCAACGGCGTAGGACACTAAATTTCGAGCGGCACAGCCCAAACGGTACACCGCCTAGCGATCAAAGGGGCACCCTGGCATCGATGAGGTTATGTGCTCCCTGTGCCCCCTTTGGCTGCGTCCCTGTGGAAGACCCAAAATCTTGGGGCTTCTGACTGCCACCTCCTCCCTCCATCTCCATCCGTGCTCCGAAGACACTGCTCGGCGAGTTTGTATTTTGGCTATGAGGCTAAATCCGCCCAGTTAACAACGAAAAGGAAATATTCTGAAGAACAAAAAGTTTCGATTAACATCGGTTTACAATAACACGTGAAAACAATTGAACTTCAAGACATGGTTGAAAACAATTTGTAAAAGTGCTCCCACGCAGTTTCGAACTCGCGACCTATTGCGTGGCAAGCGAGCGCTCTACCAGTTGCGCTACGGTGGCGCGTGCGCCGCAGCACGCTGGGGAGGGAGGGTCGGTGGCGGCGCGACATCGAGTCAGTTTTTGCTCTCCTGTGGGAATGTTTTTGTGGGCATTGTAAAACAGACTCCGGAACTCAAAAGGCAGTTGATGGCGCTTTCAGATGATATGCAATTTGTTTCTGGGACCACCAAAATTTCCGATCTGGAGATCTTCCAAAATGAACATTTTAACATGCCATGTCAATGAGGCAGAGGAATTATCAAGCCCGTGCTGCCAACTAACTTCGATGGGGGCTGCGTCAGGCCCGGATCCCAGGGGTGTAATTTTCCAAAAATCTTTGGGGTGCTCAGCCAGTGGGGGGCGGCACCCCATAGGGGCGGCGGCGTTGGGGGGCGGCACCCCTTCATGGCACCAAATCTGATATTCATCGCTTTTTTGCGCCTTTTATAGCACAGGGAACATTTTATTTTAATGTTGGGCAGGTATTTCTTTTAGGTGACATCCCAAAGCTACATACACGTCTTAAAATAATCAAATCTGAGCTTTAAATCTTTCCACGATCAGGGGTGCAGCCAAAGCTTTGGTGTGGGGGCACACCACCTTTGAGGGGCACCCCGGGAGAGAAAGGGCACTTTTAACGTAACCTAAAACACTTACTATATCCTAGTTGATAACAACTTTTGGGCACCTTTGGTCCAAGAAAAATGCAAATCAAGCATTGACGAAGAAGGAAAACTAAATCAAAACCAGAAAAAGAAAAGTGTCCCCGAAATCTCAGGAAAATACCAAGAACACGACTTTTTTAGATATATTCAAGGACAAATCAGCCAACTCATGCAAGTACTTGACATCAGAGAATTCAGCGGGCCTGTGATATTTGTCAGTATGTGCAACATAAGACATATTGGAGTCGAAAATTCATTTGTTATGCCCACTGGCTCTGTCGTGACGAGCGAGCCCTGGTTGAACGCGGATTAAGTTCCGCGACTCCCACAAGGGCCGTGGGAGGAGGTGTGGCATAGTGACATTGAACGGATACGATTTTTTGCCGGAATAATTTGGGAGATACCTTTTTAACGCGTTTAAAAGGTTCATATTTTCAAGGATCGGTCCCTGTTGAAGTAAAGAAAAAGTAAACAGGCTGGTAGTTTGGAAAGGGCTGAAAATGGTGAGAAACTAGTTCTTCATTCATTTAAATTAATTAATACAAATTCTGGTTCAAGGGACTGTGCTCTGAGCTCAGGGGCACATGCCTTTTTATCACCCCTTCCCAGAATCCACCAGTATAATAAGCAATTTATTTAACCCGGGGTGCCTAGGCATCACAAGCCGTTTTAGCGATGACGGCTCATTCTTCGTTGGCTCCATTTTACAAGGGGAGCTTGTACTGTGTCCTTTATCCCCATCTATTCAAGACCAGCTCAGGGCCCCTAGTGCGGACCAGAGTCCTCCAGAGGAGCTGCACCTCATTCCCCCAGTTGTGCCCCCTGGAATTAGACTAGCCCCGTGACCCCCGAGGTGATGGGAGCTTGCCTTGTGTTCTTATTCTCTGTCTCTTCAAGATCAGCTCAGGGGTCCCTGGTGTGGATCAGAGCCCCCCCTCCCCCCAGAGTAGCTCATGCTTGGTCCGGGACTAGACTAGCTCAGTGGCCCCAAAGATGGGGAGGGGGTCATCAGACTAGCTAAATGGGCCGCAGATAGGCTCATAGGGCCTTGCACCATATTAGCTCAGGGGCACCAGACTAGCTCAGAGGGCATCAGATGGGCTCAGAAGGCACAATGATGACACATGAAGCACTAGATCAACTCAGGGGGCATTAGTTTAGCTCAGGGACAATATACCTGCTCAGGGGGCACCAGATCAATCAGCTGGGGGCCCAGATAAGCTCCTAGTCCCCAGACCAGAGCAGGGGTCTAGATCAGCTCAGGGAGCACCATATCAGCTCAGAGAGAGGGCAAGGGATCAGCTTAGTGGTCCCCGATCAGCTCAGGGCCAGATCAACTAGGAGGTACTAGATCACGCCAGGAGGCATTTAATCAGCCCAGGAGCCCCATACGAGCTCAGGGGCCTTCATTAGCCTCAGTGGGCACAACTCAACTCAGGGCCCCAGAGCTTCTGAGGAAATTATTTAATCAACTCAGGAGGCCCAGGTCAGCCTAAAAGACACTAGGTGGCACCACACTAGTGGGTGCCTCAGGGGCCACTAGACGAGCTCAGAGGGCATGAGATGGGCCCAGGAGGCAAAATGTTGGCTCAGGAGGCACCAGATCGACTCAGAAGGCATTAGTTTAGCTCAGGGGCAAATATCTGCTCAGGGGGAACCAGATTGAGCAGCCCGGGAGCCCAGATCAGCTCCCAGCCCCCAGACCAAAGCAAGGGCATAGCTCAGCTCAGAGAACACAAGATCAGCTCAGGATGCACCAGATCATAGCTCAAAGAGGCACCATAGTTGGCTCAGGGGACAGTAGATCAACTTTGCGAGGCATTTGATCAGCTCAGGGGCCAATATCAGCTCAAGGGGCACTAAAACAGCTAATAGGGCACCAGGCAAGCTCGGAGGCATCAGACTAACTCAGAGAGCATTAGCTAGGTTCAAGAGGCACAATTATTTGCTCAAGGGGCACGGAGATTGACTCAACGGGCACCAGATCAGCTTAGAGGGCACGTGATCCGCTCAAGTGGCCAAGACCAGCTCAGTGGGCCCCAGATGAGCTCAAGGGTCACCAGATTAGCTCCGCTGGTGCAAATATTGGCTAAGATGAGGCATTAGTTGGTCACAAATTACGTACCCATATTCTCCCAGGTGCTTGGAAAGGCGACGGAATGCCGTAGCTGACCAAAAAAGGTACTAAATTGTAAAACAATAACTTTAATCGCTAAATGTGATATAATTGCATCTAGGTTCGACGCTGTAGGGCAATAAATTTCAAGCGGCACAGCCCAAATGGGGTGCACCGCCTAGCGATCAAAGGGCACTCTGGCACCGATGGGGAGCACGTGTCCCCCTGGCTGCGCCCCTGTTTACGATTGAAATGTATCAGTTTTGTGGGGTTAAATCTTACCTTCAGCTTGGCAGAGTGGATGGAGATTGAAATGAAAGCAAAGGACTTAAAGGGAATGTGGCACCTTTATAACGTGATTTTAACTGAGATAGCCAAGTTGTATAGCATGCCGGAAAACCCGGTACTCTATATATCATTTGTCTTGAAACTAAAACTTTCCGAAGAAAAAAAAACTAAAAATTACCTGAAATGTACCTGTCATGTACCCTTAGCAGCAGGCCACAGTTAACAGCCATGTTGGTGCGACGACACATGCTGACGTCACGGTGAGTATCAGCCAATCGAAGCCCTTGAAGCCTATGGAATATGGCAGTGGCTGCCAGATCATGACATCATCCACAAGCAGATATTTATTTCCCTAGAGGAGCATTTTAAAAATCAAAACATTGAGCTTATTGTACATTTTTCAGAGAAACAATGGACGCCTCCATGATTTTCGGCTAAAATTTTCCCTAATTACACTAAATTTCAGGATTCAACCAAGGTGCCACATTCCCTTTAAAGGGAATGTGGCACCTTTCTAACGTGATTTTAACTGAGATAGCCAAGTTGTAAGCGTCGTAAAACCCGGTACTCCATATATCATTTGTCTTGGAACTCGATATTTCCGCTAAAACCTACCTGACACACCCCTATCAGCCCCTCCCCGGGGCCATTGTTTGGCTGCTGGTGTGATGACATATGCTGACGTCACTGAGCATAGCCAATCGAAGCTCTTGGCTTTCAAGTATGGTAGTGGTTGCCAGATCATGACATCATCCACGGCAGATATTTATTTATTTTCCTAGAGGAGTATTTTTAAAAACAAAATATTGAGCTTATTGAACATTTTTCAGGGAAACCATGAGTGGTTTCATTATTTTGGCTAAGGTACATCTAATTTCACTAAATTTCAGGATTCGACCAGGTGCCACATTCCCTTTAAAGGGATTCTCTTTAACCGGAATTCCCTTTAAAGGGATTCCCGTTAACAAGCGCATTGACGGGGTGGGTACCCCCCACCCTTGGTTTTCGAGAAAACAGAAAACGGCGGCGCGTAGCTCCACCGTCTTGGACTTTTCATATTTTTACAACTTCTGTGAAAATTTTAAGGTTAGGTCATCTCAGGTCAGGTCACCAGTGCAGGTCCAGTGACCTGACCTAAAGAAAATTAAGATAGTATAAGTCGGAAAAGGGTGAACTTATCCTATTCAAACTCATATCACATAATGGGCCCACCGAGTTCTCTAAAATATGGTCCCGTGCATGCTCTTTATTTTTGCCCCAAAGCTTTTTATTTTACCCTAACGCACAGGGGAGGTAAGTATTAGTGCTGCAGTGATGAGCCCAGTGCAGCAATTATGGACTAAGAATGGTGCAAATTAGGATAGAAGTGATAAGCTGGGGGCGACAGTGATTGGCCGGGGCGGCAAAAACAGGGCAAAGTCATAAGTCGAGGGCGGCAGTGATGAGCTACGGCCAATAGCTATGAACTAGGAGTGGCGCGAACCAGAGCGGAAGTGATAAGGAGAGAGCGGCAGTGAAGGCTCAGGGGGCGGGAGCTATGAACTAGGGGCGGCACAAATCAGGGTGGAAGTAATAAGTTCGGGAGGCGTTAGCATTGATTAGCCGGGGGGTGACACGCATCAAAGCAAAGGGCATAAGCCGAGGACGGGAATGGTGAGCCGTAGATAGTAGTTATAAACTACTGGTGGCACATATCAGGGCGGAAGAGATAAGCTGGGACAGGGACGGCGGACTCCGGGCCGGGGGGGGAGAGGGGGCAGGGTTTGCAATTGCACGCCCTGAAAAAATGAGGGTGTGCAAAAGTATATTTTTGCACACCTGGTTTTGGCTTCGTCCGGGGAATCGCCCCCGGATTTGGGCGGCGCCCCCGGCCGGCAACATCAGACCTAAACAGCGCCTTCCTGAAGAGGTAGGGCCTCTGTGCAAAATAAAAACAGTTTCAAATATGAATGGTGCTCCCTTTCATGAAAGACATCCCATGGAGAGCAAATACACCCAATTTATCGACTCAACGCAGGGAAATGATGTCGGCACCACCCCCTCCCCCTGAGTGGGCGCCCCTAGGGAGCCAAAGGTGCCCCACCCTGGGGATGGAAGCGCCCCCTTTCCCCTTGAGAAGGAAGGCACCCCCTCCCGAAAATCTTGCACAACTGCCCAAAAATGGAATCCGCCGTCCCCGAGCTGGGGGCGGAAGTCGTGAGAACAGGGCGGCACGAATTAGAGTGGAAGTGATAAGTCAGGGGCGGCATTCATTAGCGGAGGCGGCAGTGACGAGCTGGGAGGCAGCATGAAACAGGGTAGCAGTGATAAGCTGGGGATAGCACTGGTGAGCCACTGGCAGCAGTGATGAGCGGGGTGCTGTTTGAATCAGAGCGGCAGTGATAAGTCAGGGTTGGCAAGAATTAGGATGGCAGTGATAGGTAGGAGGCGTCAGTGATGAACCATGGCGGCATAAACCAGGGTGGTAGTGATGAACCGGAGGGCGGCATGATCACAGTGGTAAGACGGAGGCGGCATGAATCAGGACAGAAATGCTGAGTCGGGGGTCGACACATGAATCGAGGGTGCTCTTATTGTGATTAGGGGTGCTCGCACGCCCCAAAGAGATAAATTTCACCGCTGGCTGACACTAAAAGAGTAAAAGCACGGCAGCAGCATTCTACTATTTACTCGGCTCGGAGAATCATCCAATAGACAAACAGATAACGATTAGACGATCGTGGGCTGCTGTTTGCTTCTGGAAGGGTGTTAGAGATTCCTCCTGACAAAACTGTGCCTAAAGCAGGGTCTAATTTTGACCGGTTTTGGGGGCCATGGCCGGACTGGTCTCCTCGGCAGTGATAAAACAGGGGCGGCAGTGATCAGCCGGGGACGGCAGTGAAGATTCGAGGGATGAAGTGTCTAACCAGAGGCCGCTCATATATGGGTTGATAAAAAACAGGGACAGCATTGACCAGCCAGGGGCGGCGTGAACCAAGGTATCAATGATTAATGTGGGCGGCAGTTATGAACCAGGGGAGACAGTGATCAGCCAGGGGGCGGCAGTGATGAACCAGGGGCGGCAGCGATGAGGCGGGACGGCATGCACTTGGGTCAAAATATACCAGGGAAAGCATCAATGAACCAGAACCGGCATGAATTCGGGCGGCAGTGATGAACCAGGGGTGGCAGTGATCAGCCGTGAGACGGTCCATCATCATATTTGAGGTTCTAGAGCGCGTCAACATCTAGGGTCATACGGTGCCCATAACACTAAATAAAATACGCAAATAGGACATTTGCACACGAATTTTAACAAGTCAGGTGGTAAAACAGGTCAGGTTTTGAAAGTTTTATCAGAAGATTATATAAAACATATAAAAATGAAACGAAATAAAAGTCCTGAAAAATGATACAGACAATTTTACACGATATACTAAAGTCAGAGACTATAGGTAACCTGAAACTCGACGTTATGTAAAACCCACTGGCGGATCTAGCCGGTCGGTTTGGGAGGGGAAAACCAAAGTTGAAAAGCAAAAATAAAAACGTCACCGGGTGAAAAATATGGGCTCAAGATACTTTTTCCCTCTCCAAGGCCCCAAAGATCCCCTGAACTTAACTTATTCTGTTGGAAGTTGAGTGTTGAAGCACCAAAATTTTGCTTTCAAACTAAAAAGGACTCCGGCAGAAAAGAAGGTCGATCGCTTTGGGGGGCAAAAACATAGTTTTGCCCCGAGTTTTTCCGTTTTGGGGGAGGGGAGGGTGAAAATTCCTTTTTGCCCCCCTCTGGATCCGCCACCGGTAAAACCTGAAAGACTAGCAGGATGAATATACGATATTAAAACTAACGCTCCTCAGATATAACATGATGTTAGTGATATCCACAGAAGGATGCTCCCCCAGAATGCTCACTGCCCAGATATCCCCAGGATGCTCACTGTCCCGGGAGACGGCACTGATGAACCAGGGGCGGCAGTTATCAGTCAAGGGCGGCAGTTATCAGCCAGGGGGCCACAGTTATCAGTCAGGGGGCGGCAGTGATTAGCCAGGGGCACTATGGGCCAGCAGCCTCCAAAATGCGGTCATAAATCGGCTGGCAGGAATATTGACACAAATTTTTCTTCCCAGGGTTGCCGAAGTATGTATTGTATGCATTGTTGCCGAAGAATCACAAAATCATGTCAATTCCACAGATAACTTAACATGCGCCCCGCTGGGGGCCAAATTCGCTCCTTCCGGCCTGATTTTCTCCAAATAAAAAAAAACTAAAAAACGCAGAGCAATGAAACTTACAGTACCTTATCCCTCATCAATTTTACGCATAGGGGAGACTGGGGTCAAATGTAACACGGGGCAATTGTAGCAATGGCCATATTGTCCAAACTAATCAAAGGATTGATCTAATGGCACAACCGGAAATGCGCAATCAGCTGCTGCCTTTGTTAGCGAAGTTTCAACTCGGTGCGGCGGGTAAGTCAGACGCTATTCACAATTATGTGTTTTTGAGGGTGTTTTGTAACTTTTGAAATATTCAAAGTAGATTAGCTTATTGATGGGTATGATAAGGTACAGCGGAAACAGTTTTGGTGCATAAAGGGTGTTTTATTAGCTACGAAATGAGCATAGAATCTGTCGCCTAGGTCAGCCTGTTAAGCGGCAATTTGGTTTAAAAAATTGCGCGTTGCGATGGGGACAATTGTAACATTTCTCTTGGGGTCAAATGTAACAATGTTACAATTGACCCCTATGGCCTTACGACGTATTAAACTTGCTTCTACTGCACAAATGCAGTAGCTAGGTTAGTGATTTTATGATCAGGCGCGCACCGAGGATGTTCGTTTGGGGGGCTGACAAGGGGACGTCAGGCCGATGAAGGGGGCGCCCTTGTTCACTCAAGGAGCCAATCTTCATATCCTGGGGGAGCGATGATGAACTTTTTGCTTCGCAGACCTGGTGTCAAATGTTTTTGGGAGGAGACACTTAACACGTTAGGGGGAGGGGCAGGCCTGGAACCAGGCCGACCGTTGGGGAGGAGTGGCCTAAAATCTGGGAAAAATAGATTTTGAAGAAAATCGACAGAAATTGGGTGATTTGGGGGAATTGCTCTGTTTGCCCCTTGGATCCTAAAGTGGGGAGGAGGGAGGGTGGATGTGCGAGCCCGCTGCCCCCTGGGTGCGCTACTGTTTATGATAATCACATTGCTTTCCATTGATACATTTGTTCGTAGGCTGGTGTATGTTTCGGAAAAGTGGCAATGTGGGCTGCCCTATTTAATATCTCTTATATTGAAAACATTAACGATGATAATTGGGGTTCAAGGGCACGTCAGCTCTTAAGGCTATATGTGCCAGGTTTGAAAAATCAACGAGACTTCAGTCAAATTATAAATACATTTTTACATTTGCACTGCCTTGCACTGCCGTTGAGAGATATCAGGGATACATCCGTGAAAACTGTGGCTCAGACTGGGTACATGCCGACGCCTGAGTGTAGCAGGCTAAAGATGCAGAAGTGTCCGTATTAGGATGTTTTTATGGTACAAATAAATCACCGAAATTCATCCGGCTTTAACATGGTACAATTGACCCCCAGTGATGTTAAGATTGTCCTGCACGTGGGGTCAATTGTAACAGCTGAAGTAAATTTTTAGAAGTGAAATTTTGACCCCTAATTTGTTTTATTTTGAAATCTTTATACGTCTGTCACATTGCAAAATCTTCAAAGTTGATGAAAATATAATTATAAGTGCTCTAACTCAAAGCAATATTTCTCCAGAACAAGAAATATGAAATTTGTTACAATTGACCCCAGTCTCCCCTATGACCAAATTTTTAGGTCAGGTCATGTCAGGTCAAGGAGCTATCCAAGGTCAAGTGACCCGACCTCAAAACCCAAAAATCACGAGTTTGATGCGGCGTCTAAGGAACATCTGCCAACCGATCAGTTTGAAACTTTCACAATATGATAAGTTCATTAGGGTCTAAAAATCTGCAATCTCTAATTTTCATATTGTTGACATAAGAGGGGGCCAATTTTTTGGTCACCCCATTATGTCTATGGTGAAAAAATTGAAAGGGCTCGCTTTCATTAAATACCGAATAGATAAAGCTAAAAATCCTCACACCGTGTATTCTTACCACGATCTTGACGATAAAGTTGATTTTTTGACCATCTGACCTCTCAAAGGTCATGTCAGGTCATACGATCATACATTGATTGTTTTGCCAATAACTTCTCACTGAATTGAGATAAAGCTCTTATTTTGCTTGCATTGTGCTTAGGTATATTGTCAGATTGCAAAATTGATATGCATTGCTTATATTGATTGATATGCAACATGGCCATACCAGGTCACCCTGTGACCCTGACCTAGCTTAAGGTCAGGTCATTTTCACAATTTGACCTAGTAAGGTCATATTATACATCATTCGATTTGCCACGATGAGAGGAATCCAATGATGCATATATATTTGCTCTAGCTTTACTTAGTAAATATCTAGAGGCGGAAACGTACACTGCTCTGTTGTAAACCTATGAAACCTTCTTTGACCTATGCTGATCTGAATATTGTACTGACATAAAAATGTTTCTATAATTTTTCTTCGTCTTGTCAAGAGCTTTCGAACACCGTCCGAAATTTTTATCTAGCTTTTCTGGGAAATGAGATACAAAGGAGGGGGCGGGGGAAACAACCCCCCCCAGTGAGGCGCGTCATACCAGGGACCCAGCGGGGGCGTGTTAACACATTATGCTGAGTATGCCGCAGAAGCATAGACTGATAATTGAACTAATGATGCAGGAGGAACGTTATATGCACTCAGATAGATGGTGGCACCGGCAAGTGATTTTTAGTTGTACATATACCAATTTTTTTACCTCTACTCTGTGTCTAACCTGTTCCTGTTGTATTGATCAATGATAGTCCAGATGTAGAAAATATGTAGCTTTAGCTTTTTGGGCATATGGAGATCATCCAGAAACAGACAGGACAGACAGTTCAGAGAGAAAACGACCATTTTTAGAAATGGGAGGACTAGTCTGACGCAAAGACTTAGCGATCTCTGGAAAGCTGGGAGTGCTGATTGTTTAATTAATTTCATCCTATTCCACTGCACTGTATCCACTGTTGGCTCTATTTAGTCGGAATTATTTCTGGAGCCGGCTAGCATGGCTCTCTCTCCGCATATGTCCTCAGAAGTCTCACGCAGCAGATATTGTACCTCTTCTGGCACAGCCTTTTGATCCAGGACCGCTCTCTCGTGGCGGGTTTTGAAGTTTACAGAGCTAATTTTCGGACTACTCATGACGAGCAAAAAGCCGAACTGATCAGAAATCGTGTGGAGGCGAGATTCTTTGCTTGCGTGCCGGAGACGAAGTGCGCGAATATCCTTGTTCCGTGCCACTTGAGCTTCTTTGCTCATCATTCCCAATGGTAGAGGCAAGCAGTCCACTACAAATACACTGTGCAGCAGGGTCTTATGCAGTGAGACATGCGTGAGGTGCCAAGGATATAGGCTGACGTACAGGTCTACAATCTCACTGTAATAAGCTTCGAAACGACTGGGGTCGAAGGTGCAGACCATGGTCTGCAATATAACATGCAAACGATGGATAAGGGCTGGATCCACACCAGTTACGTCGGCAAACACTGGCTCACTCGCAAATACACGTCGAGCCGTGTTGCCGTCGTAAGTGGAACCTGCTCCCCCTCTTGGCTGGTCCACTCGCAGGTGTAGCTTTTCCCACATGAGCGCCTGCATATTTTGCTTTCGGTGGGACAGACTGTCCTTTTCCGTTCTGGTCTTTGCCTCCTACTTGCGAGTTTTCAAACGGTAGCCGGCGTGCGCAACACACTCAAATAAGCGTATCCATTCATGCATGGCGCTCAGTCCCAGCTTCAAAAGCTGGTTCTGCACTGTTCGTTGCCGCACTTCCGCGAGATCACTCATACCTTGAGAATGGCTCCGCACAAGTGGCAGCGTTGAGTGGAGCTAGTGTCTGTGACAGCACTGATAACTTTCCCATCCACCATAATAAACAATCGACACTGATAGATACATACGTCCCGCGTCTCCAAGCGGTTCACTCAACTGACTTTACCCAGTGCAAATTACAAACTGAACAACGAAAAGCCCTAACGCCTCATAGCCTCCTCCCACGTTTAAATCGTATTGTCTTCTCAAATTACATCAATGGCGACACCGGAACTATTTGGTTCATATTCTCATACACCCGGTTTGTGTGTGTGTCTTATCTCCCCTTCGTACCGCCCTTAAGCGTGCGCTCAACGCTCGCCGCCGCTGCCCGCGGACGCCGCCGGGAGGTGAGAGGTCTCACTTAAATCGTTCTAGAAAAGTCTCGCGCACGTGTGCGCACCAAGTCTTTGTTGTGAACGGTAAGATAAAGTGCGGTGATTAAGTTCCAATAAATTTCGGCGCGGATCCAAGCGGATCCCATCGGAAAATCTTCCTCTGAATTTTTGTTCAAGTTAATTTTTTCCTATAAATTGATACTTTTTATTGCCTGTTAAGGAAAAATGCCAGGATTTTGACATTAAACAACATCACCATGAGAAGCAGAATGTTTCAAACTTTCGAAAAAGTGTCTTATATTAAAAGTTTTCCATCATCATTGTTGTTTCAAAATAATGCAAAACCGAGCTTCAAATATATGAAATCTCCAGTTTGAACGTACCCGTCGCAACCTCTCACTTAAGTAAGCAATACAGCCCAAACGGTGATAGGTGCGAAGCAGTAAAAGCCAGATTCGAATTCAGGGGACAATTCCGTACCAGACTACATTGTTCGCTGGCCCCATTCGACAAAATCATTTTCCGATTAATGACCGCATTTTGGAGCCCGCGGGCCCATAGTGGGGGGTGGCAATTATCAACCAAGGTGCGGCAGTGATAAGCCAGAGGCGGCAGGTAGCAGCCAAAGGGGCGGAATTTATCAGTCAAGTGGAGGCAGCTACCAGCCAGGGGCAACAGTTATCAGCCAGGAGGTGGTACTTATCAATCCGCCGGGGGTGGCAGTGATCAGCCAGCGGCGGCAGTTATCAGTCAATGGCCGACAGTTTTTAGTCAGGGGGCGGCAATGATCAGCCAGGGGGCGGCAGTGATCAGCCAAGGACGGAAGTTATCAGGCAGGGGGCGGTAGTAATCTGCCAGGGGGTGGCAGTTATCAGCCAGGGGCGACAGTTAATAGCCAAGGGGCGACAGTTAACAGCCAAGGGGCGGCAGTTCTCAGTCAAGGGGCGGCAATGATCTGCCAGGGACGGCAGTTATCAGCCAAGAGTCAGCAGTTTTCAGTCAGAGGGTGGCAATGATCGGCCCAGGGGGCGGCAATGATCAGCCAGGGGGCGGTATTGATGAGCCAGGGGGCGGCATTGATGAGTCAGGGGGCGGAAGTGATCATCCAGGGGCGGCAGTGATCAGTCAAGGGGCGGCAGTTATCAGTCAGTGGGCAGCAGTGATCTGCCAGGGGGCGGCATTGATCTGCCATGGGGTGGCAGCTATCCAGCAGGGGCGGCAGTCATCCGCCAGGGGCGGCAGTTGGCAATCAAAGGGCGGCAATTATCAGTAAGGGGGCGGCAATGATCAGCCAGGGGGCGGCAGTGATCAGCCAGGGGCGGCAGTGGTAAACGAGGGGCGGCAGTGATCAGCCGGGGGCGGCAATGATAATTCAGTGGGCGACAGTGACTAACCAGGAGGGACAAGTATATGGATGTTGAAATAAACCGTTTTTTTCGCCAGGGGCGGCATGAATCAAGGTGGCAGTGATAAACCAGGGATGTCAGTGATCAGCCAGCTGATCAGTGATGAACCAAAAGGCAGCAGTACTCATCCAGAGGGGGGGCGGCAGTGATTAATTTTTGGCGACATTGATCAGACGGGGGCGGCAATGATGCAGCGCCATAAATCAGGGGGAAAGGATAAGTCAGGTGGCATTGATTAGCTAGAGGTGGAACCAATCAGAGTGGAAGTAATGAACCCCGGAACGGGAAAAACTTGATAGGGGCGGCACGGATCAGGGTGGCAGTGATGAGATAGGGTGACACTCTTCAGGGTAGCGGTGATAAGCCAGGGGCGGCACATGTATTGGGGGTGCTCAGCACATGATTGGGGGTGATCGAATTAGGATTGGGGGTGCTCGGGCACCCACAAAGAGATAGAAAATTACACCCCTGCCGGACCCGGCTTAGTCCTGTGGCGCAGGGCAGAGGGGGTGGTCGCGAGCTGCGGCTAGCCGTGAGCACGCATGGATCATCAGGAGCCGGGGTACAATTGTTATTAGATAGGTCAAAAGTCAAATATTAAGACTAACGTTACAAAGAATGTGATTAATTGACTAAAGGAATAGCAGGGAGATTTCAACTTATGTCGTTCCAGTGCTCCAATACAGTTAGTTCTATTGTAAAGGTATAAGGCCTTGGTTCTATTATTCAATGTTGGGGCGACTATTTTCTTAATAAATGAATAAAAAATCACGCGAAATATATTTTTAGTTCCTACATGAAGGACGGTGCAGAAAACGCACAGAAAATACCCTCATTTCGCGGGGGATTTAAATGAATCAAAATTGCACTAAATTACGGGGCGCACTGTATCCATAAGGACGTCTTCTCATGTTGCACAACCAAAAGACTAGGTGTGTTTGTAGATTGAGTATTTCCCAAATGCTTCCTGTAGATGCCAGCATGCAAACATTTTATACGTCCATATTATTTCGTCCCAACCAATCACATTCCATTCCGTCCCGGAGTATCTCCAAGAAGTCTTCTGTTTTCACTTCTGCCCATCCGTTTGGTTTTCTTTCGGAGTTTTGAAAATGTTGTTTTCGTGTGGGGTAAAATCAGGGCGATTTCATCCAGTCCCATCGCATTTTTCCCGCTCCGTAGGCCCATATAACCGAGCGTTCTACATGGGATCTTTGTTTTGTTTAAAGGGAATGTGGCACCTTGGTCGAATCATGGAATTTAGAGTAATGGGGGGGGGGTATTTTTAGCCGAAAATCATGAAAACGTCCATGATTTCTCTGAAAAAAATGTACAATGAGCTCAATATTTTGATTTTGTAAATGCTCCTCTAGGGTGAAAAATAGCCTGTGGATGAGGTCATGATCTGGCAACTTCTACCACATTCAATAGGCTTCAACGGCTTAAATTGGCTGATTACTCACCGTGACGTCAGCGCTTTCGTCACACCAACAGATGATAACTGTGGCCACCTGGCTGGGATACATGTGGGGTACATTTCAGGTAGGTTTTTAGCTTTTCTCCTCGGATTTTTTGTTAGTTTTAAGACAAATGATATACCGGGTTTTCCGGAATACTTTAGAACTTGGCTTAGTTAAAATCACGTTATAGAGGTGCCACTTTCCTTCAAGGAACGTGTTAAAGTTGCACAGAGGAAATGCCACTTCAATATGTTCCCATTGATGTCCCAATACTTGTCGTATTAGCTGGGCTGTGATTTATAGAACCATGGTTTTTAACACCGTAATCATCTGTCCAAAGGATTGTCAACATTTCCCGAAACATATAGAACGCTGCATTTGCGTTGCCACATTGTGACATTTTCTTTTTTGGGAACAAAATTTTTTACAGAAGGTGCGGCACCACCGACAGTTTCAGGCTCTCTGAGACGTGTTCTTTCGAAGCACCACGGGTATAATTTTCTATTCTCTTGAAATGAGGTGTTTTCGCCCAATTTCAACAATTCTCGGCACCAAGAACAGAAACCTCCAGGTAGGCGTGTGTCCTCTGCCGAACACTGAGCTCTGCCTGGTATCTGTTTTAGTTTCTCCAATAGTGCGGCTGAAAGATAATCCAAAGATTTGTTAGGAAAAATAATGAAAACACGTTTTCGTGCCTGATCGTGCGTAGCAGTGACGTGGGGCATTTCTATATTTCCCTAGCTGTGACCTGACATGACGTGCACTGAAAGTGGCCAGAGCCCCGTATCACCCGTAACCGGTCGCGGCCCGTGCCCGGTAACCACCGCTCAGCGCCGACCTGAGCGGATTTTTACAATTGCACAGCAGAAAGGTTGACTATTTGAGATGCATGTTATGCTGACACGGTCATGAAATGGGAAAATTCTGAATAGTCAATGTTTGGAAAATAGTTGTGGCCAAGCCATTAGCACAACACAATGATACATTTCCGCATATTTTGAGTGAGAGTACGGAAAGAACATCTGCCACGAGGTGACCGGGACTTCAGTAAGGGCTAACCTCCAGCACCGAGAAGCCGACTCTGCGCCTTGCGCGCAATATCAGTGCTTCGAATGATTGAGAGGGGAAATACTCAAAATCCAAACGCGACGCGTGGATTTAAGAACTGCTATTTTTCCCAGCTTATTGAGCTTTCATTTGGTATCCAACAAAACTATGTCAGTGACGAGGAGCGTAGAGAGATTCTTGTGTGCATTTGAACAACACAAAATCGAAAATTGCTCCAAAAGCCCTCGAGGAACATAAATAAATGTTCATATATTTGGAATCTGCATGCTCTCAGCTTTCCAATTATGTAACTTTTACTCATTGGGGCACACATGGCCTTCCAACGAACCGTGATATTTATATAATGAACACTGTCCATGTTTAACTTTGGTCCCCATTTCATCGAATAGATTCAAACTTTGCATAAAGACACTGAACTAGCAATAATCAATCATGGGTTCACCTCGGATTGGTTCACCCCCACGCGAGGTATACAACAAGGACGTCCGATCTCTAGCTTGGTTTTTTGCTTGGTAGTTGAGGTTTTGGCGATCCAGATACGTGCAACGGCTCAAATCGAAGGCATAACAATATCTGGCCAAGAAGTTAAAGTACCACAATACAATGATGACACCACCCTTTTTGTTAGTAACGAAAATTCGGCTAATGTGGCGCTAGATATAATAGAAAGGTTTGGAAACAGCTCTGCATTAAAGCTGAATCTAGATAAGTGTCAATTTATGTGTCTTGGGTTATACAAATTATTTCGTGGCCCCATTTGCGGACGACCTTGCTGCGAGCGAGTTAAAATACTAGGAGTACAGTTCAGCGCAACAAGAAAGTGTAAAACTTGGAATCTGCTATTTCGAAAGCTGAAATCGCATTAAATCATTAGTCACAACGTAATTTAACCCTCAGGGGTAGGATCACCGTGGCCAAATCACTAGTATTATCCCAATTCATATATGCAATGGCAGCGGCATCAATTTGCGAAAAACCATTGAATATCATCCAAAGCAAAATAATGAAGTTTGTCTGGCGGGGGCGACCACCTAAAGTTGCTAGGAATACCTTGCATCAAACGATTGAAGAGGGTGGCTTAAATGCACCAAATAAAATATAAATTGCATATATAAGGTCATGCGAGTCGCATGGTATGGTAAGATTCTTCGTAACATCGACTCAGCTTTCTCAAAGATACTCCAAAAAAGATTAGGAATTCATCTAAGCGATATATTGCATACTAATTATGGGATAAACTGGATTAAATCAAAACATATTTCCTCTTTTTATAAAGAGATGCTTAATTGGTTACGCTATTCAATTCCGTTACGAGAACCGAGCAGTGGTAGGGACGTAAGAAAGCAACTAATGTGGAATAATACAGCTATTCGAGTCAGTGGTCATCACCTCTTCTCCCGAATCTTATACCAGCGTGACATAAAGCTTTTGGACGATTTCTTTGACAATCAAGGTTATATCTTGTCTGTTAATGATTTTAGAGTAAAACACTCGCTACAAAATTTGAATCCTCTGAAATATATGGGCTGGTGCAGGGCCATACCTCCAGTCTGGAAGCGACTAGTCGCCTCTAACTACCGGGCCTCTAGCTATTTTTATTTTATTTTGTTTTATTAGGACCACTCCCAACAGGCACACTTGCCCAATTACAGGGAGTATTGGCGTGGGTGTTTAAGGATCCTCTCCACTGGGTCAGATCGGACACGGAAGGCGGTTTCCCGCCGTGGGGATTGAACCCACGTTAATCCATGTTATCCGCTCCGAAGACTGGCAACGAAGCCACTAGGGCCACCCCAGCCCCATACTATTAAGGATAGACTATTAAGGATAATACTATTAAGGATAGATCTATGTCACCAAAGATTGAAATAAATAATAAGACAATTCCAATCCAATTTGTAAAATCTAAATATTTGCAAGTAAAATGGATTAAACAAATCACACCAAAGGCACAAACCAAGTGGATAAGTGAAGGAATTAATTTTGCAACTCATTGGCCAAAAATCCATGCACTTCCCTTTGTAATCACAAAATCTACCAGACTGCAAAGCCTTCAATATAGAATACTGCACCGGTTCTTCCCCACGCAACGGTACCTGAGTGTAAGAAAGCTCACAGACGACCCATTTTGCCTGCAGTGTGGAGAAATCGATACGCTTCAACATTTTTTGGTTCAATGCGAGGAGGTAAAGAGGTTTTGGGCTGAATTATGAGCATGATTCAATAGCAAACTAAGTTCTCAGCAGCAATTTCAACCTGATAACGAAAACATCGTATTCGGCTCATTATCAGCATCGGCTGTTGTAAGCTTCATGACGTTAAATGGAAAACAATTGATCGCGAATAAGCGATTCAGGGATGAACCAATCAATGCTGACCAATTTATCCCATTTATAACGAAACAATTTAATATTGAGTTGTTGTAGGCAAAGAAGTTAAGGAAAATAACGCAGTTTGAGGAGAGATTGAGCCCATTTCTTAGCTAAAGCTTCCAACTTGATGTGTAAACAACCAGATCGCCTTTTTCGTCGTGTTGCGTTTAAATGGAGTGTGACGGTCAACTGCGGTGATGACGATAAATGTAGTACATTGTGATCATGGCAAGAATAGCAGGACTGATCACTGTATAGTTGTTTTCCCTCAGCTGGAATGTATATGTCTCTCTTGCGAGCAATGGAGGTCAGTCTGTTAATATGGGTCAGTCTGTTAATTTGAAAAGCTTGAAAATGCTAGTCCACGTGCTGCAAATCCGTTTGCATATTTGTTGCCGCAAGCGCTGTTTTCATCAAGGCAGTTTTGTTCTTTCTTGTAGTACCATCCCAATGTGTTGGCACTGACAGTTCATTCATGTTTCCGAACTTGCAGTTGCTGTGTTAGAATGATGTTCTTGTTCGAAATTGTTCGCTGCTAACAATGTCCCACTTAAATCAGTGACGGATCTAGGATTTCGTTAAGGGGGGGCCCAGGCTCGGAGGGCGCCGAACCTGGGGGCGCCGAACCTGAGGGGCGCCAATTTCAGTGGCGGATCTAGCCGGTCGGTTTGGGAGGAGCAAACCGAAGTCAAAAAGCAAAAAAAACGTCTCGCAGTAAAAAGCTGCACTACCAATATCACTTGCCCGTAGAATTTTGGGTATTTGAGGCGAAAAGCAAAAAAAACTTCACGGGGTGAAAAATATGGGCTCGAGATACTTTTTCCTATCCAGGGCTGGCTATACTATGACTTGCTATACTATGGAGGTCTGGCTAACTATAACTGAGAATTATTGATATTTACTCCATGATTCTGATGAAGGGCTGTGCCCGAATATATAATCTTCAGTGTTTTTTTACATTTCCGGATTCGAGGGGACGGGCCAGGGAACATCTTATCAACTTGTGTTCTGTTTGAAGTTGAGAGTTGGAACACCAAAATCTTGCTTATAAACTAAGAAGGAGTAGGGGAAAAAGGAGGTCGATCGCTTTGGGGGGCGAAAACGCAGTTTTGCCCCGAGCTTTTTCGTTTGGGGAATGCCTTTTTCCCCTCCCCCTTGGATCCGCCACTGGCCAATTTAACACCCAAAAGGCGGCCAGTGTCAATGAAGAACGCGTTTAAAAAGGATTTTAAGTGCTTATTTTCATGAAAGCTTCCTCTCAGTGAGGACATGTTCACGTTTACCATCCAGCATATTTCGGGCCAGCTAACGACTGGTACCGTGGTAGAAAATGCTGAAAGCACCCACTGACACTAACTGAAGCACGATGAGCAAATAATACAGTTATATTCGGTCATGGTAAAAACTGAGGTGTCGTATCCACCACCTCAACTTATCACAGTTGTCCTGGCTAACGGTTCAATACTGAAATACCCGATTGACGCTAACCTGAGCCTCATAGGCTGCAGAACCTCTGCGGGCCTGGGCCCCTGAGTTTTCGGTGACTTCGATGAGTTTATATCGAGTCCCCTCAGCTGATCTGGGACCGCTTTAGTTAACCAGGCTCTCACACTGAACTTGAAACCTATATGTCGCCACTGAAGCCTATTAAGCTTTTGGGCCCTTTTATTGATATAGGGCCCCTCAACCGGTCCTGGGCCCTCTGAGCTAAAACCTGGAGCTCTGAGCTCTGAGCACCAAGCTGGATTAGTGTCCCTTAAGCTGGTCAGGGTCCCCTGGGTTGGTATTGTTTTCGTTTAACTGATATAGATCCCTTCAGCTTGTTTGGGGCCCGTTGTGCGTATCTGGGCACTAGTTCGTGGAGGCACCCAGCTAGTCTGGTCCTATTAGTTTTATGGGCCTTCGGAGCTTCTGCAGGTTTCCCTCAGTGTGTCTGGGCCCCATGAGTTGAAAATTGGACCCCTGGGTTAGTTTTGGGTTCCTGAGCATATTTAGAAACCGTTTAAATAGGTAGGCACCCCACGCTGGTCTTGAGAATCCTGTGTTGGCGCTGAGGTCAAATGAGCTCGTCGGGGGCCCTTATCTGGGGCCCCCTTAACTGGCACGGACCCCTCAGCTGATTTTGGAGACCCAAAATCCCTCCTACCGGATTCCACCCACGCCAGATTTCCTGACTCCCTGAGGGCCCCTGGGGGCCATTGGGGATTTTTCCCGCGATCAGCGCTAGGGCCCCTCCCCGAGACAAAGCTTACAACATGTCTCTGTGTATATACTCTAGCATCTGCCAGAGTTGAGCTAGAATCATTCTTAGGCACACTTCGCTTCCTCTCGTTACGGCGAATCATCAAATAATGCATAATATGACTATACTTGGTCAAAACATAAAAATGACCTGACCTAAGGCTAGGTCAAGGTCACCATCTAGCCTAGCATAGTCAGTATGCATATGAATCAACTCACAATAGCAATAAAAAATGGTATCAAAATACGGGTTTTATCAATATTTCCTGCAACGCAATTAACCCAAGTCTTAAAACCTGCTTAGGAAGCCCCAGATGAACTCTCAGAGGTAACATGCCTAAACTTGCAACATGAACCGATAAAGAGGCCTAAGACACCATGATTTGGGGAATCCGAAGGTATTCCAAGCGGCGTCTGCAGACATAGAGCAATTTTTCGGCAAATTTCTGTTTTACCCCATGCATTTTCAATGGAGAGGTCATGATTCGTACCTGTCCCTAGGCCATCGATGGGAAAAATCCCGCAATAAATGTATTAGTACTTTTTGGGCCCATTATATGGTACAAGTTTGAATTTGATAGATTCACTCTTTTCTTACTTACGCCAACTTAAACATTTTTGGGGGTGAGGTCACTTGACCTGCACTGGTGACCTGACCTGAGATGACGCAACCTTAAATTTTGAGGGAAAGTTGCGGAATTGATCAATGATAAGGTGTGACAAGTACTGTGTCGCTTCGCGCCGACGTTTTTTCGTGCCACTGGGAGACCTCGAGGGGGTGTTCAAGCACCCCCCCAACGGGCCGGAACGGGGCTCGAATACTCTAGAACAGGGCTGAGACCAAAAGGGAAGGCTCTAAACAATGTCTGCAATTTTTGGGGTCAAGGTCCTTCAAGGTCATTGACCTATTACGGCACAACCCAACATATTATGCCTAATCTACGCTATAACTAGCGCTGTGCCCAAGCTTACCAATGACCTTTGATCAAGCCTTGATCATCAAGGCCAGTGACCTTTAAAATTGACCTGTAACCTTGATCTAAACACTGAATAACCTTTACTTTGATATAATAGCATACGTCATAATAGGAATCGTAACATTATGCAACGTCATTTAGGGGCTGTCCAGGAGTGCCTTTGCTCATCAGGGACAACTAAGCTCTCTGGAGGGGCCTTTAATTCGATGAGGCACCTGTGCCACCCAGGGGCGCCTTCGCTCTCCAATGGACGCAACCTGCTATCCAGGGGCATCTTTGCTGTTCCGGGGGTGCCTTTGATACCCAGTGCCCAAGGGGAGCTTTTTCTTATCCAGGTTCACCATGGTATTGAGGGGCGTATTTTTATTCAAGGTAACCTATACTACCCAGTGGCGCCTACCCTATGCAAGGGGCGCTTAGGCTATCCAGGGGGCGGCAATTTGCTATGCATAGGGCGCCCTTATGCTCTCCATGGGCACCTCATTCAGAGGGTGCCTCTGCTATTCAGGGGCGCTTTTCCTATCAACAGGGTACCTGTGCCATCTTGGGACTATCCTATCAAGGGACGCTGCTGTTATTCAGGAATACCTACACCACTGTCGAGGGTCGCCTTTGCTACCCAGAGGCGCCTTTACTTCTTAGGAAATTTGGCGCCCGTGCTTTAAGGAGTGCTTCGGCATCGATTGATTGCTCTATTATTGGGCTTAGGTGCACGTGAACCTTGAGCTCATGTAGCGCCCATATTGTTGCTAAGGAACGCTTATGCTATCAAAGGGCGCCTTTACTATTCAGGGCCGCTGTTTTATTCAAGGCAGTCTGTTCTATCCACGGGCATCTGATATTTCGGGGGCGGTGCCTAGGTTATTCAGGAGGCGGTTTTTTTCTCCACAGGGGCGCACTATTGCTTTCCAGGGGCGCCGTTACTGCCCAGGGGTGTCTTTCTATCCAGGGGCGCATATGCTGTCTAGGTGTATTTTTCAATCACAGACATGATTAAAATACATGCCCCTACGTTATCCTGGGGTGCTTTTTGTCTCCGGTGAGGCGCTATTTTTCTCTTCCGGGCACCAGTTTATCCAAGGGCACCTATGCTGTCCAGAGAACCTTTGTTATCTAGGGCTGCCTTCGCTGTTAAGGGGAACCTTTGCTACCCAAAGGGAGCATTTTACTTTCCTGGGGTGCTTATTTCCATCTAAGGGGAACATATGCTATCTTGGAGCGCCTTTGCAAACATGGGGCGCACTTTTCTATCCAGGTGCGCCTTTGCACTTGAGGGGGCGCCTCTGCAATCCAGGAGGAGCCCAAAATAGATGGAGAATAAGAATTCTGAAATAAGGCGCTCGAACACTGAAATAAAGTGCCTAGTTATCAGAAAGAGGCGCTCATCTGCTGAGCGGGGGGACTGCTGGTTGGTGAGGGCAGCGTTCTCGGAAACGAGCGCACATACTGAAAAAGGCACCCGGTTGCAGCGATGGAGCACTAAGCCTTCAGTTATAGGTTAATGAAATGTGATTAAAGGCAGTCCATGCTCAAATTGAGCGCTCGAGCCCTGTAACAGAGCGTGCGACTGTCAGACAGGTGTGCCAAACCATAGACAGTAGGGCAGCTGAAGATGGAAAGGGACACCTATGATATCCTGGGGGCGCCTGTACTCTCAGGTGAGGCGCTTGTTTTCTTTCTCAGGCACCTAGTTTATCCATGGCCGCCTATGCTGTCCAGATCATCTATTTCAAGAAGAGTTAACTTTGCTGTCCAGGGGCGCCTTTGCTATCCAAGGGCGCATATGATATCTGTAAGGCGCTTTATGCGGAGGGCGCCTAGGCTGTCCAAGGGCGCCGTCCTAACCAAAACTCGCCTTTCACTTCCCTGAAGTGCCTATTTCTATGTAAGGAGTGCATATATTATTTAGGAGTGCCATTGATATACGGAGACGCCTTTTTGTCCAGCGGCGCCTTTGCTCTTGAGGGGCGCTGCTCCAATCCAGGGTAGCTGAAGATGGATAAGGGACACCTATGTTATACAGGGGGAGCCTGTACTTTCCAATGGGGCGCTCATTTTCCTTCTCAGGCACCTAGTTTATCTAGGGAGCGCATAGGCTATCCAAAGGCGCCTTTGCTTTCGAAGGGGTGCCTTCCTAGGGGCGCCTCTGCTATCCAGGGGCGCCTTTGCTGTCCAAAGTACTTGTGTTATCCAGGGTTGTCTTTGCTGTCCAGTGGCGCCTTTGCTATCTAAAAGTGCATATGCTATCCGTCGGCGCTTTATCCAGTGGGCGCCTGGACTATCAAAGGGCACTTTTTCTAGCCAAGGGTTGCATTTATTTTCCTGAAGTGCCTATTTCTATCTAAGGGGCTCCTATTCTGTCCAGGGCACCTATGTTTCCCAGATTTGTCTTTGCTGTCCAGGGACGCCTTTGCTATCCAAGGGCACCTTTCTTAACCAAAGGGCGCATTTTGCTTTCCTGGAGCGCCTATTCCTCTCTAAGGGGCGCATATGTTATCTAGGAGCGCCTTTGATACCAGGAGGCGGCTTTTTGTCCAGGGGCACCTTTGCTCTTGGGGGGCGCTGCTCCAATGCAGGGCAGCTGAAGGTGGATGAGGGACATCTATGTTATACAGAGGGCGCCTGTACTTCCCAGTGGGGCGCTCGGTTTCCTTCTCGGGCTCCTAGTTTATCCAGGGGGCGTCTAGGCTATCCAAAGGCGGCTTTTCTATCGAAGGGGTGCCTTCCTAGGGGCGCCTTTGATACCCAGGGGCGCCTTTGCTGTCCCACAGCACTTAGGGTTGTCTTTGCTGTCCAGGGGCGCCTTTGCTATCCAAGGGTGCATATGACATCCGTAGGGCGCTTTTTCCAGTTGGCGCCTAGGCTATCAAAGTGCGCCTTTTTCTACCGAAGGTGAGCATTTTATTTTCCTAAAGCGCCTATTTCTATCTAAAGGGCGCTTATGTTGTCCAGTTCACCTATGTTACCAAGATTTGCCTTTGCTGCCCAGGGGCGCCTTTCCTAGCCAAGGGCGCATATGGTATCCGTAGGGCGCTTCATCCAGGGAGCGCCTAGGCTATCTAAAGGCGGTTTTTCTATTGAAGGGGTGCCTTCCTAGGGGCGCCTTTGCTACCCAGGGGCGCCTTTGATGTCCACAGCACTTAGGGTTGTCTTTGCTGTCCAGAGGCGCCTTTGCTATCCAAGGGTGCATATGACATCCGTAGGGCGCTTTTTCCAGTGGGCGCCTAGGCTATCAAAGGGCGCCTTTTTCTACCCAAGGTGAGCATTTTATTTTCTAAAGCGCCTATTTCTATCTAAGGGGCACTTATGCTGTCCAGGGCACCTATGTTACCAAGATTTGCCTTTGCTGCCCAGGGGCGCCTTTCCTAGCCAAGGGCGCATATGGTATCCGTAGGGCGCTTCATCCAGGGAGCGCCTAGGCTATCTAAAGGCGGTTTTTCTATTGAAGGGGTGCCTTCCTAGGGGCGCCTTTGCTACCCAGGGGCGCCTTTGATGTCCACAGCACTTAGGGTTGTCTTTGCTGTCCAGAGGCGCCTTTGCTATCCAAGGGTGCATATGACATCCGTAGGGCGCTTTTTCCAGTGGGCGCCTAGGCTATCAAAGGGCGCCTTTTTCTACCCAAGGTGAGCATTTTATTTTCTAAAGCGCCTATTTCTATCTAAGGGGCACTTATGCTGTCCAGGGCACCTATGTTACCAAGATTTGCCTTTGCAGCCCAGGGGCGCCTTTCCTAGCCAAGGGCGCATATGATATCCGTAGGGCGCTTCATCCAGGGGGGCGCCTAGGCTATACAAAGGCGGTTTTTCTATCGAAGGGCTGCCGTCCTAGGGGCGCCTTTGCTGTCCACAGCACTTGTGTTATCCAGGGTTGTCTTTGCTGTCCAGGGGCGCCTTTGCTATCCAAGGGTGCATATGACATCCTTAGGGCGCTTTTTCCAGTGGGCGCCTAGGCTATCAAAGGGCGCCTTTTTCTACCCAGGGTGAGCATTTTATTTTTCTAAAGCGCCTACTTCTATTTAACACGCGCATTGACGGGGGGCGGGTACCCGCCCCCCTCGGGTTTTTCGGAGATGGTAGAAAAACGGCGGCGCGTAGCGCCGCCGTACTTGGTATACCTTTTCCCTCATCATTTTTACAACTTCTGTGAAAATTTTAAGGTTAGGTCATCTCAGGTCAGGTCACAAGTACAGGTCAAGTGACCCGACCTCAAAAAAAGTTTAAGATAGCATAAGTCGGAGTAGGGTGAACTTATCCGATTGAAACTCATATCACATAATGGCCCCACCGAGTTCTCTAAAATATGTTCCGGTATTTTTGATATCGATGACCTAAGGTCAGGTACGACGCATGACCTCTCCATTGGAAATACATGGGAAAAATGGTTTTTACGGAATAACTTAGTAACGGATGGTGATAGAGCATTTATTTTAGCTGCATTAGACTCGCCTGGGCTTTGCGGTTCTAATGATATGCATTTTATATAATGTGACCCTGACCTGACCTCAGGTCAGGTCAAATCCTTGATTTGACCTAGCAAGGTCAAGTTATATATCATTCGATTCGGCTTGCTAAGAGGATTCATATAGTTCAAGTAGTTTTGCTCTATCTTTACTTGTTCAGATGTAATGCCCGAAAAACTGAATTTTGCATGTTATCCCTATGACGGGCATGTTTTGACCTCTCGTGACCTTAAATGTGACCTGACAAAAAAATGGTTCAAATGTTTTCGATGGAGAAGTGGATGGGCAGCCCAACGCCGTTTACCGTTTTTCGCTACCTACCGTGGTTCTCGAGATCTTAGGGGGGCGGGTACCCGCCCCCCGTCAATGCGAAGGTGGCTCAGACCCCCGTCAATGCGCGTGTTAAGGGGCGCTTATGCTGTCCGGGGTACCTATGTTACCAATATTTGCATTTGCTGCCCAGGGGCGCCTTTCCTAGCCAAGGGCGCATATGATATCCGTAGTTCGCTTCATCCAGGGGCGCCTAGGCTATCCAAAGACGGGTTTCTATCGAAGGGGTGCCTTCCTAGGGGCGCCTTTGCTACCCAGGGGCGCCTTTGCTGTCCAGGGGCGCCATTGCTGTCCAGGGGCGCCTTTGCTATCCAAGGGTGCATATGACAAATGACATCCGTAGGGCGCTTTTTCCAGTGGGCGCCTAGGCTATCAAAGGGCGCCTTTTTCTACCGAAGGTGAGCATTTTATTTTCCTAAAGCGCCTATTTCTATCTAAAGGGCGCTTATGTTGTCCAGTTCACCTATGTTACCAAGATTTGCCTTTGCTGCCCAGGGGCGCCTTTCCTAGCCAAGGGCGCATATGGTATCCGTAGGGCGCTTCATCCAGGGGGCGCCTAGGCTACCCGGGGGCGCTTCATCCAGGGGGCGCCTAGGTTACTCAGGGGTGCATTAGTTCCCCATGGCGCAATATTGCTATCTAGTGGCGCCTTTTCTTTGCCGGGGCGCTTTTGTTAGCTTTCTAAATTTCATCTTCAACATTTTACTGGGGCGCAAAAGACCAGTAAAGGCGTCTAGTGTTTGGGCAGGGGCGGTTTGCCCTGGTTTTAAGGAGTATGTGTTATAAGTGGTATAAGTGTATTAAGTGGAATAAGTGGTATCTACCACCTTGGCGCACGAAATGGGTACAGGCGCGCCGCTCATATCGGGCGCCGAAGGCGCCTGATATGAGCTGAGCTTTACTGGGGCGCTTCGGAGCTAAGGGGGCGGGCCCCCTGGGCCCCCTTGGATCCGTCACTGACTTAAATGCTGTATGTAGTTGACAATACAGATGTTTCAGATCATGGCAAGAATATAAAAACTATGTAGACGAGTCCGGCGCACTTCTTGCGTTGTGCTCTATAACAATTTGCAACGTGTGCGCCAGCTTGTCAGCCAAGCTCCAAGGGACCTCAACTCTTCCACCGCGGAGCGAACGGATTCACTTAACCCTCGCCCCACCGGGGGCCATCGATGCCCCTAAGGTTTTCCGGGATAGTAAAAAAAGACGAGGCGCAGCACCGCGGTTGATGGCTCTACCTTTCACCTCATCATTTTCCCACCATTCCTGATTTTTTTTCTCCGGGTCACCCGAGGTCAGGTCACCAGGCGAGGTCAACCAAGATCACCTCACTTCAACTTTTGAGCTCTATAAGAGCTACATTTTGAAGTCGATCGATTTGAAAATTCCTACACTTCATGACCCATTCAGGGTCTAGGGGAGAGCGGGGAGAGTTGTATCATGGACAAGTTGTATCAGAGCGATATTTTCCAAAACTATCCAAGAGATAGCGCTCCCGACACAACCAGATGATGCGGCATGCGGTCCGCCATCTTTCTTTATACCGCCGTCGGCTTGGCTTGGCGCGTTTCGCAGTGAGTGCAGAAAATGTGTTTTCGGGGTGTCATTCTGTAAAATTTCGTCGTAAGGAAATGTGTGTTTTTGTCATTCAGATGATCACGAATCGGAAGGATCGCTGTAGCAGTGGTAAGGGTAGATTCTAAGGCTTCGTGCGTGAGAAGGATTTTCTCGGCTGGCCACTGGTTGTTGAGCACGAGGACGTTTTTCCAATGTGGGAGGGTGGTACATGTTGTATCAAGGCCAGGTGGGGTATGTTGTAACAGTGATACAACTCACCAGAGTTGTGCGTTTCAGAATTGTCTTGAGTCGACTCAACTCAACTCAAGTGCTGAGAGCAGTTGACTCAACTCCGACTCAACTCATGATCAAGAGTTCAGTGAGTCGACTCAACTCAGACTCATGGCTAAATTCATCCGACTCAACTCTGACTCAACTCACGACTCAACTCAACTCAAACTTCGACTCATTTGCAAAATGAAATAAATACATGATAAATATATAAATATAAGAAATAAGAAATATATCAATAAACCAGCAAAAATCAAGCTGTTCAGAAAGTCTGACATGAAACATAAGATTAATGGAAGCAAAATTAATTAATTGGCATTCAAACATTGGTTAACAATTACCCAGCAACCATGAACAACTTTTTAATTCTTCCAGACTGTCACTGCCCAAAAAAAGCTACCACATGCTGCAATTACTTCTAAAAAGAGCATTGCATATAAAACTAAGTAAATGAAATGGAAAGGACCCTAAAAGCGCTAAGATTACACCAACACAGGCAAAAAAATTTAACCTCCATACTGCCAAAAAGATTCAAGCTAAAAGAACATGATATAAACTGTATTTTGATTTGTAGGGATGGTATAGGTATTGCTTCTTCTGTTAAAGAATGAGGCTAGGTAATTCTTATTAATTAAAATTATTATCCCAATAGTTTTATCAAAATTTAAGCAAAAATTACCTAGTTGCAATTACTAATTATAAGAATTGAGCTTTACTGGGGCGCTTCGGAGCTAAGGGGGGCGGGCCCCTGGGCCCCCTTGGATCCGTCACTGACTTAAATGCTGTATGTAGTTGACAATACAGATGTTTCAGATCATGGCAAGAATATAAAAACTATGTAGACGAGTCCGGCGCACTTCTTGCGTTGTGCTCTATAACAATTTGCAACGTGTGCGCCAGCTTGTCAGCCAAACTCCAAGGGACCTCAACTCTTCCACCGCGGAGCGAACGGATTCACTTAACCCTCGCCCCACCGGGGGGCCATCGATGCCCCCCTAAGGTTTTTCCGGGATAGTAAAAAAAGACGAGGCGCAGCACCGCGGTTGATGGCTCTACCTTTCACCTCATCATTTTCCCACCATTCCTGATTTTTTTTCTCCGGGTCACCCGAGGTCAGGTCACCAGGCGAGGTCAACCAAGATCACCTCACTTCAACTTTTGAGCTCTATAAGAGCTACATTTTGAAGTCGATCGATTTGAAAATTCCTACACTTCATGACCCATTCAGGGTCTAGGGGAGAGCGGGGAGAGTTGTATCATGGACAAGTTGTATCAGAGCGATATTTTCCAAAACTATCCAAGAGATAGCGCTCCCGACACAACCAGATGATGCGGCATGCGGTCCGCCATCTTTCTTTATACCGCCGTCGGCTTGGCTTGGCGCGTTTCGCAGTGAGTGCAGAAAATGTGTTTTCGGGGTGTCATTCTGTAAAATTTCGTCGTAAGGAAATGTGTGTTTTTGTCATTCAGATGATCACGAATCGGAAGGATCGCTGTAGCAGTGGTAAGGGTAGATTCTAAGGCTTCGTGCGTGAGAAGGATTTTCTCGGCTGGCCACTGGTTGTTGAGCACGAGGACGTTTTTCCAATGTGGGAGGGTGGTACATGTTGTATCAAGGCCAGGTGGGGTATGTTGTAACAGTGATACAACTCACCAGAGTTGTGCGTTTCAGAATTGTCTTGAGTCGACTCAACTCAACTCAAGTGCTGAGAGCAGTTGACTCAACTCCGACTCAACTCATGATCAAGAGTTCAGTGAGTCGACTCAACTCAGACTCATGGCTAAATTCATCCGACTCAACTCTGACTCAACTCACGACTCAACTCAACTCAAACTTCGACTCATTTGCAAAATGAAATAAATACATGATAAATATATAAATATAAGAAATAAGAAATATATCAATAAACCAGCAAAAATCAAGCTGTTCAGAAAGTCTGACATGAAACATAAGATTAATGGAAGCAAAATTAATTAATTGGCATTCAAACATTGGTTAACAATTACCCAGCAACCATGAACAACTTTTTTAATTCTTCCAGACTGTCACTGCCCAAAAAAGCTACCACATGCTGCAATTACTTCTAAAAAGAGCATTGCATATAAAACTAAGTAAATGAAATGGAAAGGACCCTAAAAGCGCTAAGATTACACCAACACAGGCAAAAAAATTTAACCTCCATACTGCCAAAAAAGATTCAAGCTAAAAGAACATGATATAAACTGTATTTTGATTTGTAGGGATGGTATAGGTATTGCTTTTTCTGTTAAAGAATGAGGCTAGGTAATTCTTATTAATTAAAATTATTATCCCAATAGTTTTATCAAAATCTAAGCAAAAATTACCTAGTTGCAATTACTAATTATAAGAATTACAGCAAACCCCAGGAAAAGTATACCATATATCACAAAGGACAATAGCAATGAAAATTATATCAACATTGATGTGTTGGATTTAAATATATTCATATTTTAAACCCGATCAAATTTTCAGCTTCAGTCAGAACCTCTAATAAAATACATACCTATCGCTCCTCTTCAAGCAAAATTGGAGAACGATTTCATAGATAATTGCTAATGTACTATAGCTATCCAAATAAACACAGATGCCAAGTAAGGGTCTCTGATCAGACAAAAATAGTAGCAGGAAATAATTCCTCTGATTCTTGCAATAAAGACATCTCAACATTTTTGTCGAATCAAAGGTCCAATTTTTCAATGCTAATAGCAGTATTTGCTATTGATAGGTAAAATGAAAATGGTGGCGGCAGACGGCGCATTTAGGACAAAAGAATAAATGTATCATGTAGGCATATAAATATTTGCATTACTTCATGAACTATCACGTGATATTTACACTTTTGCCTTGAGGCTAGTTAAGCTTGAACCCATACTCGGCTGAATTTGTTTTTCAAAGACAGCAATGGCGCACACTATTCTCAGAAAACCACCACTGACGACAACAATCAGCGACGACAACGTGTGTTGTTGGAGTGTTAAAAGTAAAGAAGTAATATTAAATATTGAAGATGAGAAGTTTTTGAGAGTTTTGAAATGTATTTTGTAGTGCGTTCCACCACTTCAAAGTCAGTGATAGGAACCTGTTTAATTTTTTGAGTGTATGTATTATTCGTGCCTAGGGATTCCTTCAGACCGGATGGGCCTTTAAAATAAGGAATTGAACCATATAATTATTGGTTTATTGAAACAAATTGAAACTTTGATTAAACAATTGAAACACTGGGGGAAAATATTTTAAAGGAGGTTAAAGGAAATTTGCAAAAGGCAGGCAAATTCAGACACTTTTACTTCACAACATGTTTACGTGTTGAGCCAACTTTTTCGTCAACTCATTTAACTCGCTGTCTTCACAACTCAACTCAACTCAACTCATTGATGTGTTGTGAATCGACTCAACTCAACTCAACTCACTTGTCTAATTTTTTTCGACTCAACTCAACTCAACTCAGAGTCGAATGAGTCGGAATTTGAGTTAAACTCCGACTCTGACTCGCGAGTCGCACAACTCTGCAACTCACCCCAAGGTTCATGCAGCTCATTAGGGGTGTCGCCACAGATTCGTTTTTTCCAAAAACACTATATTGTCACATGTAGCCACAACGGAAAATTAGGTAAAATATTTTTGATGCAAAAAGTGCGGGTCAGGATAAGTGCAAGACGGGCCGCGCTGATGGAATGAAAGCAAAAGTAAAAATTAAAGTCTAACAAGTCCAGTGGCGAATCTAGGATTTCGTTAGGGGCAGGCTCTGAGGGGGGGCGCCGAACCTGGGGGCGCGGAATCTGAGGGGCGCCAATTTACCACCCAATAGGCGGCCAGTGTCGAAGAAAAAACGCGTTTAAAAAACGTATTTGTAAATGTTTATTTTCATGAAAGCTACCTTTCAGTGAAACATGTTCACGTTTACCATCAAACATATTTCGGGCCGGCAAGGTTTCGCCCAGAACGTAATGACTGGTACATTGGTAGAAAATGCTGGACTGATGCTAACTGAAGCACCATGAGCAAAGAATACAGCTAACTTCGGTCTTGAAGAAAACTGAGGTGTCGTATCGATCACATTCCACATATCATAGTTATCTTGGCTAACGCTGGGTCCCTACAGAAACCCTGATTGACGCTACATTAAGCGCAATGAACAACGAATACAGTGAACTTTGGTGAACTTATTTCCTGGCGAAAACTAAGGTGTCGTATCGACCACCTCCACATATCACAGTTGTCTTGACTAACGCTGGGTCCCTACTGAAATCCCCTATTGACGCTAACCTAAGCATCAGAGGCCGCAGAGCCTCTGCGGGCCTGGGCCTCTGAGTTTTTGGTGGCTACTCTGAGCTGAAAATGAGTCCCCTCAGTTGATCTGGGACCGCTTTAGATAACCAGGCCCTCACACTGAACTTGAATGTGTCGTCACTGGAGCGTTTTGAGTTTTTCGGGGTCCCTTAACTGGTGAAGGGCCCCCTCAACAGATCCTGGGGCCTCTGAGTTAATTTTGAGCTATCTGAGAGCGAGTTTTCAGGTTGCCCCTGGGCTGTTCTGGGACCGTGAAAGAGTATTGCACAGGAGCTTACTGGCTTGGCCTTAGATCCTTTGCTGCTTTAGGCCCCCTAAACTAAAAATAACCCTGTAGGTGAAATTATTGAGGCAGCCATGAGCTGGGTCTAGGGCCCGTGATAGGATCTACTTAAGGGGCCTCTGGTTTGGTCATAGGACCTCTAGCTTGATTAGTCTCCCTTGAGCTGGCAAGGGCCCCCTGGGCTGGTATCGTGTTTGTTTAACTGATATAGACCCCTTCAGCTTGTTTGGGGCATGTTGTGCGTATCTGGGCCCCATGAGTTCGTCAAGACACCCAGCTAGTCTGGCCATCTTAGTTTGTATGGGCCTCCTGAGCTGCTTTGGGGCCCCCTCAGCGTGTCTAGGCCCCATGAGTTGAAGGTTGGCCCCCTGAGCTAGTTTTTTGCCCCCTGAGCTTATTTAGGACCCGTTTAAATGGGTAGACACCGCACGCTGCCTATACAGCTCATTAGGGATGTCGCCACAGATTCATTGTTGCCAAAAACACTATATCATCACAGGTAGCCACAACGAAAAATTAGGTAAAAAATATTTTTGCTGCAAAAAGTGCGGACCAGAATAAGTGCAAGACAGGCCGCGCTGATGGAATGAAAGCAAAAGCAAAATTAAGGTCTAACAAGTCCCGAGAAGTTATGGCCACATTACCACCTGCGCTTCACAAATTCGAGGCACACCCCTGCTCGCCCACCGCCTCCTACTTCCCACGTCCATGCAATTCATCTCTATCCCTGAAACAACACTTTCCGTAACTATTGTGAGATGATTACTTAGTAAGTCCATAACTAATACGTTTAGGCTTTCCAGATTGAACAGTTGCAGATTGAACAGACTTTAGCCCTGGCTTAAGTCTGCTGGTACCTAGTCTAGAATTTGCCCGTTTCGACGCATTGTGTTGGCTTCTTTGTTCCAAACGGGTCACTTTTACACCTGGACGGTTGATGTTTCGTTTGCGTTTTTTGTCGCCATGAATTTCGTACTGTATTGGCCATAGTTTGGTGCAATAAAATGAAAGTTAAGTTCATAATTAAATCTTAAATTCGTTCAAGGTTGTTCCCACGGCCATGATCGGTAGCAGGCACAGTCTCCGAAACGTGACACACTGATACAACTTAACCCACCATGTGATACAACTCACCCAACCGGTGGGGTAAGTTGTATCAAGTGAAAAGGTTCATTCGCCGGGCATTAGGAGATAAACCAGTAAAGATTAAGAAAAATATATATCGGCAAAGGGAAGCCAAAGAATGCAGCTACGAGATGGTATTGAAATCACGAGGCCACCCCAAGTAGTTACGAAATTAATGAACCTGGAGTAAAAACTGATACAACCCACCCCACCCTCCCCTACAAGGTGTATATCCGGGATTTTTCGATTTCATGACCTGAGACGGATTTCATAAACGTCAAAACGATGCGATTTTTACAGTTGAGCTGTAAAATGTACGAATCTAATTTCATAAAACGGGCGGATCCTAAAATTTACAGGCGTGAATTTACAGCCGAGATTTTACAGTTAACAGTCGTCCCAGATTGGACGGTTGAACTGTAAAATTTTCTTGCGATGCGCTGATTGGTCGATGAATTTCATAAAGCAGAGACGACTGTGACCCGGTGTCCTAACCAAGACGCAACGCGTCGCAAGGCGTTGAACGCCGGCGATCTGCCGCAACGACCGGGATTTTCGGTCAGGACACAAGACGCACTGCCGCAACGCGTCGCACGGCGTTGCAACGCGTCGCAGCAAAAGTTGAACAATGTCTAACTTTTGACGCCGACGGTCTGCGTCAGAAGCCGATATCTGTGTTATTTGCCGTTGTTTTAGTCATTAAATGTAATGCATGTTTTAGAATAATAATTCAAATTGGAAATCATGTCGAAAAATCTATGGAAACTGGACATGATTCCCTTTTTCTCCTAAATCGCTCTTTTAATAGTTCTTGATGCCAGCCAAGTTTGGATTGTTGGTAAACAATAGTTCGTCGTCGCGACTTGAGCTACCAGATTGCTACCAAAGCTGAACCTTTCCTCTGTCGGCCAAACCTCCAAAATTACCGCTCTGCAACTGACGCCGACGGTCGCCGACGGTTGGCGACCGTCGGCGACCGTTTGGTTAGGACACCGGGTAAGATTGATTCTAAAATTTTACAACTGTAAAATCTGAATTTAACAGTGGGTCATAGCACTGTTACATTCCTCGGTCGCCATCTTGTTGATTTGTGTGTTGAGTTGACTTCGGAATGAAGAATGAAGAATGATGAAAGAATGAGAAGAAGTGTTTTCCGACCATGGATCCATCTCGAATGGGGACTCAGCGACCATTTTTGGTAAGTTACGAAGATGACAGTATTGATATTCGCTATTTGTCAATGCTCAATCCGCTACCAATGCAGCAATACTTAACGGCTTAAGCACGGCATCGGGATTGCCCCCACCCCGTGGGTGAAGCATTCTCAGATTTACGTAAGGCAGCTAGTTTGCATTGCCTCCCCAATGTAAATGAAGTTTAAACGCGCCAAAAAAGAATATGCCTAAGGTATGTTGGATGTTTTCTTCTGGTAGACTTACCTAGGAGGGCATTTCGTAGTGTTCTTTTGGTGATTCTCTTGTTACAAGACCGTAAGTAATATCCACACGCGCTTTTCCAGTTTCCCTTCCTACAGGTAAACGCAGGCCGCCCGTCGTCGAAGAGTTTGGTTGTCGCCCCCACACTTTTCAGAATTCAACGCTGAATATATTGATGTGTTCTTTTCTATGTTTAAGATTAGGGAGACTGGGGTCAAATGTAACACGGGGCAATTGTAACACTGGCCATATCGTCTGAACTAATCAACGGATGGCGCTTTTGGCACAACCGGAAATGCGCAATCAGCTGCTGCCTTTGTTAACGAAGTTTCAACTCGGTGCGGCGGGTAAGTCAGACGCTGTTTACAATTATGTGTTTTTGAGGGTGTTTTGTAACTTTTGAAATATCTAAAGATGATTAGTTTATTGATGGGTATGAATAGGTACAGCGGAGACAGTTTCAGTGCATAAAGAGTGTTTTATTAGCTACGAAGTGAGCACAGAATCTGTCGCCTAGGCCAGCTCGTGGAGTGGCAATTTGGTGTAAAACATTGCGCGTTGCGATGGGGACAATTGTAATATTTCTCTTGGGGTTAAATGTAACAATGTTACAATTGACCCCTATGGCCTTACGACGTATTAAACTTGCTTCTACTGCACAAATGCAGTAGCAAGGTTAGTGATTTTCTGATCAGGCGCGCACCCAGGATGTTCGTTTGGGGGAGGAGCTGACGAGGGGACGTCAGGCCGATGAAGGGGGCGCACTTGTTCACCCAAAGGGACCAATCATCATATCCTGGGGGAGCGATGAACTGTTTGCTTCGCAGACATAGTGTCTGCTGTTTTTGGGAGGAGGCACTTAACACGTCGGGGGGGGCAGGCCTGGATCCAGGCCGACCATTGGGGGATAGCGCCTAAGATCGAAAACGTGGATTTTGAAGAATATCGACAAAAATCGGGCGATTTTCATTTATCACCACTTTTCACCACGCTTATCGACCTCTATCCGTCTCTATCAATCCCGACCTCTTCTGTATGGACGCAAAAAAACCCAGTAGCATGCACCTATCCGAGTTAGTCAAGGGCGCGCTCAGTACGGCTCCTCGCGCAGGCAAACCACAGCACGAAGGGGCAGCAGTTTGAAAATAAAACAATAGAGCACCAGCTATACAATGGTACAGTTACTGTGCAATTGGCTCTCCTATCACCCCTAAACGGCGCGCTTCCTAGCACATGCTACCTCTTCGCCGGGTCACAAGGTCACATTCTCCGCAATCCGATGCCGGCTCAGCTTGCGCCGGCACCACCCGCTCAGGTCACGCGACAGCGAGGGTCGTCTCCGCAGACCACTCAGCTCCGTGCTCAGGTCACGTGACAGTGAGGGTGGTCTCCGCAGACCACTCAGCTCCGTGGCAGCAGGGGCGGCAGCATACAGAGACAACGGTAGGCAAACATGCAAAATAAAAGTATGAAAGACAGGTCCCACAGTTAGATATAACGCGGCACATACGCTAATGATGACGATGGCGGAAAGGCCAGGCCGTCCGCTGATCTTAGCCTGCACGCGGCGCTGCATATGACGCCGGGGTGATGTCGCTCGCCCGAAATACGGCCTTTGAATGTGCGAAATGGAGCCCGGATAATTTAGCACCAAGGTTTCACAAACGTGCTAAATTTGGCATCAAATATGTTGTACGTCACGCATCCCTAAACGTTTACAAAGGCACTATCACAATACAATCGGGTCTCAACTATCGCCCCTGAACGATGCGCTGCGCGACATCTGCTACCCCTTCGTTGGGTCACAAGGTTACATTGCCCGTATTCCGATGTCGGCCCAGCTCCACCCCCTCAGGCCACGTAACGGCGAGGGTCGTCTCCGACATGACAATGTGTGGAAAGCTAAACATGCTTGCTCCTAGAAACATCATTTGATAGGTTGGCGTCAGTATTCAGTTTTGGAAAAAAACTGCCAAGCTATGCACAGCCAACCCGGGTTCGAACCAGCATGCTCTGTAAGAGAGCGGAACATCCTACCTACTACACCACGGCTCCGCACGCTGACGCCGCCCCGCTAGTACGGACAGGCGACCCGTTTGGAGATCACGTGACTCTGCCGCCGGTACCTCCGACTGATCGAGGTCACTGGCGGTGACGGAATCTGGCGCTGAACGCTGGAGTGGGCCAGAAAATAATTTCAAGAGAAGCGCTGGCATCCCAAAATGTTATTGAAATCGATGCTTCGGAACAGTTAAGATACAACAATCCGCTGTAACCACTGTGACGTCCCTATCATAGGTAAGATGGTGCTGCAAAGCGTCAAGAGACCGATCATTTTTGAGGGGCTGGCTCATCAGTCATTAGTTTGAGTTCTGCATCCCTTGCACCTCATGGGTGAATTCAGGAAAGGCAAGGGAGGGCACTTGCTCCCTTCCCTAGATTGAGCCTCAATGCCCCTGAAATGGTCGCGACTTCCTCTAAAATGTCAGTGACGCCATCATAAACTTGTTTGCTACCCGTTTACTCTTCCCCTCAGTATGCAAATGAGCACCTCCACGATAGGTTTTGGTTTATCACCCCTCCCCCCTTCTGGCTCGGATGGCTACCCGCTTTCAATCATGTGTCCCCCTATTAGAAAACTTGTATTTGCCCATTCTGCACCCTCAACAACGATTTTATTCCCCTCCTGCCAACTTTCTGGCAATAATGTGACCTCTGCTCCCCACTCCACCTCCTGGCAGAAATACTACCCTTATACACAAAGTCCTGCCTCCAATGGTATTTGGCGTTCAGCTCTCAATAGTGAGGAGGGATACTTGGTGGCCCACCGCAGCGGAACCGAGAAATTCCCATTATGCTGCTTCGCCTCTCTGTCGGGGAGGCTCAAATACAGGAGTTTCCACTACTGAAAGTGAAAGCATTGGGTCACCCCACTCTCCCCGGCTGACCCCAGCCTCATCGGTCCGACCCGCTAACCGCTGGGGGGGGGGTCGACCAGCCGAACAGGCCACTCCCTCAGATATATGGTTCCCAAACTTCATATTCCCGCCTGGTCGGTCACCCCTGAAACTGAACGATACTTTCGCAACAGACTGTACATGTTTTAATAAAAATATAAACCTTGCACGGTCGGGCCCCTACGGGGAGGCCCTGTCAGGGTTCGCCTTCCCCTTGGGCAGCTCCTGGATTCACCCCTGCTTCGAACTCAACTCTAATTAAAATGAGCTCAGTGGTGTTGAAATTGACCATTATCTGCCAAATTATTATTTTTATTTTAGATCTAAATTCACACTGAAAGAATAGATACAGTAATAATCGGAGCTTTCGACTTCAAGTCATCTTCAGCAAACACGCCTTCCCTAAAACACGGCCTCCCCGTAGGGGCCTGACCGTGCAAGGTTTATATTTTTATTAAAACATGTACAGTCTGTTGATTGCTGAAGATGACTTGAAGTCGAAAGCTCCGATTATTACTGTATCTATTCTTTCAGTGTGAATTTAGATCTAAAATAAAAATAATAATTTGGCAGATAATGGTCAATTTCAACACCACTGAGCTCATGATAACAATGCTGCTGCCAACTGTTCTCCACATACTTAGTACTAATTAAAATGCTTCTAACTTGAACGGAAACAAATTAATAAGTGATCACGGAGACATTATTAGAACGCTGAAAAATAAATAAGTGACCACCCAGCCGACACTTCTGCATCAGCGGTAGATTAATTTAAAGAGCACGCGCGCTGACCACCTGTAAATATTCAACGAATTTACAGTTGAGTTGCAAACTAACAGTTGTGCGCCTAAACTGTGAGATTTTATTTATGAAATTGACTTGAACTGTAAAATGTTATGTAAGTTCGTCAGCGGCCTGTTAGCTGTAAATTGTAAGTTGTAACTTCTTTATGAAATCCGTCTCTGAGGTCAGTTCACGAGGTGACCTCTCCAATTGAAAAAGCATGGGGAAAAGCTGTCTTATGATCTAAAAGTCACAAAACTCGGCTTGCTCAGAAATGCGTTCTTGGACACTCTTTCACGGATCCCAGGGGACATATTTGCCCTTCGACCTCTCCAAGGTCATCCAAGGTCACCAGGGGGTCAAAAACGTATTTTGACAATAACTTTTGACCTAATTAAGCTAGAGCGCTGAATCAAGCACCATTGCTTATGTCTTGTCACTGGCTTTTATTTGATATACGGTAAGGTCACTTTCTGACCTTTCGTAACTTTAGGTCATATTAGGTCACGAGGTGACCTCTGGAGCTCAAATCACTGGAGGGAGGCAATTACGTCCCCCCATAGCAGAAAAAGGTCTGACATTTTCCAATCAAATGTATTTTACCACATCTCAATAGCTCTAATGGAATAAGAGTTATGCCCAGTTTGCTTAGGCATTGCATATTTGAGTGAAAATAGCCGATCTTGACTTAACTTGACCTCTGGAGGTCAAACCATTGACCTGAGCGCTTAAACATACGAATTAATTTCTTACTGGGTTCACGCGAGCTTTCTAATGCACTTCGCAGATTTGCGCTAATCCCCATATTTTCGGAGTTAGAGGGGCCATCGATGGCCCCGGTGGGGCGAAGGTAGCGCCGGACCCCTGGTGGGGCGCGGGTTAAACACATCCCCAGCCTACCCAGCTCAACTGCCCTCGATAATTGCCCCGGCTTCTGATTCGTTTAGAATAGCTGAAAGCAGTTTTTTGCTAGTGCTAGCGCCAGTGAAAATAATGAATCAGAAGGACTACAGATGTGTGAATTCACGCGATGCTCAAATAGTCAACAGTTATGCAGCTAGAGATGAGTTACTCTGTTATGCAGCTAGAGATTTTGTTTAAATGTTTCAAAAGTGGTTTTCCTTCGATTGATCATTAGCAGAATGAGGTGGCACAGAAGTCAATAGTTCACAAAAAACTACCTACCTACAGTTCAAATAGTCCACATTTAAATTCGACCTTAAGAACAAAGAATGAAAGCCCGAACGTCCTGATGAATAACTACACTGAAAAAAATACCTCGAGCGTAGAATTTAAATCTGTCTAGTCCTAAAAATACCCCATTCTTAAGCATTTCTCTAGAATTCTTAGTAAATCTTTTCTGACACCTAGCTTAATTTCAGAATTAAAAGTGTAATATCACAAGCGTGTGGTAATTTAATCGCTTTGTTACCTTAGCAAAGGGCAGTTCCATTCTTGCTGAAAATGCAAAGGGGTTAATTTATCAGTACATGTACTCTGCAGAGTATTTTTATGGAACTCGCAAACTGCCTCAAGAATAGTTTTACTCTCCTGTGGTGAAACAATTCTGCCAATTGATTAAAACGGGATATTTGCTGATTTTACTACGCTAAATGAATGTTTTCATTCTTCTGATATTCATTTGAGCGTGTTTCTATGATAGAAGAAGGTATTTTTTACCAACAGTTAACACGTGGGTGGAATCGTGCCATTTTGTTTTCGCTACAGTTCTGAGCTTGAACCACCGCATTGCAGTTCTGCACTCCACAGAGTGTTGATTGCACGACGCGTGGATGTTAGTCTAGTCGTGGAGAAGAAACGAAGATTAAAGCATTCTATCTAAGTGCAACAAATACCAGAGAGCTGTTGAATTTGCCTCAATGGGCCTGATATTAATCGTTTATATACCTATCTTTGTCCGGCACCCAGGGCGTCGTCATTTTCTACAAGAGTCCCGGATCCACAGTGGTGAGGTAGTGATAACCTATATTTTCACTTGAATTAAGCATATCCAATAGTATTCCAGCACAGATATTGAATGTACCCGTTTCCGAATTTCAATCCCCCGTAGCGATGCTTTTGTTAGCCACTCTCGGGATATAGATGGGTTATTCCAGGACAAATCGTCCAGGTAGGCACGAAAAAGTCCAACATGACCCACTCCTCAGATTTCCACCAAACTTTTTACTCAAGGCCCTCCGTACAAAAGAACAATTTGGGCCCAATTTTCAGGTCCAAAGGTCAAAGAGGTCACCAGATAGAGGTCATGAAGGTTTCAAGGCTACCACAAACATTGAATCAGAAATAATTTTATATCTTAAAAGTGGCTGATCTAATCAATTTGTATGGATATCGCTGGATAGAAGATACATCGGTTCATATAAGAAAGAATAAAATCTTTTACTTTAGGTCAGGTTTTGCCCTCGTGACCTTGTGACCTCCTCTTTAAATTTAAAATTAAAAAATAAGATTCTGATTTTTCACTGGGTGCTGCTCAGGGTATAAGCTAACCAATGGTGGGTGAACTTGGTTTAAATCAGATTCAGTAATAGGTCGCAGAGGCCATCACCTGGGCAAAGTTATCGTTTTTGGCCATAAACGGTTCTCCGGCCACCTCGGAAAAATAGGTGGGGGCTGGCCTCCGAGACCCCCTTCAGTGCGTGTGTTTTTTTCCATATATTTAGCAAAACACGTCAAAGCAGATGCTCATAATTTCACGTCGTAACAAATTACTACGTCCTTCATTCACTACACGCTCTGTCAGCACAGGATAATCCCCCCCGCCCACCTCCCCAGCACGTTCAAGAGCCATTTCTTTCCACATCGTATCAAACAAAACAGACAAGTCCAGTTTGTCAGTGTTCGGGTTTTCTCAATAATTTATAACACAAGTTGACCTTGTTCTCCAAGAAAGTGCGCCCATCTCCGATTAAACTTGGCAATCTGCCCATTTTGTGTTGCGCTATATTCTTCCATTTTGAAATTTTTGGCAAGGATTTTCATAAAAGCATCGATTCTGATTTGACCACCACTGAAATATTGATTAGCAATATATTGTTTAGCACTTAGAACGATGAAGTTAACGACATCCATTGTCGACCGAGAACCAAAAATTACATTATTGGCGTTTGGAATGAACTTGTGGGGGCCTGATAGGTTTTTATTCATTTTTAAAGTTATTGTATCCCAAAAGTATCGAGCATCACCGCATTCCAAGAAAAGATGCTGCGTTGTCTCAACTTCGCCACAGTTGCTACAGAACGGGTCTGGGACAACATTTCTAATACACAAGTAACGTCTGGTAGGAAAGTATCTATGTACTAGTCTAAACTGAAGAGATTGAAGCTTTGTTGACCTGGTTATTTTGAAAGGCATTTCAAATATTTTACGCCAATATTTCCCAAAATTGGTTCCTTCACCTTGCCATTTTCTTTGGGCATTAGAGGTTATGTCTTCCAGCCATCGAACGGAAAAGAACTTTGGCTTTATGTGTTTTAAATTTACATCTACCCCTCCCATATTGATCAAATACCCTACCTCACATTCTTCAGGTTTCAACGCTGCAGTTCCTGTTATCATCCTTCTCCACTCTAGTGGAATCGCTTGATTCCAAGCATAATAGGTCAGGGGATCAACGCTTACCGCTGGATAGCGCTCTTTAAATTGCTCAAAACTCATGTACCGCCCTTCGTGAAAAAAATCGTCATTAAAATTCAAACCTTTTTCATATACCCTACGGCAGAATAGAGATTGCTCCCCCACATTTATTGCTGAATTATTCCAAAGAAACTGTTTTCGCACGTCTTTTCGATTCTGTGGCTCTTTACGCGCATTGACGGGGGTCTGAGCCACCTTCGCATTGACGGGGGGGCGGGTACCCGCCCCCTAAGATCTCGAGAACCACGGTAGGTAGCGAAAAACGGTAAACGGCGTTGGGCTGCCCATCCACTTCTCCATCGAAAACATTCGAACCATTTTTTTGTCAGGTCACATTTAAGGTCACGAGAGGTCAAAACATGCCCGTCATAGGGATAACATGTAAAATTCAGTTTTTCGGGCATTACATCTGAACAAGTAAAGATAGAGCAAAACGACTTGAACTATATGAATCCTCTTAGCAAGCCGAATCGAATGATATATAATTTGACCTTGCTAGGTCAAATCAAGAATTTGACCTGACCTGAGGTCAGGTCAGGGTCAAATTATATAAAATGCATATCATTAGAACTGCTAAGCCCAGGCGAGTCTAATGCAGCTAAAACAAATGCTCTATCACCATCCGTTACTGAGTTATTCCGTAAAAACCATTTTTCCCATGTATTTCCAATGGAGAGATAATGCCTCGTACCTGACCTTAGGTCGTCGATATCAAAAATACCGGAACATATGTTAGAGAACTCGGTGGGGTCATTATGTGATATAAGTTTCAATCGGATAAGTTCACCCTGCTCCGACTTATGCTATCTTAAACTTTTTTTGAGGTCGGGTCACTTGACCTGTACTGGTGACCTGACCTGAGATGACCTAACCTTAAAATTTTCACAGAAGTTGTAAAAATAATGAGGGAAAAGGTATGCCAAGTACGGCGGCGCTACGCGCCGCCGTTTTTCTACTGTCTCCGAAAAACCCGAGGGGGCGGGTACCTGCCCCCGTCAATGCGCGTGTTAATAGGCAAAACTTCCTTCAGCCATTTCAATATTTCCTTGTAATATAATGCCACATTTTGAGATTTAATCCATTTATCTCCGTAGTTCATGTGCAATATGTGCCCACACTGAATTTTCAACCTGACCCGTAAAATTTTAGAACAAGGTGAATCAGTGTTGGATATGATTTTCCCCAGCCACGATACGCGCAGAGCTTTGTAAAGATTTACTACATTGGGTACATTCAAACCCCCATTCTCGATAGTTTGGTAGAGAGTAGTCCTCGCAACTTTTGGTGGGCGTCCTCTCCATATGAACTTCATGATTTTACTTTGGATTACCACTAAGTGCTTATTATCAATTCGCGCAGCAGAAATAATATATATCAACTGGGATATCAGCAAAGATTTTGCGATTGTTATTCTACCCTTCAAAGATAGGTCTCTCTGCGACCATTGGTTCAAAGTATTTTGTATTCTGATATGAACGCGACGCATATTTTCCTCTTCACACTTATATATAGCACTAAACTCTACCCCAAGTATTTTGGCCTGTACAATCGGTGCTTGTCCGCAAATCAACTGTTGGGAACTCTTCTCTTTGCCTAACCACATAAAACGACGTTTTGACAAGTTAAGTTGCAGACCAGAAACTACGCCGAAATATAAAAAACTTTTAGTGCTTCGTTGCCTCAATTTATATCTCAGTGCGCGTGTTAAGGAAGTTGTGCAGCGCCTCAGAGAAGGTGGTCAGCGGTGATGAGTGGTAATGATGCAGTGATAAGCGGATATGAAAGAGGAAAAGTTGCGAAGTGTAAAACAAGGAGGCTTAAGACAAAAACCATAAACCTAGTGATGTTTGTGCAAAGAGGAACTCAATTATTGAAGTGATCGAAGCTCGATTTAAATACTGTTCCAGATTGGAGTGCAAATTAGACGTATTTAAATTATTAGAAGTGATTATGAAAATAAATGATTTAAACTCTCCGCTGCAGTGTATGTTTATCAGAGTGTATATTAATCAGCCTAATCAGAGTAAACTGACCTCAAACGCTCGATGGGAATAAACTGGGTCATTTTTTAATCGGTGTTTCTTTTCAGCAGCAATAGAATATTGAACGCGGGTTCAATATTACTCCTTGCAAATATTTTTCTACGCCAGGAATTTCACATTTTAATCCATTTTTATTCCCTCACTTCCAGTTTACACCGTTCCGGTTTAGCTGACAATCTTTATACTCCAGTGGTATGATAATATTCCCTCAAAACGCATGCATTTTTGCATTGCACCCGTGTAAAATGGGTTGTGGAATAATGCTGGAAAGAGAAGTTGATTTTGGCACCGTAGAAATAATCCTAAAAATGCCGTACTTTTTCGTAGTTGATATTTTCACAACCCACGGGTTGGGGTTTTATTATTCCTGTTTCATGGCATTTTACGCTTCTCAATCTAGAAATATCTGGTGTAAAATATTCACGGAAAGAAGAGTGGCTTTTGGCACCGTAGAAAAAATCCAATTTCTGGCGTACTTTTTTCAGTGTATCTAAATGCCAATGGTCAAATAGTCCACAAAGTCGGAAAATCAACAGCTCAGAAGTACCTAAGACATTACATATGTTCATATGTCAGAAGACCAGAAATACTGCAGTAGAGGAAGAAAGAAAAAGTGCGGACTCCCTGGCAGCTGAAGATCTTCCCCAGCTATGTAAGCGCGTTCGGACTTCTCTGACCTCTGCCTTGACGGTGGAATTTTTTTCACATCATGCACCATGAAAAGCTGCCCGATGCGTAGCTAAGGGCTGGTTTTTACAGTGCAAGAGGTCAAGATGAATGAATTTGCTGCGGCCTGGGGCGGATACAACTATTTTCACTCATCAGGCACCTGTTCATAACGTCACGTGCCGTCTGGTCAACACATTATTTCCACTCATCAGGCACCTGTTCATAACTTCACGTGCCGTCTGGTCAACACATTATTTCCACTCATCAGGCACCTGTTCATAACGTCACGTGTCGTCTGGTCAACACATTATTTCCACTCATCAGGCACCTGTTCATAACGTCACGTGCCGTCTGGTCAACACATTATTTCCACTCATCAGGCACCTGTTCATAACGTCACGTGCCGTCTGGTCAACACATTATTTCCACTCATCAGGCACCTGTTCATAACGTCACGTGCCGTCTGGTCAACACATTATTTCCACTCATCAGGCACCTGTTCATAACGTCACGTGCGTTCTGGTCAACACATTATTTCCACTCATCAGGCACCTGTTCATAACGTCACGTGTCGTCTGGTCAACACATTATTTCCACTCATCAGGCACCTGTTCATAACGTCACGTGCCGTCTGGTCAACACATTATTTCCACTCATCAGGCACCTGTTCATAACGTCACGTGCCGTCTGGTCAACACATTATTTCCACTCATCAGGCACCTGTTCATAACGTCACGTGTCGTCTGGTCAACACATTATTTCCACTCATCAGGCACCTGTTCATAACGTCACGTGCCGTCTGGTCAACACATTATTTCCACTCATCAGGCACCTGTTCATAACGTCACGTGCCGTCTGGTCAACACATTATTTCCACTCATCAGGCACCTGTTCATAACGTCACGTGCCGTCTGGTGAACACATTATTTCCACTCATCAGGCACCTGTTCATAACGTCACGTGCGTTCTGGTCAACACATTATTTCCACTCATCAGGCACCTGTTCATAACGTCACGTGCCGTCTGGTCAACACATTTTTCCAGAGCCGGACGCGGTATCGCAAATAGCTGCCCCCTGGTCTTAAGTAAAGGTATTTTGGGTCTTGAGAGCTGTTATTTCGGTGGCTCCGGGTTAAAGGGAATGTGGCACTTTAGTGAAATTTCACAGTGGAGTGGTTTTAAGGTCATTTTTATTGCACATGATAAATTCGGGCTTAATTCTGCTGAAGCACGTCTAGAAAACCAATATTTTGAAATAGTTGATTTTCCTTTACTAGCTAGGCAAAGTCAATATCCCATGTCGTCACGTACGATTCGCTTTGTTCCAGACACAGTTAACATTGTACTTGCGGCTCTCGGCTGGGGGATCCAGTTGCGCGTGCTTCCGCCCGCGCTCTCCCTACGCCCGCGCTGATTTGGGCGGAAGTTTGCGCGTAAGCGATTTGGAGGGATGTTCGGGAGAGAGCGATCGCGCGGAGCTCCGCGCCGGCGTAAGTTAGCGCGTAGCATCTGGGGCAATCCGAGGCCGCGGTGAATGCCGCTGGCGACCGTAGTAGATGGGCGCTAAGGCTAAAATTCCCATAGAATACGGTGCTTTTCTGGCCGTAGTAAACTCACGTCATAGGTTACAGCCTGCTGACTGCTGTACGGTGTCGGATTTCCTGGCTGACTGTGGGGGAGGGGATGAGCGGAAGACACAACCCCCGCTGGGCGGTGAGGTGATAATAAAAGTGCTCGGATCGGATAAAGGGAAAGCCTTAACCGTAAACTACAATTTACAAGTGGGATTTCCAAATAAATGAGGCATACATGTGAAAACGATATGATTTGGCTTACTCCGAATGCGTTTTTATGTTAGCCTACCTCAAGTCAATTTATCTGGGCAGGGCACGGGCTTCACGCAACACACTTTTGCCTCGTTGTACTGTGGTGCCATTGGATTAGTCGGAGCACTGGGGAGAGATGAGCCGGGCAGGCCCCAAAAAGCCTGGCTCGGCGAATGCATTTAGTGCAGTTTTTGCATTCTGGCTATGAATTTGACCCCATTTTCCTTATCTTTCTGCCATTGAAACAGCACCAGATATTAAAAGGAAGGTGGCACATTCATAACGTGATTTTAACTGAGATAGCCAAGTTGTAAAGCAAGTCGGAAAACCCGGTACTCAATATATCATTTGTCTTGGAACTCGAGATATCCGTAGAAAAAAGCTAAAACCTACCTGCAATGTACCCCTCATGTACCCCTAGCAGCCGTACACAGTTGTCATGGCTGTTGGTGTGACGACAAATGCTGACGTCACGATGAGCATCAGCCAATCGAAGCCCCTGAAGCATTCGAGTATGGTAGTGGTTGCCAGATCATGACATCATCCACAGGCAGATATTTATTTATTTTCCTAGAGGAGTATTTTAAAAATCAAAATATTGAGCTAATTGTACTTTTTTCACAGAAATCATGAGTGGTTTCATTATTTTCGGCGGCAAAAAGTACGCCTCATTACACAAAATTCCAGGATTCAACCAAGGTGCCACATTCCCTTTAAGGAATCCTCACGCCACAGTTCAGGGTGAACTGCTCGATCGCTGGCGTTCCATGCCAGCCTCGACGAGACCGCTCGGGGACGGTGAGTGGTGCGAAACGTGAGATACGTCCTGGGGCGAACAACAATATTTATTGGAGGGCAGTTAGCATTACGGCTGGTGATCCACTGACACAGCTGCAGTGACCTACGTTTCTCTTCGCCTGTGTCTCTTCTGAGGATTTCTCAGTGAGATCCTGGGAGTTTGTGGGCCTTGATTATTATCATAAATATATGTTTTGTCGAAGGCAAGTCATATAACTTGGATTCACTGACATTTCCAAAATCTTTTTGTTACTTTAAAAGAATCATACAGGCTTCCGCGCTGTCTTCCCCGCTGTTGAGAAGACGCGGAAAGTTAGCGCGTAAGACGGCGAGTTACGACACTACTTCCGCCACAACTTAGCTGCGAGCCGATGGATCCCTCCAAAAGCCGCTGCGCGCTGTCTGCCGCGCGTCCGCGCGTCCCCCAGCTATATCTTCTAGATTAAACATATTTTACTGCACCACAAATGAATATAAATACAAATGGAGCCTATAAATAGCTTATGAATAGCCTATAAATACGTGTTTAGCTTAGTGAGCCTATTATTAGGACCTGGGATGGTAATATTTTAATTTCCGTTATTTTTCTTGATATATTAATCTCAGCCCCACGGGGGAATGATTGGGTTTTTTCCGAATAATAGAAAAACGACGAGGCGCAGCACCACAGTTAAGGGATCTACTTGTCACCCCGTTGTTTTCCCACCATCCCTACAATTTTTACCACGAGCCACACTAGGTCAGGTCACCAGGCGAGGTCAACCAATGTCACCTCACTTCAACTTTTGAGCTCTACAATAGCTACATTTCCAAGCCAATCGATTTGAAACTTTCTACACTTGAAGAACGCTCCAGTTTCTACAAAACTTATTTCCAGGATTTTAGATTTGGTGACCTGAGGTCAGGTCACGAGGTACCTCTCCCAGAGACAAAGCATGGGGAAAAGCTGTCTTATGATCTAAAAGCAAACACAAAATGATTGCAAATGCTCAGATTTCTCAGAAATGCATTCTTGGCCACCCTTTCAAAGATTCCAGGGGCGATATTTGCCCTTTGACTTACCTGAGGTCATCACAGGTCACCAGCAGTCAAAAACAGCATTTTGACGATAACTTTTGCCTAATCAAGCCTAATCAAGCTAAAGCACTGAGTTAAACCTCATCGTGTATGTCTTGTCACTGGCTTTTATTTCATATACGGTAAGGTCACTTTTTACTTTCGTGGCCTCAGGTCATGTTAGGTCAAGAGGTGCCCTCTGGCGGTCAAACCACTGGTGGGAGGCCATTATGTTTCACAAAGTCCTGGAATTTTCCTATCAAATGTACTTTGATTCCAATATAGTTAATGGCATAAGAGCTTTGTCCAGATATCTTAAACATTGCATATTTTAGTGGAAATAGTCTATCGTGACCTAGCTTGATTTCTGGAGGGCATACCATTTACCTGAGCGCTTAAACACGTAAGTAAAATCATACTGAATTCATAAGATATTTCAAATGAACTTTTCAGATTTGCGCTAACCCTCATATTTTCGGAGTTAGAGGGGGCCATCGAGGCCCCCTCTGGGGCGAAGGTGGCACCGGACCCCCGGCGGAGTGCGGGTTATGGCATATTTTACCTTTCTAGCTAGCAATTAAGGAAATTTACATGCATTTGCAGTCACCAGTACCAGAGCCACTCTTAGCATAAATGTTTTATAGATGTAAAATCCAGAAAAATAATAAAAAAATTCAGCCCACTATCTGCGCAGTGGGGCTTCAGCATGACATCACTTCCTTAAAGGGAATGTGGCACCTTCACAACGTGATTTTAACTGAGATAGCCAAGCTGTAAAGCAAGTCGGAAAATCCGGTACTCCATATATCATTTGTCTTGGAACTCTATATTTCCGTAGAAAAAGCTAAAACCTACCTGACACCTGCCCCCTCATCAACCCCTCGCCGGACGGCCATCCTTGTGAGCTGTTGGTGTGACGACATATGCTTACATCATGATGAGCATCAGCCAATCGAAGCCCTTGAAGCGTTTCAAGTATGGTAGTGGTTGCCAGATCATGACATCATCCACAGGCAGATATTTCTTTATTTTCTTAGAGGAGTAGTTTTAAAAACAAAATATTGAGCTTACTGAACATTTTTCAGAGAAACCATGAGTGGTTTCATTATTTTTGGCTAAAAGTACGCCTAATTTCACTAAATTCCAGGATTCGACCAAGGTGCCACATTCCCCTTAAGGCCACCTCATTCCACGTGACCCCTAAGGGCGGATAGAGTCGAGAGGGGGTTAATTTTTACCATTTTTTGCAAGCGAACTGTGAATTTTGGGGCAAATGAAATATAGACCATGTGGTTTCTCCGCATAATCTGTCAAACGGCAATCCCAGTTCAAAATCCTATATGAAGGCAACACATTCCATTTAAAGAACAATATTAATGATGAGACGATTGACTAGCTGGAGCTTCACGCGTAGTTATTTTTGATATCTCGGAAAATAACTGTAAATACCTACCAAAATCCAAACACCAGCAGTGATCATCGGATAAGAATAGCAGCGTAGATAAAACACTATCTATTATCTTTTGGAACCAGGGGCTGGTCACATACGACGTCAGCCAAAATTGGGGGTGCTAGGATCTCCTCTCCCACTTTGTCAGAAATTTTCAGAAAATGGCTGACCCCTTCCCCTTCGTCAGAAATCTCCAGAACCCTCTGCTTAGCATAACTGTTAACCACCTAAGAAAGCACTAGTGAAAGACACAGGGTGTGAATTTATATCTCTTTGGGACTGTCCGGTGTCCCCAGTTAGACTTTGAAGTAATATTGAACTATTATTTGCCTTTTCGTGGTTTTATCGCACCTATTTTTAGTTTGCTATATCGGGTGAAATAGGTCTGGGAAAAGGCTAAAACACACAACGTTGTACTATTCCTTTAATATGGAGTTTATTTGCAATGTTTAAAGTTCGGGCACTCCCATTTATTTACCAAAATACACGCTACTCTACTAGATAGAAAGGCTCCAAAAATGCAATAAGTAAAAGGTAAAAAAGAGCACTCACACCTCTAGACCTTTATTCCAGCTGTATTGTATAGCCACTGCCAGTTCTAGGCAGCACGAGAAACACCCACGTTAAAACCAGGGTTGCCAGATGTGTTGAAATTTCGCCAATTTGACGACCTCGGACCACTGCTGGCGATCAGTTTCAGAGCCGCATGACGAAATCCATGGGCGAAGCGGATCGAGATTTCTCAAGAGGCTCTATTCTGGCCGCTTGGCAGTTCTGACAGTTGTTGCAAGGACTCTGAAATTGTGTAGGGTGATAGCCCTTTTATGCTAGACGCCCAAGCTAAGGCCCCCGAATCTAAATTTAAAGTAGTTTTTGAGAAATTTTGGAACAAATGTTTTCAATTTTGCATTTTTCTCATTTGTATTTCTTAAGCGACGAACTTGAAATTTGCCTCCTTTTGAATAAGCGAGAGGGGCCACCTGAGAAAAATTTTTGAACTGGTCCGACAATATTTAATACGCCAAAACGCAGTATTTCTGATACAAGCAAAAAATTTATTTAAATTTGACGGCCGACTTATAAGCTCGAAATGTCAGAAGGCACGCTTCAGTTAGTTTAAAGACAGACACCTGGAGGCAGCTAGGTCAATTTTATTGTGCTTAGGCATAGTTTCCAGTGGAAAACGTAAAATTCTGACCTAGTTTTTGGCATTCGGCCGGAGGACTGCATTTTTGCACATTTCATTTAAATCTTAATATCTCGCGATCTAATGCGCCGATTTGACTTTTCATTTCAGATAATAAAAGAACATTGCTTGCGCCTGATAATATTTTGGGATGGATATTGTGCTATTGAAATTCATCGTTTTATATGTATAAATATAATTTTAGTAGAAAACCTTGTATTTGCAGCTTCTCGGTGCCGAGCACATGTCATTCACAAGCTCAGAATTGACATGGCTGAATAGGAAAATCGATTGCGGTCATTTCATTCATTTACACTACCCACTTATCTCCAACGGCTTTCGATAATTCGGCGAAAGGGTATTTCAAGGAGCTAAATTTCTCGGAACATGTTTGCTACTCACCATGGTTTCAAGTTCCTAAAATAAATGAAAGTGGATTAAATTTGGCATAAAGCTAGCTTAGGGTCCTGGGTCGCCGATACAAGTGATTCTAGGCCAATATAATGTTTGATTCGTCTTCTAGAAGCAACTTTATACCATGCCTTTTCTGTACGAACACAGCACCCGGCGCCACGATCACGGCATCGTTTTGGTTGAGCGATACCGGCCAGTGACCTCCTGACGGGTCACAGGTGTAGGGCTAGTGGCAGTCAGTACAGCGTGGTGCAGTGGTCTAGTGGTTACAGGTGTTGTTTGTTGTTGCTGTGCTCTTCGTGTTAGTGGCTCATCGTGAAACCTGTCTGTGTGTTAGTGCCCCCTCCCCTGATTATAAGTGAATAGTTAATATTCTGCTGAGTGTAGTTGTGGTTTTACCAATGTACCCACTTCTTTGCTGGAGCGCAGTCTCCTAAAGTGCATTTGTAGTAGTAGATAACATTGGTTTGTTTGATAAGTATATATATATATATATATATATATATATATATATATATATATATATATATATATACCGAAAGAAGACCGACGGTGGAAAGTGTCTCAGCTTTCACAGCGAGTGCCCCATGAGGTACAAAACAGGAGTTATCCGTGCCTACACCAGGAGAGCGATCAAGGTGTGCTCTTCGTTGGGTGCCCTTGATATAGAACTCAAGCACGTGAGGCAAATGCTCGCCAACAACGATTACCCATCAATGGAGGTGGACAGTGAAATTCGCCGCGCCTTGGATACCTACTTTAACCTTCGCCCGGGTGGGGGGGGGTCTTTTAGACCCCCCTCGGGTTTTTCCGAAGTGACCAAAAAACGGCGGCGCGCAGCGCCGCCAAACTTGGTCTAGCTGTTCCTTCATCATTTTTACATCTTTCCAGAAAATTTCGGCTCAAGGTCATATCAGGTCAGGTCACCAGGTCAGGTGAAGTGACCTCACCTCAAAAAATACTTAGGACGGCATAACTAAAAGAAAGGTTAATCGATCAAGTTGAAACTCATACCACATCTTGGGCCCACCAGGAGCTACAACATTTGTTCCGGGATTTTTGATATTGGTGACCTAAGGTCATGTGCAGAGCATGACCTCCCCATTGACAATACATGGGGAAAATCACGAAATGAGCTTTTCTCAGTAAGTATGGATGGAATCAACTTCAAACATCGGTTGCGACTTGTTCTTAGCCCATTTCTGAAGCTGATGCCAAAATTTTTGACTTGTGACCTTTAAAAGGTCACCTTAGGTCAAATAAGCATTTTTGGTGTTTTTCTCTATAAATTTTGAATAAACTAAGATAGAGCTTTTATTTTGTCACCAAAGTGTTTGTATAGTCACTGGAAGTCAAATGATATACATCATGACTATACCAGGTCAAGTTGGGTCAGACCGTTGACCTGGGTCAGGTCAAATTCTTAAATTTGACCTGGCATAGCAATATCATATATCATTCGATTCGTATTGACGAGAGGATTGCAATGGTGCATAAACTATGGCTGTATCTTGTTTGGTTTGGAAGATATTAGCGAAAAAGTAAACGCCCTTATGCATGGGTGGCTATGGACATTCCCAAGAATATGCCCAATATGTAGTGACCTGTAGCTCCCTAGGCTTTGACCTGACACGAAAATGAATGCCACTGTAATGAAAGCGCATCTCAAGAGCTTTCGAATGGTGTTAGAAAAATGTTTCTAGCTATCATAGTTTCTGAGATATAGGAGGTTTTCTTAGTACACCTCATATTAGCGATTTTGACCTATTTTGACCTCTGGTGACCTTGATATTGACCTGACAAGAAAAATGACCGAAGTATTTTCGATATCATTTTCGAAGAGCTTTCGATTGCCGTTTTGCGCTTTTTTCTAGCTCTCTTAGTTTTTGAGATCGTGGGGGTCTTTTTAGCCCCCCCACCAGGGCGAAGGTGGCTCGTACCCGCCACCGGGGCAAGGGTTAAGGGAGCAGAAGAGAGAGAGAGAAAAGAAAGAGCATGGAGAAGAAATATTCCTGTACTACAAAAACACCATGTCATCGAAGTAAAAGCAAGATGAAAAGGCCCTGCAGGAAATCATCAAAAGGAACGTGAAGGCAACAGACGGCAGCAGAAAGATAAATCTTCGGATTTACTACAAGAGCAAAACAACCTCAAATCTGATCATGACGAACAGCGCCGCTGGAGAGTGCGATCTCTAGAAGACCTGTGTAGTTTATCACTGGACGTGTCCACACGAAGACTGTAAGCTTCGTCGAGTCGACTACATAGGCCAGACGGTCACCACACTCTCCAGACGGCAAACGATAAACCTGCACGCCCATCCCCCGTTCGAGCACTGGCGAGACGTCCACCAGCAACCTATCACCAGGAACATCCTCACCAACAACCTCAAGATCATCGAGCGGCGCCGACTACGAATACTTGAAGCCGTCCTCATTAAAGAGAAGTTCCCAACCCTCAACACCCTGAGAGATTACGTCGGAATATTCACCCTCTGCCACACCAGCTCCTATGGTGGAGGTTAAAACAGAGGACTCCTAAGAAGACACAAAGGCCAAAGATAGTTTAGACAGCGGGCCCATTTTTTTAACAGTTTAAATATTCTTCACAGATGGAAGATGCCTGATATTTTGCCATGATTATTGTTGTGTGATACTTTTGTGTTTTCGAATGGTATTGTCCATAGAGATCTACTATAACTAGAGCGGACAGCACACCTGTGCGGACGTCAAAATTGAACGTTTTGTTAGTACAAATCTGGGCTTCTGTGGGGAAGCTCGTGACGTTTTACCGAAACACCTCTCTGCCAAGCGTCTGAAAACTTCTGGTTACCAAATAAGTTCTAAAGTTCGTTAAAAAGTTGCGGTTCTGTAGCATATAGGTGATGCTCCTGGAACAGGTTTGAAAATTTAAAATGTCCGTATTTATTTCATTTTCACTACATAGAATAATGAGGCCACTGAAAAACACGATGACTTTTTACATGTCGTCTTCCGGCAAGGTTGGATCTTGTAATAGATAAGATAGGATCAGCCAATGGTAAAGATCAAGGACTGGTGTGCCTATCATAAATTTGATGCTTTTGACGATGATCCTATTCTTAACACATTAAAATTTCAATCATCTATTGAAGAACACTAGGCGCTCAGACTTACTCATACAGGAATACATAGGGTCTTCTAGGCTCCAACAGCGTTGAAATTCACTGTGACTTTTAGCCAGGTCGGATGCCCAACTTAGATAAGTATCAAAATTAAACACTTCTAGCGGCGGCGGGCTTCGGCATCCATTTCATTTATCGTGCAAGCTTTCATGCTTAATTACTTGAACTTATCGAGTCGGCTCCATCTAGTAGATGCGCAGCTATCTACTGCCTTGGTTTTACATCGTTCCCATGCACCTCATGCTCCATGCACCACAAGCCACCCATTAATCAAGGAGGGAGTCAGGGTTGACATGAGGATCCATACATTCAGGTTATTTCCAGTGCTTTCCGGACTCTAGCTGTATATATATATATATATATATATATATATATATATATATATATATATATATACATATATATAGTGGATTACAAGACTTTCAGAGGTGTTCGCTTGTAATATTTACTCCATGGCTGAGGTTCTTCCTTGGAGGTGCGTCTGATATTTCTGCTAATGCTCGCTCCTCGGACAACGTTGCATACTCAAATATTAGGTGCTCCAATGTTTCATCACCGCTTTGACCGAGGGGGCACACCTGGTTCTCCTGAGTGTGTCTCCTTATAATGCTAGTCGCAACCCAGGATTGTCCAGTCAGCAGATTTATCTTCGTGAGTGATGCTTGTCTTCCAATGCTGCTGTATGGACTTGCAGGCCAGAAGAGTTCAGGAGCTGCATTTTGCATTCAGGAATGCATTTTCTTCGGTTACTAGTCTGGGCAACCAGTGAAGACCCATGGGCTTGTTTCCGGCTTCCAGGGTTTCAGTCAGTGCATAGCTCGCTAATGCCTGCTGGGCCATCTTGCTCCAGCGTTCGATAATTACGCTCAGGTTCTGTTCCCCTAGCTCAGCAGTAATATTTGGAAGCTGCAGCTCTTCTAGTTTTCTGTTCCACTGTTGGACAAGGCTGGTTCTCCGATCATCATTAACGGCTCCATGTAGTATCACATAGTAGCTATGTGATTTCATGTTCCTTTGCTGCACGGAGAAGGAATCCGATAAACTACAATGTGATTTTCACAATGAATACCCGGCATGATGGCGCCCCCAGCATGGTGTACACCACAGTCTTCTGTGTCCTTGATGGTAGTCCTTGCATTAGCGGATATATCCGTAATATCATGCCTTCTAGAAACAACATGTCTGTCATGCTCGTCTGATTAACTGCCAGGCTGTAGCTCAGTATTGGCTCCGCATATATTTTCCTTGTGGTATAGAGAGTGAGGGGGCTCGTTCTTCTAATACTCAATCCATGGTCAAATCTTGCATACAATGCTCTCCTGGCTCGGTTCATGGAATTTTCGATCCGTTTTTGGCTACCGCTCGAGGGGACATGGCGATGCCTAGATGGAAGTATTCGGCTGCTTTATCAATAACCTCTTCTCCCAGTCTCCACTCATTGCGCGAGCCAGTTCCATAACCGAGGATCCTGCTTTTTGCCTAATAGAATTTTTTTCATAGAATGCTTGGTAGAATGATTGTCACTTCTTTCACAGCTTAGGCCAAACTGAGCAGGGTAGTAAAGGACGGGTACTCCAAAGTTGTGAGGCATTGTGGGTAATATTTCCCCTGATCGCAGTAGACCCAGATGCATTCTGGGTAATATTTCCCCTGATAGTGGTGGACCAAGATGTATTGTGGGTAATATTTCCCCCACGATCCGTTTTTCCACCGTTGTGTGTAGGGGATCTTCAGGCTGTTTCTGGGAGGTAAACAATTTGTTTTGAAAACCATTTTCTACGAAATCAATTGGAACAATGCCATAAATAGTACCAACCATAATGTGCCAGTAGTGCTGTCGGCTGTAATTGAACACATCTCTATTTCTGCGGCGAAGTCACTTCAGTTTGTGTAGTGTGTTTATTTGTTTATAAGGTAAGAGTTTGCTTTAGTTTGTGGGTGCTTTAAGAGAAGGCAAGAGTTATTTCTTGTCTCTCCTTGTTTATAGGACAAAAGAAAAAACGTGGAACCAATTTCTTGTGGTCAGTGTGCACTGGTATTTCCTATAGTCAGTGGAATCAGAATGCTAATGCAGGCGCCTTTTTACGGGCAGTATCTGGCTGTGGTTGGGTTGTAGTATAATGGAGGGTATTGCCAATATCTGCCCATTTTCATTTAAGCTTGTCACAAAACAATCTAAAAATGAGGGTTTAAAATATTCTGATATTTAGAACAATTTAGAACGAAGCTCGAAAGGTACTTCAGACCCTCACTGTTGAATTGAAATTGAAATTAAAGCCTGGTGAATGACTTCATGGCAGTGCTGGAAGATAAGTCTCCTGCTGTCCATCCAAGCCTCAGGAAGACATCGCTTTCAGCTATACCATGGTGAGGTCAAACAGCCTTAATGCTGCTCGCCAGTATGTTGCTTAGCTGAGGGCTGCGTAGAAGGTCAATCAGTACAAGCAGTGATCTGGCAAGGCGCACCAGACCAGTCTGGCAAGGCACAGTAGTTTGGTATTTTGGTATATTGCAATTAGTTTGGTATTTTGTCTAAAGATTCTCTGATATTCATTCAAGGTTCATTTTGCTGGCACATGCCAATTTTATTTTAGGTAATTGCTGTCTAGGGTACAAAAATTATGTTGGGTGCTGTAATTGCTGATTTGTAAGGTCATTTACCTTACCTTACCTACAATTATCAAGTTAATTTTGGAGGTGCTTGTGGTTTGTTGGTTCCATTCTCTGACAAGCTCAATTCATCCTGAGTCTTCACTTTCTCTTTCTCGTACTTTTAGGTACTTTTTTTACTTTTTCTCTTTCTCCACTTTATTGCATTTAAAATAATTATTTCTTGCATTTTTGTGTTGCTGACTCTTTTTAAAACTTCTAGTATGGAGAATACATTTCAGGCAAATAATCATGTAGGTATAAACACATATTTACATTCTCAAACACCCCAGATCACCATGGAAACAACCTCCATCTATGCATTTTGTATTGATGCTCCAACGTATTGGGGGGAAAACTTAAGTCTCCTAGCCCCAACTCCTTGCATCCACCGCCATATATTGTTATCTGAGGCCTTGACTGCTGAGTTTAATGCTTGTTTAATATTCTGAAGTTAACATTGCAGTTTTTCTTTTATGAACATTGGTTTAAACTTCGGTTGGTAATTTGTTAAAAAGTGGATCAAAGTAGACTACTTTCGGTTGTACCTTTATCTTTTTCTCTCTGGCAATAAGTAGTGCAACATTCATGTTTGTATTGCCTTTCTTGAGGTATTTCCTATTGTATTGTCTGCAATTAGTTAATGGGAGTGGCAAATTTCATAGAGGAGTTCATTTGATAAATGTTGATAATTAAACAACCATCAAGTCTGCAAAGTATGGCAGCAGTCCAGACGAGTCGCACCAGCCATCTAAAATTCTCGCACCGCCAGCCACCAAAAATTCGCACCAATCTTCCCTATACCAGGGAGAAAAAACGCACCCATTCCTACCCACAAGATGCAATGCTACCTCTCTTATTAGTTAGTTAGTTGAGGACTTTTCATAAAGTCCCCTCCTGTACATTTCATGGGGTGACATTTCATGGGGCGCCATCGACTTTTCAAGAGGGCAGCGTGACCATTTGAGGGAGCGCCGAGGGTTGATGGGGGGCACATGCCTCCCTTTTCCCCCTGGGTCCACGTATGTGATATTACAGGAGCGCGGCCGCTTTCCGATAACCAGAAAATGCTGCTTTCGGTTATATGCGGAACTTAGTAAAACATTCGTAGGCATATAACTATTATCCTGACTCGTCCTTACATCCTTACTTGTCCTATCTGTGCTCGTCTAACACTTCCATTTCAGGAGAAAAACGAGGGCCTGCAACCATCGTGGCGAACTTGCAGATCGTATTCGGCGAAAAACTTTGGCTTCGACCTGGATTCGAACCCAAGCTTTGTGGGAGACCGGCAAACATGGCTCCAGTTTTTGCATTATTCCTCAAAATTTTCCATGGGCTCCGCTTATCGGACCCCAGAAATGGAAATTGGACAGAACGATTGTTCCGATGATACCATTTTTGTGAGGGAGCCCCTGTTGGTTTACCGGTGAGAGCCCGCCAAAAATAGGCAATTTTACATGCAAAGTCAATGACGGCGATCAATTTGTACGCCCAGTAGTAGAATTGTAGTAGAAAACTTTGGAGGGGGCTGAAACTGAGAAATTTGACCAGCGCCTTAATACAGCTTAATTCAACAATCGGTTGCTATGACAACGATCTAATGTACCACTAATCCTCGCAATGAATAATGGCTTTCTCTGCCAAAATTATTTAGTGGTGGGCTAGATCCAGAGGCTCTCGTTGAAATTAGCACGTGATTCTCCAATTAACCTGGCCAATATTTGTACTAACAAAACTTTCAATTTTGACGTCGGGGTATTGAGGTTTTGTTTAGGATGTCCGCTCTAGTTATAGTAGATCTCTATGGTATTGTCATGTTCAAAATGTCCACTTGCTTGAAAACGTTTATCGAATTTACGAAACCGGTCGCATAATGGATATTTTTTACTTTCATAACAATGACTAGAATTGGAGATATACGTGAAAACCTTTCAGAAATACCTAAAATAAAAATTAGAGACTTAGAAAAAGTTAACGAGAGACTTGTTAATTCAAAAAACGCGGTCATATTCAATCATACTTATATATATATATATATATATATATATATATATATATATATATATATATATATATATATATATGTATGTATTGCAGGGCTGGTCCGCCGGAGCTGTTGCGGGAGCCCTTGGAGGAGGCTAGCCCCTCGGTGAGGATTTCCCCGTGGACATTTTCGGGATCCGCCCTTGCGGTGGGGCCGGGCCGTGCCGCTCATGTGACATTGTATCTCTATGTAGGAGAGACCCCGAAGGCGGTGCGCACCCGCCCGGTAATCAGAATAATCAGAAAACCAGTTGTAATGGTCAGAGAAAGAGAAAGAGTGGCCCGTGTACATCCACCACCGACCTCGGTCGGGTAAAAATCACTAGACAGCCCCAGAAAACACGAGAGCCTGACTCTACAGCCTACTGCAGCCTACATTATCGAGTTTCTCTGTTGAAACTGAAAATTTCTTCATATTGAACGGAGCAAAGTCTTGAATACCCAGTGTTATGATTCGTTAACCTGCGCCCAACCGGGGGTCCACCGCCACCTTCGCCCCCACCGGGGGCCATCGATGGCCCCTCTAACTCCGAAAATATGAGGGTTAGCGCAAATATGCAAAGTTTTTATAAAGCTCGAGTGAATTCAGTAAGATTTTAGTTGCATGTTTAAGTGCTCAGGTCAATTTTTGACCTCCAGAGGTCAAGTTAGGTCACGACAGGCTATTTCCACTAAAATGTGCATTGTGCAATGTTTAAGAAAACTGGATATAACTCGCATGCTATTAGAGCTATTGAGATCCGGTAAAATTCATTTGATAGGAAAATGCCAGACCTTTTTCCGCTATGTGAAACATAATGACCTCCCGCCAGTGGTTTGACCTTCAGAGATCATTTAGTGTCCTAATATGACATGAGGTCATCAAAAGTAGAGGTGGGAGTTTCGGGCAATTTTGCAGGCCCGGGCCCGGGCCCGGCCTGCTGCTGATTTTAGAAGCTCGTCACAAGCCCGGTTTGTGGAAGAAATGGATTATCAAGCCCGGGAAGGCCCGGTATCATGGAAAAACCATTAACGACTATATACAACATTTATTTACTTTAAAGCTGTTTCAAATATATGTTTTAAGCCAATTTATCCTGTAAAAAGTTTTGGTTTCACCCAAAAACATATTAAAAAGGTGCATGTAGCATCAGTAGCCTCAGCTATCTTAATAATTCAGCAGAAAATGATACTGAAAAACACAGTATAAAACATGGCTTGCTTATGATGCAAGCTTACTTCAGGTAATGACCAGCATCACCTTATAAAAACAAAGGGCATTCTAGATAGAGGTATGCACATGGCAGCTATAAAAATTGGGATGAGATAAGTCCACTCATGTCAGACATTTCCTCCATCCTTGCACTTTTATAAATCATTATATGCTGGCACAAGCCTCACAATTGAGTTCCAATAATGTCTATGAATAGAGGATAGAGCAGTGACAAGTTTTCAATTAAAACTTTTCAGAATATCATGGCGGAATTGCTGTGAATGAAGCAAAAATCCTTCACATTGTCCCTCAATTGATGCATGTGAACATTTTCTTTTAGTTTAGTCACTAAACAGCTTGGAAGATAGTCAAAAGATTGTTCTGCTTGGGTCAGCCCGGTCTGCAAAGTAGGTAAGCCAACAGGCCAACATGAACAAGGCCCATCAGCCACATACAATTATCAAACCACCAGCCATAAAGAACTATTTTGATGAGGAACCACTAGTTTTCCACAGGTTCGCACCAAACATTGAATAAAAATATTGCACCAATCTCCACCAAAAGTAAATCTGACACAAAAAACAACTCAATCCCATCCACATCACCATTTGGGCTTGAACACTATTTCTGTTTGTTTTGTTGTTGTATTTTACGGGGTTGCGGTTAGTAGGTATCTGAAGCGCCGTGCTTGTCTACATTAGAACAATCATTTATGAAAACATTTTTCACCAAAATTTACCAGAATAGTAAGTTTATTTCAGCAAAAATATTTCAAGACTTTTAAAAATATATTTTAACATTTCACAGATGTAAAAAATAAGCACAAAGTGTGTGGTGCATTTCTTTTGTTCCTGAGAATAGGCCACTTTTTGTGCACTTATTTCATATATGACGCTTTTCTGACTTTGCAAGGCTTTACAAGCTGCTCAAGGTCGCGGAATTTGCCATAATTTGTATATTCTGTTTTTGTGTTCTGTATTCTTACGTTTCTGTACATTTTTAGTGTGGTGGGAGGGAAGTGTAAAGTAAAGGTATCTTGGGAGGGAAGTGCTGTTATGTTCAAAGCTTATAATAGAAGTTGTATTTCATAGAGGTCAGGGAAGTATCTCCACAAGGAAAATGCAACACATAATGTCAAGTATATTCATGATTTGGTGTAATTTCAAAGGTTCCTTCTAAGGCTGACTGCTCTCCCCAGTATCTCCCCACAACTGACTAATTTATGTTTTGAAGTACTTCGATCAAAAATATGTTTTCTTTGTGCCTATTTCCTTGCTTATACTAGCCCTTTCTGAGTGGATTCTGCATCTTTTGGGCAATGAAAGAGTAAGATGAAGATGTGGAAGAGTCAAACTTATCAACATTTGTTCTTGCAGCTAGAGTTACCAGGCCAATTTGACAATTATGGGCTCCCACTAGATAGTTTGTACCTGACATATTTACTTCACCATTTTTCGTAGAGGACATGGGAATGGCTCCATAGATAACATTTTCTTTTTACCTGGAGCAGAAAGCTTCTGGAAAGAATTTTCTAGCTAGATCTGGGTGTTAATATCAATATGTTAGCAGCAAATTGGTTAAATGACTTCCTTTGAAATGGTATACTGACAATATGGAAGTAACAAATATGCTATCACAATTTATATTTTGTTCACCCATATATGACTTGAAGATTTTGAAGTAATCAGGATATTCATAAGATGACAGTACGGCATGGATGTGTGCAACTGTAGGCATTATTCAATATTTGATTTTAAATATTGATTCAGGTTTAAGTAACTTGCTTTTGACCCTGGCATGAGTAACAGATAGAAAGCTAGAGCTTCATGCTTTTACATTTCTGATGTATGTCTAAAAGTCTCAAAATTAATTGTAAATGCATTTTCAAAAGCTGCTGGTGCATGAATAAGATTATGTTTCAGTGGAAAAAACTAGGTTTGTACTGAAAAAGGCTTATTTAACTTACAGAAAATTGACTTTGAAGTCCCAGTTCAGTTGAGGCCCGGAATGAGCCTGGGTGAAGCCCGTTATTAGCCCGGCATTGGCTTAAATCAGGCCTTCAGGCCCGGTCAAAGCCCGCGGGCCTGGGCCGGGCTTTTGCCCCGGGCCCCCGGGCCTAGAAAGTCCCACCTCTAATCAAAAGTCATAAAGTGACCTTGCTGTATATCTAATGAAAGTCAGTGACGAGACATACGCAATGACGTTTCATTCATCTCTTTAACTTAATTAGGTCAAACGTTATCGTCAAAATACTGCTTTTGACACTGTGACCTGTGATGACCTCAGAGAGGTCAACGAAAAAATATTTCCCCAGAGATCCGTGAAAGGGTGTCCAAGAACGCTTTTCTGAGCAATCTGAGCATTTTTCAGCAGTTCGGGGAAGGGGCGTCTGAAGCCTATTCCCTAGGGTGAGGGTATTCTAGAAACATGAGGTTCCCCAGCTTCATGAGGTTTGCCAGATACTGCACCATCATGATAAGGGCAGGGCTTGTTAACCGAATGCGAATAATAAAGCTAGACGAATAAAGCGCCGTGATTTATGTCGATCAGATTTGCCACACAAAGCAAAACACTATCAACTACATCGTAAATGCATGGTTAATAGTATTCTCCAATCAATGGCCATGACTTGCCACTTTATCAAATCCACGAACGACCTCCCAGTAATGGCTGGACACGGCGGCAGCCACCATCGCCGCTGTCACGTCACCCGTGACGTCACACTGCGCTAACTGCGCTGGTCAGCTGAACCGGCCGGCGCAGGCGGGGCGCTCACCTGCCGTGAAATGAGGGGATGCGCGGGTGTGGGCCGTTGCAGATGGGCCAAATCACTGGCCAGGTGGCCGGCCGCGCTGGTTTCAGTCTGGAGCGCGGGGGACCTGTGCACGTGCTGTCCAGCCTGTAGAGGATGCAGCCGTCAGCAGAGCTGCTGCTGACGTCGCCGCCGACGGCGCTGCTGTTCTGGTCACAGCACCGCTCGGTCGGTCACAGAAGTCACCCCACGTAAGTAACCTGGAGCTCGTCTCAACTACCCAGAAAAGGCGGGCCCTCAGCTTATCTTCCATGGGTGAGCCGAAGCTGTGCCATTTTTCAGATTGTTTCCTCAAAATATTTGAGCCAAAAATGTCCGGAATTGTAAAAAAAATCGAGACGTTTTTTGACATTATCCTAACCCCCGCATTAAACCACACATTCCTTGGCGCGACCAAGTCTGGTTGAAGCTTTGGTAACGTGGCTGCTGCGCCTGCACCGCGAAGACACTCGTATAAAGGAGTGGAGCACCTCGGGGCAGGGCCGCACTGCAGGGGCTTTATGGAGGGGCTTTAGGCGCAATTTTTATTGAAAATAATGATTTTGGCCTTCTTTGGCTGAAACTGGCGATACTTCTTTGAAATGACCTAACATCCTGTTTTTAGGGTTTGGAGTGCTGAAGCGAGGATTATGATTATAAGTTGACAAGGTATATTCTGGCCAGTCTCCTCGAATCCTGGATGTAAAATACGCTTCGATTATATATCAGTCTTGGGCCGTTGGGCCATGAGTACAGGCTGGGAAAAAGGGTTTATCAATGACTTACCGGATTAATTAACCTTATGCGATGGATTGAGCTTAGGGATATACCCAACTTATTGCTCAACGCTGCTCGATGGAGCTAGATTAGGGATAATTTGACCCTGACCACTGAGTAAAATCTTAATGAAATGATTCGAGCAAAGTATATTTACCTCTCGCCCCGGTGTGGGGAGTGAGGGTATTTGAACACCCTCCTCGAGTTTTTCCGGCGGCAAAAAAAACAGCAGAGCGAAGCAACGCCGTACTTGGCGCAACTTTCCTCAAAATTTTAAGGTTGGGTCATCTCAGGTCAGGTCACCAATGCAGATCAAGTGACCCCACCTCCAAAATTTTTTTAAGGTGGCATAAGTAATAGAGTGGGTAATTTTTCGAATTGAAGCTTTAACACATAATGGGCCCACCGAATACTATCACAAATATTTCGGGATTTTTCATATCGATGACCTAAGGTCAGGTACGGATCTTGACCTGCCCATTGGATCTGCATGGGGAACACAGGAATTGGGCTGTATTTTTGTAGATAAAGCTGATCCTAATACCTTCATATGCTCCAAATCGTAGTATCCTGGGCCCCTTTATAGATTCAGGTTGCAGTTTTTACCTATGACCAGGGGTGGAGATCTCTTTTCAAACCAAGGGGGGGTGGGGTTCCCAGTCCGATCGGCGCTTTAGGAGGGGAATTTTGTTGTTGTAAAAAAGAGACCAAAGTTCGGGCAATGCACTATTTGAAGCCATATGATGTTAGGATTTTTACACGAGCCGGATCAAGACTTCCTCGGGAGGTAAAGGCCACGTGCACATTTCAATAGGCCACAGATTTCGAGCATTTAACACCTGCCCCGGTGGGCCTCCAAGCTTCCTTCGCTATGTGGGGGGATGTTTGAATACCCCCTCGAACTCGGCCACTATGCGTCATAGCGAAAAAACGCAAACGCTGGTGAATAGTTCATAACCATTCATGAACTAAGAAACTATGTCAGTCACTTTTTGGCTCAGGTCAATATTGAGGTCATGACAGGTCAAATGTGACATATCAGAGAAGAGTTTCTGGGCTCTAGCGTCTGATAGAGTTAAGGTAGAATCCATTTTTAAGCACCATTCGCTTCCTCTCGTTATGGCAAATCGAATGATGAAAAATCGATGTCACTGGTCAATGTCAAAGGTTTTTTTCAGGTTAAGCCCTCATTTCCCGCTCAAAGACTGCTACGGTGCCAGTTATATTGTTCATTATTGGGAATATGTCATGCTTATCATAGGTCAGTGACTCTGAATGACCTTGAACCCAAACTTTCAGAGAAACTATGCGGCACCTTCCCTCTTTGACCTTAGTCTACTTTCAGTGTATTCCCGGCTTTTTCTGCATAATTACGGCATTTCCCAATAAGTCTGCAGTACTTATTGTGTAAGTGTATATTGTGTATATTGTGTACTTATTGGGTATGCGTATGTGACCTTTACGACCTCATTTGACCTTGACGATACTGACCATGTCAATAAAACTTATCCATAACGTAAATCACTATCGCCCCCACATACCCCCTATGGGTGATTTTCAAAACCTCTTGGTTTTCGAGATGTTAGGAGGGGCACTTTAGGACCCCCTACAATACTCGTTGACGCCAGACCCCTCTCCACTGCACGTGTTGAGGTACGAGCATGGCCCAACACTAAATCAAATGTTTTTTAACATTTCCCAGGCCAAAAAAACCGGCATTCATTTCAGTGAAACTATAGAAGTTAGAGAAATATGCTTACCCAAAATTGAAAGCAATGACCCTAAATATCTTGATTCTGAGCTTTTCCTGGCATTAAATTCCATAAATAAATCTAAATTAATGGATATATATTTTAGAAATATCCCAAGATCTTGGGGGTCTTTTGAAAAAACCGACCCCGGAGGTCGGTTTTTTCAAAAGTCTCCCAAGCCTCTAGATCCGGTCTTTTCCGTCTCCAGATTTGTCTGGAGGATTTTTCAAAGGCTTCCATATGCAGAAGCAGGATTTTGAGGTCGGCTACTTAGGCACGAGATGCCAGCTTGACGTCACTAACTACGTCATGGCCAAGAACCAATCACCGGACAGTTTACTGAGAGCAGCATGGCCGCGCTCGAGGCCCTAGAGAGAGGCCGCGTTCGGGAAACTGGGGCGATAATGACGCAACGCCAAGTTTGTTCTCTAATGAATGTTTACTCACGGTATGTGAGCTACGATCGTTATGTTACATGTATTTTAGGACCAAAAGTTGAATATTTGATTGAAATTGTTTTATCGTTACCAATTTCTTGCCGCAGTCAGGCAGATACAGTCAGGATACAGTCAGATTCCTATCATACAGATTGGGGGTCAATTAAAGGGGCAGGTGCCCCTCCGATCGACCATATGCGCCTCTGGATCATAGGCGGATCCAGGATGGCCGATCAGGGGTACCTTTCCGGGTTGGCGCCATCCGGACCAGGAGGGCGCTACTTTTGACCAGAAAAACCTATGAGGTGGGCACCAAATAATCCCATCGGTGGACGCCGATTTTCACATTCTGGGGGAACCGAAATTTTAGGGGGCACCGTGACCATTTCAGGGGGTGCAGAGGGTCAATCGGAGGGGCACGTGCCCCACCTCTGGATCTGCCTATGCATGGGGACCGAAAGCGAGGGGGGACGTCGCCCCAAATTTTTGGGTCAATGGCCATTAATGCTGTCAGTTACCGAATATGCTCAGAATTAGCCTCCCCGGTCAGCACCAGCCCGGGTCTGTCCCCCTGCGAAAATTCCGTGGCGGCGCCCCTGCCTATGCCCCTGGATGGTTGCGGCGCCGCCTGAAGGGTTGATGGCGGCCCCTGACATGTGGCTTCCCACCCTTTCTCAAAGGATGCGAAAATCGGCACCCATTGCTAGGATTTTGCGCCCGCCTGAAATATTTTTCCGGTAAAAAAATGCGCCCCTGGTCCGGATGGCACCCCGGGAAGGCATGGACGGCTCCGAGATTGCCGATCGTCGGGGGCACCTTTCCAATGTGCGCTGCTATTTGTCTGCAAAACTTTTCAGGTGGGCGCAAAATCCTATCGGTGGGCACTGATTCTCGCATACTAGGGGGGTGGTGGGTGGGAAGCGACATTTTAGGGGGCGTAATGCAACTTTTAGGGGTTGCCGTGACGATCTCAGATGGCGCCGAGGGTCTATCCTACCCCCACCCCCTAGATCGGTGTACGCGAGGTGATGGAATTAGTGGGGTGGAAGGTGACGGCACTGGTGAGGCGGAGGGTGACGGCACTAGCAAGGCGGGAGGCGGGAGGCGACGGTGTTCGTGAGGCGCGAGGCGATGGATAGTTGGGGAAGGGGGAGACCATGACGCCGTAGACTGCACATCGGCTCATCGAACTTCTTCGTCGATACATCGCCGGTGTCACGTTCACGGGTATGGCGAGGACCGACTGAATCAGAGGAAGCCACCGCTGTTCCAAGGAGCCGCCGTTGGCCCGGGTTGGGCCGTCGCCGCCGCTGGCCCGGGTTAGGCCACAGTTACCCAGGCGACTACCGTTGTCGCAGGCCCAGGTGGGGAAGCCGCCGCCGCCGAATACCTTCTCACAATGCCACGACCGGCAAGTTGCCCCGCAATCTCCGGTAGGCGGCCAACTCCATCGGCGATAGCTCACCAAACATACTTTGGGGTTTGTAGGTCAACATGGTGAAATGGGCAGTGTGTCAGTGAATTTAGCATGGTACAATAATGGTAAAAGCAATGTACCTCAACTTCTCACTCTTTGCATAGAATAGTACCATCCATTGTATTTGCCTGGAGAAAATACTCAATAAATGTCAGCTGTAGATGTCCAATGTGCAAAGCCAAGCTTGCTGAAGCATGTGGGGTTGATTCACCCAGCATGTCAACCTCAAACTTTGGTTCACATCACTAGAAGCATAGGAGCTGAAAACGGGGGGAGGCATCTCCCTTGTTGGCCAAGCAGGGGGATGTCCCCCCAAAATTTTTGGTCCATCATCATTAATGCTGTCAGGTACTAAATATGCTCAAAATTGGCTTTCTCCAGTTAGCACCAGCTCAGGTCCGTCCACCCTGTAAAAATTATGTGGCAGTGCCGCTGACTAGAAGGGGCGCCAATGTGGGGCACCAAGTGACTTGCTGTCACACAGAATTCACAAATGATGCCAAAGTTAAGCCTGATACTGCACCACTTTAAAGCTTGATACTTTTAAGGTATCAAAGGATGAATCCCAATAGCATGACAAAATGATAATCATCAGGAAACTCCTTTAGTTACTTTTTAGTTATCTCAGAAAACCCAGAATCTTTTTGGTAAATGAGCAATGCAACCAACAAAGCTACGCCATCTTATTATGATGAATTAACATTATTGTCTGTGGGTACACTGTAAAAATTTGTACACCGTTGGTGCAAGCACAGACGGCTATCAGGTGTCAAGAAATCATAGCAGCACCATGTTGTCGGGATGTTCCGAGTCATGTGGTATGCTTGGTGCTATCCCTGCGCTTTAAAAAGGCACAGCTACGCCCCATATATCTATCGGGAGTAAGGCCGCACCCTTCACCCGACCAGCATCAACGAAGATTCACAAGAGTGCAGGCGAGATCGCTTAGAAGTGCAACCTAAAACGCTCGAGTTGTATCGTGAACTATTATAATCGATCGCCTAAAAGCGAGGCGTGTAACGTTGCACTTTTTAAGGGTGCAACGCGGCACGGTTAGGCTCACGCGCGCCGTCGGTTTTACTGCACATGCACCACTTCCGCACGCGTCTCCCCACTTTGGTTCAGGACGCGACACGGAGCGGATGGGCTCTGAGCTATACTACTATTGTTTTTTTCGATCAGTTATTGATTAGGGCTTAACAACACAAGCTCACACCCTGTTGTAGGATTCTGGGTGCCGGATCATCGATTTATTTAGTGGAGCTGCTTGGACTTAAGCCTTGTCACCTTACTGAGCAAGAGAGCCCAGCACCACCGAGTAATTTTGCGCCTTTTACCTGCCAAGTAACTACGAAGACATTGGCAGGTATTCTGCCTTACCAAGACGAGGAAATAAGGTAAGGCAACCTGAACCTATGGTACTTGACCACCAACACCGTGGCGTTGCATGAAAATAGTTGACTCTGAATTACCTACCTTCCTCAATTGTTTAGATGGTCTTACCAGGACGGTCTTCACCAGTGGGGGATCTGGATTGGGTTGTTTGAGGGAGGGGGTGGGAAATCGTCCCATGTCGTGATAAAACTTTTTTGAAAAAAAATCGGGCAAATAGTGTAGTTTTCAGGGAGATCGCCTCGCTCCCCCTGGATCGGCCAGAGGTCATTACGGGTTTGAGTGGACGGGGGAGGGTGGGGCTCATGCACGTTTTGAAAAAATAGCTGATAGAAAACTATGCTTTCCTCAACAAACAAAAAGAAAATATTTTCGGGTGGGCTATTATTTTTTCCTGCTTCTTTTTCCTACGAAGAGCGATCAAGCATCTGGTGCCCATGCTGCTTCGTGGCATTCCCGAAAGGCCTCAGCGCATACGCAGATCCAGGGGGCGTGGGGGGGGCACGTGAGAACTTCAAAAATATTTACAACAAACTACAATACATTGGGAAGACTGGGTATGGTTGCATCACGGATTGAATGATTCTATGCAGTGCATTTTTCTCAAATTTTAACTGGGGACCGCAGAAGGAAAGGGGCAATATCAGGACTCAAGGGGGTATGTTTCATTAGTAGAAAGGGGACTTTTGGCTCTTGCTGTGCACAATAATTCCTGCTGCATGCGCATTTTCGTAATATCACCATTGTCGTATACATCACGGCTAATGAAAGTCACTTCTATCCCCCAGCTGCCCTTACACTTCTTGGCATATCATACCATGCCCAAAGTGTATGTATTTCTCCCAATCTCCCTCCCTCTACCTGAAATTCTGAACATGCTGCCTCAAACCAGCAAATTTACCAAAGGGCTGCCCTCACCAGATCTCGTCAAAACCTGTAATAGTTTGCAATCTAGAATTTAAGCTCCCCAACCATCTGGTCAAGTCTCCTGATATATGCTGCAGACTGGTTAAATGAACCAAAAATAGGGCACAGACACACGCACACATTGATGGCATGCTGAGATATTATGTTCAAACATAATGTTATTAGCTCTTTGCCCCCCCCCAGTTTAGATACTTAGCCCCTATCCTCATGGCATTGTATGGAAATAAATGCTTTAGAAAAACCCTTTGCACCTTCCAGTGCTGGGCACGCGATCCAAAAATAAGTGGTTTGCTATCGCTATTCCGCGATAGAAAAATGAGGTTCCGCGATCTTGGAATATTTGTTTAAGTTTAAATCAAAATTCAGCAATTTTTTTATTCCGGGATCTGTATTATGTTTGTGGTTGGAGTCCTTCATTATTCTGGATATCTATTTTACCTCACTTGTTCATTTATTTTAAAAAGGGGTCTTAATATGATAACTGAAATAGTACTGAGTGCTTATTTTAGTCCTTCATTGTTTCAGGTGGCAGCGCAAAGGCAAGAGGAGAGCCAAATTCCCGGTACTTCATCAGAAGTTTCCGCCCCGAAACCGCGTTGGCGCGTTGGGGGAAAAGTGGCGCTATTCCTGCATCAGCACGTCTTTTGCCGGAAGGTTAACCAGGGTTTAGCGGTGGCTATTCAGGTCCACGTGGTGAAGCTGATGATGAGGCTATAGGCCAAGTGGAGGACATGCCACGAGGCCTGCGGTGCGGTGCAGAGGCCGAATAGCAGGATAGAAACGGGCCGGATACGTGTTTGGGTTATGTGATCGGTGTGGTTGGAGTATTTGCTTCGAGTTTTGTCGTAATATCGCTAATACAAGACTGCCGTTATTTGCAGTGTTACCTCCGAGTCGTTCCATGCAAGACAGTTTCGGGAAGGTCATGTAAAGGCCTGAAACAAAACATATGGTTTTGGAAACGCGCGTGATTGTACAGCTCTTGCTTTCTACCGGGGAATGCTATTCCATCTCCGAATTCAGAGGTTCGTTACTTGTAATGAATTTTAGTTCTGCAGAACAAAAATCATGGCCGTTGCTGGAAACAGTGCAGGTCAGCACTGGAAGTGTTACGTCACACTCTTGAGCGAGCACAAACGCACGAAAGGTATGATGATACACTTCTAAGAAGCGCAGGGCAGTACTGGAGCAGTGCAACGTTACACTTCATAGGTAACCAGTAAAGTACGAAAGGTTTTACGATACACTGATAAGCAGAGCAAGCTAGCACTGAAGAAGTGCTACGTTACACTCTTTTGATCAACGGTAACGCACCAAAGGTGTTACAAGGCACGGTTAAGGAGCGTCGGTACACTGGATACCAGTGCATGTTACACCCTTTAGGCGAACGCATGTCCGTTTAAAACGTCCGTTCTCCCTCCACGCTTTAAAGGTGCGTTGTTGCACCAACGGTGTAAAATTTTTTACAGTGTAGGGGAGACCAGGGCTAGTTGAACATGATTTTTGTTTTGGTCGCATATCTCAGAGATGGATGAAGGTATAGACTTCGTTCTGCCTTTGCTGGAAAGCCTATTCTTTTGGCTTTCAAATGATGCGTTTGCCAACGTTTGAATGTTGTTGCCGTGTGAGATATTTGATCATGAATAGGTCAACGTCAAATGGCTCAACTCGCCCCGTGTCGGGGTAAGTTGAGCCACGCTCCGGGGTACGTTGAGCCGCTTAACGAGAGTATGTCCTCATTTTCCATGTTTATTACCCAAACACCAAATATTCTCACTTTCAGTCACTGGTACTGTTTTTACACCCAAACGTTGAGGAATCACCCGTACAAAGACGGTAGGCCCATCCACGGCACTCCTAATACCTACTGTACCCATTGCTCAACCGGGCGGCTGTTTGAGAAAATGTCACAGCACACCAGGCATAGTGTCTCGTTTTCATCGCTGAACTCCTCAACATCTTTGTAAAGCTTCCTCCTAACATTTCTTTGCTTCCTTGTGTTGTTATTGCACCCGTCTCGCATTTGCGTCTTGCCTTTGCCATATGTTGTACCTCTGTTCTTTGCTGGTATTCTTTTTTACTTCTTTTCCGCCTCCTCTTCCAGCAAGCTGTTTTTTGGGTATATCCGTCAACACTGCTGCTTTCCTGTGATGCGAGGCTCTCTTCCTCAGCCTCAGCTCTTTAAGCAACGGGCAGACTGCTGCAGGCGAGAACGTATCAGGACAGTAGGGCAAGATCAGGACAGGATCAGTATCACCGTCAGGGTCAGAGCAGACTGCTGCTCATTGAATAGTCCGGGAAAATTCTGCTGGGTGTACAGCTCAAACCATCTGCGGGGAGGTCCAGCTCTGCTACTGATGGTGCAGGAACGCTCTGGTGAAGTTCCAGTCCAGGACTAGGGGCATTCGTTGATCTTCCAGGCAGGCTGAACGCTGCTGTATTTTCAGGCGCTGAGATGTTCAGTAGACTTCCTGACATTTCAAGGACCTACTGAGGGCTTTTCACAAGTCGATCCGTCAGTAGGGCCGGTGTCCGCTGGGGATCGGGCATAGGCCCAGAGGCATCACCTGACGTTCCAGGCATGCTGGACAAACCTAGCAGATCCAGAGTGGGGAGGGGGTGGGAGGGCAAGGGTCATGTCCCCCCAAATAGCGAAACTCTGGCCGATTTTCTTAAAACTATATGTTTACTATTTTCCCGAGTTGCCTCCTCAAACGGCACTCCTGCGTCCGCCAGTGGCTGGGCCCTGCTGGAAGTCTGAGCGGAATCACGGAACAGTGTTTATTTTAGAAAACGCGAAAATCGGCACAAAGAGGGTACAATTTGAACTTTTTGCGGAAAAGGCCAATGCCCCTGCATCCCCTACAGTTGGAAGGGCTTTAAAGGAAGAGGAGGGCCCAAGACCAGCGCTGGAAGCTCTTCTTCATTATTGGTCGGCCTAATAGCAGGTCAGGGGGCAGGTAATGAGACATTAAATTGCTTAAGTGTTTTGAAAATAAAAGGAAAAAACAGAAGCTGGCGGTAAATGCCTTTCCCCCTTCGCCAATGAGTCGACCCGATAGCAGACATATTAGGAGGCAACTGCCCGGGCCGAATAGCGTCGCCAACTATATCCCTGTTGGAAGGTTTCTCGGAAGCCAGCTTGCTCTTTCTTTGATCAGGGAAGCCGCCCAGTCTTGAACACGGGTTAGCCGCATGGAAAGTGTGCGTGTTTTCCACTACACCACCGTGCCCCATTAGTTTGGGGGAATTGAGGTATTCCATTTTTTTCTCCGGGGCGCGTTGATCATGGCTCAACCTACCCCAACACCCTCGTGGTTCAACTTACCCCGAGACCCCGCTGCAACTTCGGAGGCAGCTGACGCAGAAAGTGGGTGATCAGTTCGCATAGTTTTCGGCCCAAATAAGGCGTAAATATATGCATTCAACTCATTTAGTACGGCTAATCTTTATCTCTAATATCAACAGTGCTATTACAAAATGTTTGACAAAAGTAAAATTCACTTTTGCTATAAAAAAACAGGTTTTTCTGTCTTAAAACCGCTACCGACCAGATACCACGACGGTTTCCTGCTGAAAGACGGAAAGCGGTTGCGCGCATACGCTGTTATGATTACAGCGCAATCTCTTCAAAAACAGAGGAGTTATCGCGAGTGGCTCAAAATTCCCCTGGCTGCAACTAGCCCCGGTCTCCCCTATATTTTAAAAACAAGGATAATCTGTACATATCCTGTATTTCACCTGGAACTACCTTGCAGCCAATCAAGAAAGCCTGCACCTGGCCTGAAAAGCAGATATAGCTCTATTCCAATAATAAGCAAAGTGTTTTGTATTGCTAGTTGCATAGCACATATACCCAAGCAGACCTGAGAAACCAAGATAAAATATAATTTTCCAGTTGCGCCCACTTCAAGGTAAAAACCGCTAGCAGTCAAAACACCCATACCCTGCAATGAGGATACAGGACGTCGCCACTTAGTTTTTATTTAGGGAGATGCTCCGACTAGAAATAGGGGATAATATGCAGTGGGACAAAAGTTTGGACCAAATTGTTTGTCTTCAAATGATGCTGTTCAAACACTTCACCCACAAATTTAGCACGTCTCAGAATTTGGGTGGATCCACACATTAATTGTAATGACAATGCAGAAAACTTACATCATTCAACCCCAAAAATTTGGCATAATATCCACCCTGATTTACATTTAGGGATTCCTCTGCCTGTTACCCTTTGTTTAGGACATCCCTGCTCGTATGCGAGTTGGTTACCTAGGTAATAAACTTTTTATCAATGTAATTGGAAAATTACCTGAGTATTACACGAGCAGACGTTACCCTAGTCCCTACTACTCCTTTTGTTTTAAACTTAATACACAGCTAATATACAAGCTGAGAGAAAAAACATAAGTGATTGAAGGGGCTGGGGTAGCAGGAGTATAACTGATGCAAATTTCACTCATTATATGACTTATTAAAGTTGAATTTAATTTTATTAAAATCCGCAACACTCAACACAGGCTGCCCGGCGACACTGAAGCATTGCCAGATGTGCCAGATAATTGTACTCAATAAATTCCCAAGACTCTTGTGAAAGTCCGACAAATGGCAGCAATCTTACAGTGTTACCAAAAAACCTTTCAAAAAGACTCCCAAGATTTAATTCACGTTGTGAAAACGGCTAATGAAATTCAAGGCTCCTTGCCTTAACACGCACATTGACGGCGGTCTGAGTCACCTTCGCTTTGATGGGGGCGGGTACCCGCCCCCCTCCCCGAGGATCTCGAGAGCCACGCTAGATAACAAAAAACGGTAAACGGCGTTGGATGACCCATATTCCAGATCTCTATAGAAAAAAATTAGACTAGTTTTTGGTCAGATCACATTTGAGGTCATTATAGGTCAAGGCATGCTTCCACAGGGGTACCATGTAGACGAAGGTTTTCAGTCATTACATCTGAACCAGCAAAGATAGAGCAAAACAATCTAGATTATTGGAATCCTCGCAGCCAGACAAATCGAATAATTTATAGCAGAGGAAGTCCGTGCAAGAGTACGCACTCAACATTCTAGAGGCTTTCACTTTTCTCCTATATGTCTATTAGCTGAAATTTTTATATGGTTGAATAGCCTGAAGAATTGTCTATGTATGGTCCATGTTTCAGCCCGAGGTCTCTGAAAGGAACCCGCCACGAGCCCATCAAAAATAAAAAGTCACGTGCGTACTCTTGCCGGTGTGGGTCGGTAAGAGTACTCAAAAGAGGGGGCTGGAGTACGCATCGATGCCCAGCTGTGCTTTATGTGCATAGGCCATGTCGCGAAGTTTTTTGTCGCCAAACTAGGCGATTGTATGACTTTATATCGTTCTAAATATACAAAAACTATGTTGAAACTTTTGGTTTTCCAAATATGAATTTCGGACTCAGTCGCGAGCGAAAATTAAATTTTCCTATCTCTTAAGCATGCGCAGTCTTGCACAATGGTCTACTGCGCACTCTTACCGGACATGCTCCCTTGGGAAGAAAGTCTTCATATACATGTTTGCAGGCGTTTTAGCGTGAGCTCCGGTCCTGCAGCTCAGTCCCAGCTCAGCTCTCTTCTTGATGACAGACCGTAATACGATACTTTTGATAAAAGAGGCATGGTCTACAAATTTACCTAGTTAAGAAATAGTACATCAATTTTGCTCAGAAACTTGTTTTGCTCTGTACTCCCGCGGAAAGAACAGGAACACGTTAAATTTTCTTGTGCGACGTAGGCACTGACCTTGCTATATTGTACCAGGGTATACACCATCTCAGTGGTTGCTAAGTAACCAAAACAGCTGCTGCGTACTCTTATCTCCTGCGTACTCTTACCCGCCCTTACCCTTCGACATTGCTGGGTCAAATCCGATCAAACATAGGATTTGACCTGACCTCAGGTCAGGTCAAGGTGAGACGAGGTCAAAATGTATATCATTAGAACTGGAAGGATAAAGAAGAGCTAACGCCGTTAAAATAAGTGCTCTACATGGTGTGCCATTTGCGGCAGTAGCGGGAGTGCTACCCTATGCCAAAGACTGGCGCATGTATGAGTTTTACCTTTAGCCCCAAGATGACACTGCTATTTCAAAGATGGGATGTTTTTGCCCCAGCTGGTGATGGGCCGCAGGGTCGCGCTCAGAATCATCAATTTAGGGGCCGTTTGATTTACAGGTTATGGCGAAAACTTTGGCACAAAACCGATACTTGCAACAGAAAAACTCCGGTCTGCGACCTGGGCTAACGCCCCACCGGCGCAGGAGAGCCGCATGACAATGTGCTGAAAGCAAACCATATTTCGTTCTTAATGTATCTCTTCATAAGCCTGCAACTCAGTTTTATCATTCTTTTCTTTGAAATAACCAATAAAGCGTACGTGGTCACCCCCGGATTCGAACCGGACCTACCCCATTAAGAGACAGGGCCTCTAACCACTAGACTACCGTGCCACACTACTCACCCTCCCACTAGCTGAACAGCTGTGACCCGTCAGGAGGTCACTGGCTGGTACAACTCCGCCGAATATGCCGGGCCGCTGGCGCCGGGTGCTGTGCTTGTCCCGAAAAGGCACGATATAAAGGTGCTTCTAGAAGACGAACCAAGCATTCTTTTGGGCTGAAATTACTTGTATCGTCGAGTTAGGATCTTAAGCTAGCTTCATGCCAAATTTATTCCACTTCCATCCATTTTAAGGACTTGAAACCATAGTGAGAAGCAAAGGTGGTCCGAGAAATTTAGCATCTTGTAATACATTTTGGACTAATTACTCGAAAGCCATTAGAGATAGGTGGGTAGTATAAGTAATCGAAATGACCGCAAGTAACTTTCCTATTCAGCCATGTCAGTTCTGAGTTTGTGAGTGACATGAGCTTGGAACCAGGAAGATGCGAATAAAAGTTTTTGACTCAATTTCTATTTATGCCTATAAAACAAAGAATTTCACATTCACAATTTCCATCTCCAAATATTACCAGGCGGAAGCAATGTTCTTTCATTATTTGAAATGGAAACTCAAATCGGTCAATTAGATTGTGAGATATTAGCGTTGAAATGGATTGAACCAAAATTCAGTCTTCCGGAAAAACTGTAAGAAGTAGGTCAAAATTTTACGTTTTGCACTCAAAACTGTGCCTAAGCACTACAAAATTTGCTTAGCTACCCCTAGGTAACTGCCTTTCAGCTAACTGAGGCCTGTCTTCTGACATTTCGAGCGCACAAGTCGGCCATCAACTTTTAGCAGGTTTTTTTGCGCGCGTGAGAAATGCCGCGTTTTCGCGCAATAAATATTGTTGGATCAGCTCAATTTTTTCCCCTAGCTGGCCCTTGTTATCCATTGAAAAGGACATAAATTTCAAGTTCGTAGCTTAAGAAGTAAAAATTAGAAAAATATAAAACAAAAAGTTTGAGCCAAAATTTCGCAAAAACTATTTTGGATTTCAACTCGGGGGCTTCAGTTTGGGTGTCTGGAGCAGAAGGGCTATCACCCTACAAAATTCCAGAGCTCTGACATCGATTCTCAGGACTGACAGACGCCACAACAACAACAACAACGGACCACGACGAGACCCGTCTGAGCGGCCAGAATAGAGCCGCTTGAGAAATCTCAATGCGCTTCGCTCCATGGATTTCGTCATGCGGCTCTGATGGCTGCACACCCGTCACAGGATTGTGTAATTCTGTTACCAATCGAGATTATATAGCCATACAGATTAACACGCGCATTGACGGGGGCGGGTACCCGCCCCCCTCGGGTTTTTCGGAGATAGTAGAAAAACGGCGGCGCGTAGCGCCGCCGTACTTGGTATACCTTTTCCTCATCATTTTTACAACTTCTGTGAAAATTTTAAGGTTAGGTCATCTCAGGTCAGGTCACCAGTACAGGTCAAGTGACCCAACCTCAAAAAAAGTTTAAGATAGCATAAGTCGGAGCAGGGTGAACTTATCCGATTGAAACTCATATCACATAATGGCCCCACCGAGTTCTCTAACATATGTTCCGGTATTTTTGATATCGATGACCTAAGGTCAGGTACGAGGCATGACCTCTCCATTGGAAATACATGGGAAAAAATGGTTTTTACGGAATAACTCAGTAACGGATGGTGATAGAGCATTTATTTAAGCTGCATTAGACTCGCCTGGGCTTTGCGGTTCTAATGATATGCATTTTATATAATTTGACCCTGACCTGACCTCAGGTCAGGTCAAATCCTTGATTTGACCTAGCAAGGTCAAATTATATATCATTCGATTCGGCTTGCTGAGAGGATTCATGTAGTTTAAGTCGTTTTGCTCTATCTTTACTTGTTCAGATGTAATGCCCGAAAAACTGAATTTTACATGTTATCCCTATGACGGGCATGTTTTGACCTCTCGTGACCTTAAATGTGACCTGACAAAAAAATGGTTCAAATGTTTTCGATGGAGAAGTGGATGGGCAGCCCAACGCCGTTTACCGTTTTTCGCTACCTACCGTGGTTCTCGAGATCTTAGGGGCGGGTACCCGCCCCCCGTCAATGCGAAGGTGGCTCAGACCCCCGTCAATGCGCGTGTTAAGACACCGCATTTCACCATTCGGCGTGTCCGTCCCATTACAGACGGTCCGAGCAGATTTGAACAAACACCGATGCCTCTGTTGACATACCACAGGAGTCGCGGCTTAGGGTCTCGGTCAGGCCGGAGGACGTGAGGCGTAGGGGTGAAGGGAAGAGGGGAGGAGGAGCTGGGAGGGTTTGAGCCGCTGAGTGCAAGCCGAAATAATTCAAAAGAGTATCGGGGGCAAGTCATCCTCTCTGAACGGCGGGCAGGTCATTTAGCCTTTTTCTGAGGTAACAACTTATTATTCAAACGTTTATTCGTAAAATGTGTAGAATAACACGGCAGCGTAAGTCTGCTCCTGCACGATCTTGTCCAGGAATTTGGCGTTGACCTCCTCGATATTTTACGATTAAGAGAAGTCCTAGCAAGTGTCTACACTTAATGCACGCCCCGGCAGGACTCCGAGCCACCTTCGCCCGGGTGTAGGGGAGGGTGGGTGAAACCTCCCCTCCCTCGAGCTCGGCTCCTATGCGGGATAGCGAAAAATGTCAAAGCTGGTGGAAAACTCACAAAAAATCAAGAAGCAACTATATCAGCCATTTTTGCCTCAGTTCAATAATTAGGTCATAGCAGGCCAAAGAAAGTGACATGTTCTTGAAGAATTTATGGGCTCTGACGTCTGACAGAGTTAAGCTAGAATCAATTTTTAGGTACCATTTGCTTCCTCTCGTTACAGCAAATCGAATAATGTATGATAGAAGCATACGAGATCAAAGCAAAAACAGCCTGACCAAAAATCAGGTCAATGTCATCATTTGGCATAGCATAGTCAATATGCATATATCAATCGACTCGCAATTACAATACAAACGTAATCGTATCAAGATAAAATATTTATCACATCATCTTACAAATGTATTGACCCAAGTCTGAAAACCTGCTTTGGTAGCCCCAGATGACCTCTCAGAGGTCACAGGCCCAAATTGCAGCATGAACCTGAGAAGGAGTCTGAGATATTACGATTTGAATAATATGAAGGTATTCTGAGCTGTGTCTACATAAAGTGATTCATTTTTCGCCAAATTTCCGTTTTTTCCCATGCATTTTCAATGGAGAGGTCGTGGTCTGTATCTGGACCTAGGTCAGCGATATAAAAATATCGGAATTTTGCTCGTGTAGCGCTCGAATGACCCATAATGTGATATGAGTTTCAATCGGATATATTAATCTTATTCTTGCTTATGATATCCCAAACTTTTTGGGATGTTAGGTCACTTGACCTTCACTGGTGAACTAACCTGAGATGACCCGACCTTAAATTTTGGGGGAAAATTTGCCGAATTGATCAAGGGTAACGTGTGCCAAGTACGGCGGCGCTTCGCACCGCCTTTTTGGTGCCGCCGGAAAACCCCGACGTGATGTTTATGTATGGTTCTTGTTTTAGTTTGCTGATTCAACCAGTAAGTCATCACGATCCCAAAATGAATAAAAAGTTACATAGACACTCTTTCCAGAGTGGTTCGATAAGAGTACACAAAAGAGGATATTAGAATAGGTACGCATAGATATCTGGCTCCCTGGGAACCGTCCCAAACAGAAAAATATTTGGCGACGCTATATGACCCTGGAAGTTGTTGCGTCCATGAGCTCCAAAACTAATAATGCTGCAATGTTTAGCTTCCCAAATATGAATTATGCACTTTGTCCCGATCAAAAATAAGTGCCTTTATCTCCTAAGCGTGCCTACTCTTGCACGATGGTCCATGAACCTTTGGAAGCAAGTCCTCATACAAATTTTGGCATGCATTTATCGTGGGCCCCAGTCCTGGGACACAGTTCTAGTTCAGCTGTCTTACTGATTACAGACCTTAGGGGAGGTGGGGTGGGTTGTATCAGTTTTTACTCCAGGTCCATTAATATCGAACTACTTGGGATGGCCTCGTGATTTTAATACCATCTCGTAGCTGCAGCCTTTTGCTTCCTTTTGCCAATTAATTTTTGCCTAATATTTACTGGTTTGCCTCCAACTGCCCGGTGAATGGACCTTTTTCACTTGATACAACTTACCCCACCGGTGGGGTGAGTTGTATCACATGGTGATTTAACACGCGCTCCGCTGGGGGACGAAATTCGCCCCGCTCCTGGTTTTCCCCATATAGCTAAAAAAACAGACGCAGAAAAACGAAACTAACAGTACCGTATTCCTAATTAATTTTACACATCTGACCAAATTTTTAAGGTAAGGTCATGGCAGGTCCAGGATCTATTCAAGGTCAAGTGACCCGACCTCGAAACCTAAAATCACGAGTTTGAAGCAGCGCCCAGGGAACATTAGCAAACCGATCAGTTTGAAACCTCTACAATATGATAAGGTCATTAGGGTCTACAAATCTGCTATCTCGGAATTTTGATATTGTTGACCTAAGGTGGGGTCAAATTTTTGGTCACCCCATTAGAAGTCTATGTTTAAAAATATAATGGACTCGTTTTCAGTAAATACTAGGTAGATAAAGCTGAAAATCCTCAAACCGTCTATTCTTACCACGATCTTTACCATAAAGTTGAGTTTTGAGCATCTGATCTCTCAAAGGTCATGTCAGGTCAGGGAGCATAGAGTGATTGTTTTGCCAATAACTTCACACTGTATTGAGATAAAGCTCCTATTTTGCTTGCACTGTGCTTATATTGTCACGGGGAGTCGATTGATATGCAACATGACCATACCAGGTCACTCTGTGAACCTGAACTAGCTCGAGGTCAGGTCATTTTCACTATTTGACCTAGAAAGGTCATATTATACATCATTCGCCCCGCCGCAATGAGAGGAATCCAATGATGCATAAATATTTGCGCTAGCTCCCCTGAGAGAAGATCTAGAGAGAAACATACACTGCTCTGTTGTAGGCCAATGGAACCTTCATTGACCTATTCTGACCTCAATATTGACCTGAAATGAAAAATTATTCGTATTAAATATCTTCGTCTTGTCAAGAGCTTTCGAGCGCCGCCCGTACTTTTCCTTTAACTTTCGTGGGGAATGAGATACTGAGGGGGCGAAAAACGCCCCTCCCCAGCGAGGCGTGTCATGATAGGGCCCCAGCGGGGTGCGTGTTAAGTGACACGTCAGACGTTAGTGACACCGAAACGTAACACATCAGTGTGTCACGTTTCGGAGACTGTGGCTGCTACCGATCATGGCCTGAGAACAGCCTTCAATGAATTTAAAATATAATCATAAAATTCCACAAAACTATGGCCAATGCAATACGAAATTCATGGCTACGAAAAATGCAAACGAAACATCAACCATCCAGGTGTAAAAGTGATCCATTTGGAACAAAGAAGCCAACACAATGTGTCAAAACGGGTAAATTCTTGACTAGGTACCAGCAGACTTTAGTCGGGGCTAAAGTCTGTTAAATCTGCAACTGTTCAATCTGAAAAGCCTTAACGTTTTAGTTATGGACTAAGTAATCATTTCACAATAAATACGGAAAGGGTTGTATCAGGGATACGGATGACTTGCATGGACGTGGGAAGTAGGAGGTGGGGGCGAGCAGGGGTGTCCCTCGAATTTGTGAAGCTCAGGCGGGGATGTGGCCATAACTTGCCGCCCCGGTAGCTCAGTTGGTAAAGCGTTGGGCTCCGGCCCGCTGCTCAGAAGCATGCAGTGGCAGTGCATGTCTAGGCTTGGGATCGGTTCCCCTGAGACGCTCCGGCGCTCAATAGTTTACCCAACGTACAGGTCGGCTGGCAACTGACTGGTGAGAGGGTGACCTGAGCGGGGCGGCCGTCCCTGTGCTTTGTGGGACGTTAAACTTTGGCTTCTAAATCAACCCTTCATTGTGGGGAGTTGCTCGTTCGGGTGGTGGGGTCGGGGTCTCCGTGACAAGTCCATTGATGACTTTGGTGAGACTCCGACTCCAACAGTCGAACTGAGAACAACTTGGACAAAATTTATAAAAAAAACTTCTCGGGACTTGTTAGACTTCAATTTTTGCTTTTGCTTTCATTCCATCAGCGCGGCCTCTCTTACACTTATCCTGGCTCGCAATTTTTACAGCAAAACTATTTTACCTAATTTTTTGTCGTGGCTATATGTGATAATATAGTGTTTTTGGAAAAAAATGAGTTTGGCGACACTCCTAATGAGTTGTATAGGCAGCGTAGGCAGTGTGGGGTGCCTACCAATTTAAAAAGGTCATAAATAAGCTCAGGGGCCCAAAACTAGCCCAGGGGGCCAGTCTTCAACTCATGGAGACTAGACACGCTGAGGGGGGCACCAAGCAGCTCAGGAGGCCCATACAAACTAAGATGGCCAGACTAGCTGGGCGTCTCGACGAACTCATGGGGCCCAGATACGCACAACCGGTCCCAAACAAGCTGAAGGGGCCTATATCAGTAAAACGAACACGATACCAGCCCAGGGGCCCCCTTGTCAGCTCAAGGGACAGCCAGGGCCCCTTACGATCAAACCAAAGGCCTCTTACGTAAGTCCTCTCACGGGACCTAGACCAGCTCATGGCTGCCACAATAATTTCACCTATAAGGTTATTTTTAGCTTAGGGGGGCAAAACAGCGAAGGATCTAAGGCCAAGCCAGTAAGCTCCTGTACAATACTCTTTCATGGTCCCAGAACAGCCCAGGGCGCCGAAAAGCTCAGAAGGCTCCAGTGGCGACACATTCAAGTTCAGTGTGAGGGCCTGGTTATCTAAAGCGGTCCCATATCAGCTGAGGGGACTCAATATCAGCTCAGGGTAGCCACCAAAAACTTAGGGGCCCAGGCCCGTAGAGACTCTGCGGCCTCTGATGCTTAAGTTAGCGTCAATCGGGAATTTCAGTGGGGACCCAGCGTTAGTCAAGACAACTGCGATATGTGGAGGTGGTCGACACGATACCTTCGTTTTCGCCATGACTTAAGTTCACCAAAGTTCACTGTATTCATTGTTAATTGCGCTTAGTGCAGCGCCAATCAGGGTTTCTGTAGGGACTCAGCGTTAGCCAAGACAACTATGATATGTGGATGTGGTCGATGCGACACCTCAGTTTTCTTCAAGACCGAAGTTAGCTGTATTCTTTGCTCATCGTGCTTCAGTTAGCATCAGTCCAGCATTTTCTACCAAGGTACCAGTCATTACGTTCTGGGCGAAACCTTGCCGGCCGAAATATGTTTGATGGTAAACGTGAACATGTCTCACTGAAAGGTAGCTTTATGAAAATAAGCATTTACAAATACGCTTTTTAAACACGTTTTTCTTCGACACTGGCCGCCTATTGGGTGGTAAATTGGTGCCCCTCAGCTTCGGCGCCCCCAGGTTCGGCGCCCCTCTCCCGAGCCTGCCCCCTAACGAAATCCTAGATTTGTCACTGGACTTGTTAGACTTTAATTTTTTTCTTTTGCTTTCATTCCATCAGCGCGGCCTGTCTTGCACTTATCCTGACCCCCACTTATTGCAGCAAAAATATTTTTACCTAATTTTTCGTTGTGGCTACATGTCATAAGAATGTAGTGTTTTTTGGCAAAAAAGAATCTGTGGCGGCACCCTTAATGAGCTGCATGTACTTTGGGGTGAGTTGTATCACTGATACAACATACCCCACCTGGCCCTGATACCATAAGTGTCGCCACCGGCAAAAATTGGTGGGGGGGGCAGCCAAACTTCAACCTGATGCTGACAAAAAACTTTCAACATCAGGACCAAAAACAGTTCGAATTTGGGCTCCTCGTTGCCTTCCGCAGCGGCTGGATATAAGAATGTTGGGCTTTCTCTCATTTTGACTGAGATCAGGAAATTTTTGGCCAAAAAATGGGGGCCAGGCCCCCAGGCCTCCTCCCTTTTCCCACGCGTATGCCTGATACAACATATACCACCCTCCCATATTGGAAAAAACGTCCTCATGCTGAAAAATCAGCGGCCAGCCGGGAAAATCCTTCTCATGCACGAAACCTTAGAATCTACCCTTACCACTGCTACAGTGATCCTTCCGATTCGTGATCATCTGAATGACAATTATACATTTTCTTACGATGAAATTTTACAGAATGACATCCCGAAAAACACATTTTCTGCACTCACCGCGAAACGCGCCAAGCCAAGCAGACGGCAGTATGAGGAAAGCTGCCGGACCGCATGCCGCATCATCTGGTTGTGTCGGGGGCTCCATCTCTTGGATAGTTTTGGAAAAAATCGCTCTGATACAACTTGTCCATGAAACAACTCTCCCCGCTCTCCCCTAAGCAGAAACTCTTGATACTAGGAGCAGGGTATAAAAGTTTCCCTGGTCTCTTGATATAATATCAAGGGTACCAAAGAACCAAATTTGCTCTGTGCCCTCGCGGAAAGAACAAAGGCATCTCCAAATATTTTTTAGCAGCCGAGCCACTGGTTTCACTATCTTATACTTAGGCCTCCACCACCTCAGTGTTTGCTAAGTAACCAAAATATCTGCTTGCTCTCATCTCTTGCGTACCTACTCTTATTCGCCCTCGCTCTAGCCTTCTTTTATCATACATGCTGAACACTGTTGTAACGTAAATGGAGCCCCAGGTAAATTTGATTTTTTTCAGCGGCTTTGGAAGACAAAACCTATAATTTATTATATGGCACATGTCATTCACAAGATGAGGAGAATGGTGCATACCTGTTCCAGGATATGCCCTCACACTGAGTATCTTATCTGATAACTTATCTGCTAATATATCACTGATCTACGGTTCGGCGATATGACGCGCTAGCGTATCGAATGCCCACTGCAAGGACCAATTTCTAAATTGGCCACCTGCCTGCACAGGTCTGTGTGTTGGTAGAAAAAGATGTAGCCGTCATGCTGGGATCCATTGTGCAGCACGTGGTGTTCTGAGACGCAGGTGACGCTGCGGTCGTCATAGTGAAACCAGCGGTCCCTACCAAGGCTGTAGACGTCTGCCACGTAGTGTCCGGCCTGAGTGGCGCTGCCATAGTGGCTGACTAGGCCCACCAGCCGGTAGCTGTAGACACCGGCCGGGTTCACTGCTAGACTCTCAGCCGCTGAGCCGTCGTCCTCCGCGCAGAGCTGGGAAAGCCGTGTCTGTTCGGCGGCGAAGTCGGCCGGCGCGCCCTCCTGCAGTGGGCGTCCGACAGCCTCCTGCTGCTGACTCTCCTCGTCGTCAACAGGGCGCGTTGGCCGCTCCTGGGTTCCGTCCTGCTCCGCCAGCTCCTCCAGATCGGCGTCCGACGTCTGCGGAGGATCAAAGGGCAGCGGCGCCATGGGTTGCACCGGCTCAGCCGAGTCCATCCGCATTGAATCGTCAGGCGGGCATGGCAAGCCGTACCTGGTGGCGTCCCAAGCCGGGGGAAGGACGGCGTCCTCCACTGCGTACTCCTGCAGCGTCACGAACTTGGAGACCTTTACGTTGGCGCGGATCTTTTTTGACTCATTTCCAACGAAAGTGTGACGATTCAGCTGTATAATCAACGTCCTGGGTAATTTAGAGATTTGGGTGGTGACGCTGAACTCGTCATGCTGGCACTTTTCGCAATGCAGCTCGCGCCGATCGGGCCGCATGCAGAGCCGCAGCGCGTCCTGCAAGGTGGGTGCTACGCCGCTGCTCTGGCGCTGCGGCACGTTGACGAACCAGCTAATGCTGTCCTGCCGCTTCAGCACCGACTCCTGACACTTTGTGCACATGTAGCACTCGACAGTTTGGTACTGAAAGTTGTCCCTAACCGGATTGGCGGCAGTGCCGGGCTGGTCAGCCGGCTGCTTGAGGGACGCCGGTTGGCTGCCGTCCACCTCCTCCTTGATGGTGTTCAGTAGCTTGAGCAGGAACTCACTAGCGTCCTGCATCTCAGTGCTGTGGAACGCCAAGTCTATTCGAGCAAACACGCGTCGCATGTGGTTGAGGTGGCTGTAAACGGAGGTGCTGCATGCGCTCTGGCGCAGCTCCATAAGGCGGGTGACGGCGCGGAGGGTGCAGCATCGTTCGGCGACCAGAGCCGGCCCCAGAGTCATCATCTCACTGAGGAACGGCCGCAGTCCCAGCAGCGACTGCAGCGTGGCGTTTTGGTAGCACGAGTTGCCGAAGTTGGGCAGACCGATAAATACCGGGTCCAGGCTGTGCTTGTGCTGGTCGCGATTGCTTGCGGGCACCAGCTCTGGGGTCGGTGCCTCCACTTGAGCGCCTTTCAGCAACAGGGCATTCTCCCGCTCGCCTGTATTCTGCGTTGATGCTGAGAGTCGAGCCGACGGCGTCTGGCGATGTTCCTGTGTAAAACGGGGGCTGGCCGTAGCAAGGACTGCCGCGGAGTTGCCTCGAACAACAGCAATGGAAAATCGTTGTCGCAGCCAGGCCGTCTCTCGGCGATCACCGCTGACAGCCGTGATGAGCCGGCCCAGCTCTCTCAACAGGGCTGAAGCGGCGGGTCCCAGTACACCAGTTGTTTCGACTGCCAGCGGCTCGAAACGGTACCTAGAGGTCAAGCTGGCGTAGCGATGCCGCTTCCTCTCCTCTGCTGCACGCGCCGCCGTTCCCGGTTCTAGGGCAGACTGAACAACCACGCTTTCGGCGAAAGTGTCTACACAGGTTGCGTCCCACGTTAAACACTTTCCACTGGTGACCGGGAACAACGTTAACCCGTCCGGTCGTTTGCCGTCCCCGCGGTCCAGACCTACTGGTTCCAGGACAGATGGTATACCTGCACTTGTGAGGGCACGTTTCACAACGTCATTGAGGTTAGCGTGACGAGGAAAACGGCCGGCGCTCCGAAGGCAAGAGAGTCCGTGGTGCCCAAGTTTGTCGACGGGCAGGTTGCAGGACCGGCAGCGGTGTGGCTCGCAAACAGCGACACCCAGCCGAAGGGCGACTGCGACGCGAACAGTTTCCCTGTCGAGATGAAGGCCAAGGTTTGGGACAGGTAAGGCATGTAGCCAGGCACCGGTGTAAGGTTGGCTCGCAGCCATCAGACGCGCTCGGTGTACTTGGTTGGCTGCCTCCATTAGCTGACTACGCGTGTGTGCGGCCACCAATAAGTCCCATGCGCGCTGGCGTCCGACTGCTTCCTTGTCTGGGATTTCGTAGGGACCGATCGAGCTTTGGAGTCGGTCAGTGGCCTGTTGAAGAGCAGGTGATGGGTCTTCAGCGATGACTGTGGGTAAGATAGATGTAACGAGAGAAACCGACGCGTGCAAAGATGAGATGTAGCACGGTAAGGCTAAGGCCTCCACAGAACGAACGCCGAGACCGCCCAGTCTAACAGGGAGCGCTGCCTGGTCCCATGCCGCACCACTTATATCTACATTGGTGACATCTGCAAGTGTCTTCCGTACCACATCGTCGATCTCCCTCAGTTCATTTTGTACCTTGTAGGTAGGGGATGATCGTAGCATGTACATGAGTCTTGGGGCGGAGACATAGTGGGCGAGGAAGTATGTCGCGCTGTGGGGATCCAGCTGACGCAGGCGGTCGCACATCCTGCTGATGGCTTTTGAGGCCGCGTGAGTGGCCGCGCTGAGGCCTGCGTCGCAGAGAGGAGCACCCAGAAGAGTAAAAGACTCCAGGGGCAACTCTGTGCTGGCAGGAAGAGCCTCCTTTATCCTGCTTACTGACGATAAGGCGACATCGTCGGATGGCATCCCCAGCGTCATAAATTCACATTTTTGTCGTTCAATGTTAGGCCAATTTTTGGTAGAGCGGTGAGTAGCCCATAGATATCTGCGCTGACCGTTGTCAACGGACCAGCAATGGTGGCATCATCGAGGTACCACAGGTTGAGCGGTGACTGTACAGCCCGTGCAACAGAATCCACTGCTAGTGCGAAGGCGACGGGGCCGAGGGGGTCGCCTTGTTGCACGCCGCTGGCCGACATCACAGTGTGATCGCTATATGTGGTATGAGGTTAGATGTGGCTATATGAGGCTATATGTGGTTAGCCAATTTGAAAAATTGGCTAACCACATATAGCCTCTGCAACTGCAGTGCTCTAAGACTCAAGAAAATTGGTTAACGAATAACATACCCCCCCTTTGTTCCTCTGCTCACGATGTCCCCATAGGCGGATGCAGGATTTTTTATCAGGATGGGCACTTGGTCGAGAAGTGCCATCCGAACCAGGGGGGATGAGCACTTCTGGGTGGAAAAATGTATCAGATGGGTGCCAAATCCTATCGCAGAGGCGCCGATACTCGCATTCTGGGGGAAAGTGCAATTTTAAGGGGCGTCATCGACCTTTCACTGGGGCGCTGAGGATCGATCAGGAGAAAGTGTCCCCTTTGACCCTTGAATCTACCTATGGTATCAGCTACCTACCTACCATTCCGGCCTGGGTTGGGTGTAATCCGCGAATCAGGGCGCGGATTCTTGATAATGATTGGGGGTACTCCAATTTGAAACTATGTCAATGACTACCATAATAAAATGTGATAATATAATTCAAAGTGTGCTTTAGGCTTCTCACATGCCTGTTGATGAGCAAAAACCCATTCAAAATTATTGAAATGAACAACACGAAAAATTAAGTACCTATACTTCACCACTTGAACGTTTCAATGGGGTTGTCCAAGCACCCACAGATATATGAATCATTCTGCCAATCGTGTTTTCGACATCATGTCAAGAATAGATTCAGCTATTTTGCTCGGCGAACACTAATTTAAACAAGCTAGAAACGTATTTTCGTGACTCACACGAAGAATATATATATATATATATATATATATATATATATATAGTGCGTGTGGAATTATAGAAAACAGCTAATCAAAATTATAAGTCACCAAATTTGGGGGGGGTGCCCACTGCCCACATCCACCCATTGACGACCAGATACAGTGCTCATCCACCAACAATGCGTTCACCATATAATCGGATGGGCACGAAATAGTCATCGCAGTGAACGCGTAAAAACCCCCCAAGAACGAAGTCACACAGCTTTTGTCATTGGCAACCATTGATTTCGTTTTCATGAAGGATTTTTTTCCGATAGAGGAGTTCATAGGTAACTTTCCAGTGGTTAAGCAATTTGGGTAATTGTTGGGGTGTACCAAAATAGCCGAGGTCAAGCGACGTACCCAGGTCATCCCTCGCCTCTTGGCAGGGTTTTGGGGATCAGACTGCGAGCTGTCATGTAATTCTCTATGTCCAAGACACATTGACTCTCTAAGTCATATTTAAAATTTCCTTGGGGGTGAGATATTAGTGAACACAGACAAGGCATTCTAATCACATATTGTCCGGCCGTGTTCCAAAACAGCGTTCGACCTCAGACTGTTCGTTTTAGATGTTTAATTTTTCAGCAATAAGCAGTACCTAAAGCTGGTGCCGCCCAATCTTCTGAAAACCAGCAAGAAATTGTCATTCAAAATGGAACACTTGCCTGGGTGAATTTTGTACCAATATACAATAAAAAACTTCTCAAAACATAAACTTTCTTAAGGTTAAGCACATATATAGTGCTTACGTTGAAGTGACACGTTGATGAAAATACTAATTGCTCCATTAAATCACCAATAAAAATACATCAGTAAGGTCATTCAAGTAATCACCGATAAAGCCATTCATAAAAAAATTCAATCTGTCAAGAATCTTCTTAAGGGATTAAGACTTATCACCCTCTTCCCTCTCTAGATTCACGATGGCGAATCCTCCTTATATCCTCTTGCAGTGCCGAAGGGGGCCCGACGAGTATACAATCATACTGTTATATAACCTAAGGAGATTTGTGCGCATATTCTCATGCAATCATTTTCAAATTCATTGACCGCGAGTGTTTCGGTCAAATAGAATTACTAAGAATGACACATTTTATGCAATGACTTCATAGTCAAGGATACCCAATGTCAAAGTCAAGGTCACATGTCAAGTTCAAAATGTTCTTTTTCAATTTCAAACCCTCATTTTCCGGCCAAGGATTGCTATACTGCTGGTAATATTGGACATTATCGGGAATACATCACATAGTTACGTCATCGGTCAGTGACCCCGAATGACCTTTGACCTCAAGCTGCAGAGGATATTGTTTTGAACTTTCTATCTATGAATTTAGTTCGCTTTCAGTGTATTTCTACTCACATTCCGTTATTGTATGTATGTACATACATCTACCGGCCTTTGAGCCATTCCCGAGTTAACATAAAACCCGCAAGAGATTTCCTATGCCATCCAAGTGAATGCGACAGTTAATAACAAATCATTGGATAGGGACAGAGTTTTCATTTCGATGTCATTAGCCTGTGGGAGCATGTGTTGAAGCACTGAGCATGGTGAAACACGCATTTATAAACACGCAGTCGGTCAGCTGATGATCAGTCGGTCAGCTGATGATCAGCTGGTCGGCTGCTCTTCCGAGTGCTCCGCGTTTCTTGCTCCAAAATAGGTGAATTTAGTGTTTTTCCTCATAGAACGTGTGGCTAAGATGTAGCTGACGATATTTTCTACATGTGCATTGAAGATCTTGATAATGTATAGACTCTGAAACTAGCATGAGGAACATTAAAGTTTGCAGTGCTGCTGAAGATTTCTGTGATCACCGTAAAAATACTTTCGACAAACCCAACGCCTCAGCGCATACTGACCAAAATGCCCTCTGTTTTTCTGACTCTTAAATCTCGTGACTTTGTCGGCTAGACACTTGTTTTCTAGAGAGGGTGAATTGCTCGAAACTGAAAAAGAATGTTCGAATAATAGTCATGTTTACCTGGAAACTCGATATTAGGTCTTATAAACACTACAACCGTCGTCAATGCTATGAAGGATAAGGTTTTATAACAGAGCTTTCGCTGAGCGGTCCCATATGTGCGACCGCTCGCGTTGGCTCTGTTTATTCCTGGTCTTTCAGACAACCCGAAGGATTGATTTCCACCTCTGATAACACTTCGTAGTTCGACAACACTTGCTCCAATGAACATAATACGACTTCTGATTCTTATTTCAAGTCTTCTTCTGATAGATCAGAACAACACACAAGACCGCGACTCCCAGACAGAGCAACATCTGCTACATTTGTCACCAGGTTTCACACCCCGCAGACCGGCTACTTCTGAACCCAACCGTCTAGTGATTTTGGACAATCATCAAGGCTCCAACTTTAACATGTTTGCTATAACACACTCCCACCGAATATGCTAGAAATGCGGAAGGATGCCTTCAAAAAACACTTGATGTGCTGGTTAAAGAGTACCACGTCGGAAAGTGAACAGTAGATATTGTGTTGTCAGCGGTGTTAGTTGTTGTCGATCAACTTTAGCAAAATCAAACCTGGTATTTTCTTAGTGTTCTTAATGTGTTTTCTGTACAACTCAGTGTTCAACAAATGTGTTCCGGGCTAAGAATAGCCACATATATTTTGTGGAGCGGCTCGATGAAGTGCAATAAATAAATAAATAAATAAATAAATTATACAAGCTGTGGGATACGAAAAACACGGCTGGGTATCATTCGACCCTTTTACAATAGAGGGAGGCCTCAGGACACTATTTTGGCGACTCGCTTTCAGTTGACTACAATGGCCACGCACCTGCACCTGTGCGTGGGTTCGATCCCACCCAGACAACCCCAAAGGGGATCGCGGCAGGAGCGGCGAGACGACGGGGGACGAGCTTGTTTTCTTCCCGCCACGACTTTTTAGTCACCCCGACACTTCTCGGAATCAGGAGTGGTACACATAACACCTTACATAGTTCAATCAAATGGGCTAAGCTGATTTTTTCAGGACCAAGTGGTACAAAACAAATTGTGACGATAGACTAGCAAACTCAGGGGCAGATCCAGGGGTCGAGCCTGGCTATGCGCCAACAACAACAACGTTTATTTTGTTACCCGAGTATTTCAAACGTCAAACAAACATCTCGATCGATGAAAAAGCGCATCAACGCTCCTAACTATCTAGCCCCTCACGAATGTTTGTACGATTAATATCCGTCAATATACCGCCGCCCCAAACCCATGGCCACCCACTACGGCTGAGGTCACTGTCCCGCCGCTGCGAAGATGTACAACTTCGTTTTAATTTATTATAAATGAACATTTATTTAGTTCAAATATCTTGCTATTGATTATGAATTCAATGGTTTTGCGTGCTATACTGCATGACCATCCTCATCATTTGGTGAATCCATAAAGTAGGATATTTACGGGGCTGTAAAACTTGTGCCGACAATTTGACCAATGCTTTGTTCTACTAAACTTCGATTATTTGCTTTTCTTGGGCAGCACAACAATTAGTATTTCGTCTCTTCGTTGTTATAGCCACAAATGCAGAAAGGCGATGCAAATATTTTAACTTGATTTGCCTGGGTGTTCAGTTTTGACTTGCTGTCTCTTAAATATCAATGACATCAACAGGGAGCTTAGAATTTTGAGCCAAATTCATAATACTTGGGTGGTTGCCTACTTCGCAAATGTTCCCCCACTTGTTTTTTCGAAGGGTTGATTTGGTGCGCTTATCCTGTTTTGTTCTGATAGTTCGTTGAAAATTTTAGTTGTGACTGGCAGAAAATATATTTTGGAGTCTGTTGTTCCTTGCATTAATTCAGTTCTTTGGTGCGCGTTTCGGAGTGATCTGTCCGTATTGTTCTGCCTCCAATTATGTAAAACGCTTCGGATATAGTTGCGCAAATTTCTACGGGTGAGGTTGTGGAAGAACTGCAGTTTGTAGATTTCGCGTCTTGTCTTGAGTGATGTCCAGTCGAGATCAGCCTAGCCGAGTCCCCTCCCCTCCTTTCTCGCCAACAGCCAGATCTTATCCACCCTGTCTGATTTTGGTCGTTTCTAAAAAAGAAAATCACGATTCTACCCAGTCTCCCCAACTTTTTTTATTGGAACCATTACTGGGCAAGTGAACGTTGGATCCTCGTCAGTTCATCATGGATTCAGTTTTTAAACTTTGTCAGAGTTAAACCTCCTGAGTCCCCACGTATAGGTATCTATAAGCAGGTTTGAATGGCTCTACCACCTCTTACCAATGTCGTAGCCTTTTAAAGCTATTATGTATACAAAGCTTGAAATTTTAGCCTTCGTCTGGTGTCAAAGCAATAAAGTAAACCCAAAGGTAAGTGAGTCCAAATTTTCTTTGTTTGACGATGGACGCGGGCGCCGGACGGTTTCGCGGCTGCTCCAAGGAAGGTCGGTAGTTCAAAGAATGTTACTGACAGAACCTAGTTTTGATAAGTGTATGAACAGGAAGCTTAAATTATTGGAAATTTATCAGTTTTCGTCCAGTGTTTTTAGCATTTGTGGTTGCTGAACAATCTCCTTCGAGGATGCTATGTATAAGATTTTATAAGCCCAATAAATCATACTTAAAAATCTTGGAATTCTGATTTTTGTTCATTATTGAGTTCCTTGTGTCCAAAACACCAAAAATCAAAAAGGTTTTGCACTTGTATCAAATACTTTGGGCTCGAGTCTCAAGACGAGCTATGTTTTATCCTAACATATGCACTCTGTTTAAGACTTGTGAATGAAAAAAACGTAATTGTTTTGCTAATCATCTTTAAGATGATGACATTCACTACACTGATTCGTAATTTAAACATACTATTTTGACAATATTCTAAGACCGGCGACTACACTGCCTTCTGCTAGAACCAGTCGGAAGATCGATGGTACTACGTTAACGACACCTCGCTCAAGGAAGTGCCAGCAATAGAAGTGAGAGAGGCATCAGCATATTTACATGCTCTGTTACACCACAAAAATTTGCTCATAATCGTGGAATAATTGTGAAGTGATAGTATTCATGGAAAAAGTGTCATATTGTTATTGGATATATTCTCACGGAATTTTTCAACCATGCACGCTGGCATGCAATAACATGGACGTTAATATAACACAAAAATTAAGCGCATACCTTTGATGATTAAATGCGATGACACTTTTTTAATACGGACCAAAACCATGACGTCTATTCCCGTGCACCATCCGCATCATTTCTTTTTGGATTCAATCGTTTATTTATCATACATGCATCTGGTTTTGAAATAATACGGACAATTCAGTTCATCACAGTGCGGTACATAATACGTTTAAGTAGTATGACCTTACATCAAACCATCTCGGGTGTCTGTTTAGTTGTGTAAGTGTGTGGTGTGTGATCCGCATCATTTCTTTGTTTTCTAATATTTGTATATCAATGCATTCGGTTAAAATACACCATTGGGGGTAAACCGGTTCAGTACGCGCCATGACTTAGGATATGTTTCTCCAAGGCAGCCTGGGTATAATACCTGCCAAACAGTCTGTAAAATGCTTGCATACATGCATTCTGAGAGCATGGATTTGCAGAATTATATGTTTTAGGGTACCGTTCAGCCACCCCTCCCTAAAGGGAATGTGGCTCCTTTATAACGTAATTTTGAATGAGATAGCCAGGTTGTAAAGCATGTCGGAAAACCCGGTGCTCAATATATGACATGTATTGTAACTAAAAATTTCCGCAGAGAAAAACTAAAAACCTACCTGAAATGTACCCAAGCGGTCGGCCCAAGGCCTTTAAATGTTGAATGGGCCGGACAGAGTTCCCGGTTGTTGACATGACGACATTATGACGTCACGGTGAGTAGTCAGCCAATTGAAACCCTTGAAGCCTTATTGAATATGGCAGAAGTTGCTAGATCATAACGTCATCTACAGGCAGAGGTTTGTTTTCCCCTTCAGGAGCAAGTAAGAAAATAAAAATATTGAGTTTGTTGTACATTTTTGAAAGAAATCTTGGACGTTTTCATGATTTCTTACCAAAAATACCTCTAATTACACTAAATTCCGGGATTCACCCAAGGTGTCACATTCCCTTTGAAACGTCAAAACAGTATTAAACTGTCCTTAAAGGGAATGTGGCACCTTGGTCGAAACCTGGAAATTTGTGTAATTAGGCGTACTTTTGCCTGAAAATAATGAAACCACTCATTATTTTTCTGAAAAAAATTAAAATAACCTCGAGAGTTTGATTTTCAAAATGCTCCTCTAGGAAAATAAATAAATATCCGCCTGTGGATGATATCATGATCTGGTAACCACTACCATACTCGAAACGCTTCAAGGGCTTCTATTGGCTGATGCTCATCGTAACGTCAGCATATGTTGTCACACCAGAAGCTCACAACAATGGCCGCCAGGCGAGAAATACATGAGAAGTACATTCCGGGTAGGTTTCAGCTTTTTTTCTATGGAAATATCGAGTTCCAAGACAAATGATATATACAGTACCGGGTGTTCCGACTTGCTTTACAACATGGCTATCTCAGTTAAAATCAGGTTATAAAGGTGCCACATTCCCTTTATTATCAGAGCTGCATTACGAAATCCATGGAGCGAAGCGGATTGAGATTTCTCAAGCGGCTCCATACTGGCCGCTCGGCGAGTCTAGTCGTGGTCAGAAGCCGGTGACGAACGAAGTGAGAATCGGCTTCTATTTAACGAAGTGAGAATCGGCTTCTATTTAACGAAGTGAGAATCGGCTTCTATTCTAATAGTTTTTCCGGTCTTGTCTCGTCGTCGTCGTTGTTGTCAGAAGCCGGTGACGAACGTAGTCAGAAACGGCTTCTATTCTAACAGTTTTTCCGGTCTCATCGTGGTCTGTTGTTGTTGCCGGAAGCCGGTAACGAACGAAGAGTGAAATGGCTTCTATACTAAAATGGAGGGGGGGGGTGCGGCTCAAATGTAATTGGAATGTGAATAGACTGCTCGAAGAAAGCTGGTAAGAACAAAAGTAGCTATACTATACTCCCAATGCCTTGCAAAGAATGCCCTATAAAAGCCCGTAACTAACTAACCTTTTTATAGGATAAGTTGCTATAGGCGTGCTCAGGTTTTGTGATTGAGGGAGTTTCGCGGTTATGCCAACGTATTTTGATATACTAAGTACAATGCATGGGGAAAGCATCTAAGACCGAACAGAGAAAAACATCATTCACAGGAAGATCAAAGTGAAAATATTCAGAGTCCCCCCGGCTTCTTTAAGGTTGGACAATATCACAAGTATGAATAGCCCTTTTAGACATAGGAAATACACTTTCTATGATATATAAGTGACTACTTTCCAGAATTCTGTCAAGTTTTCTACGCCCGCTGTATCCCTAAAGTGGGGGATACAGCATCATGACACATTTCCAGGTCGGTAAATGGCGCCTGCTAATGTATTGGCTGCTATAGGAATGCTATATTGTTGTTCAACTTCAGTGGTTGAAAAATAACGGGAATAATAATTATCCGTATGAATTATTCACCCCAGTGCGGACTCCAAAATCCAGTTAGACGGGAAGCAGTATCATAAAACATATTCAATTTTGTTCATGCCTTCTGAATAAGGAAGTACATTGTGGCTCTGAAACCTGTTTGCCAGCAGCCTCGGCCCCCACGAAACCGTCCGCCATTAAAAATAGTCGCCGAGCCGGCGGTCCCGCTCGGGGAACTGTGAACAAACACCTGAGCGACCCGCGCAAGATGGAATGCGTACCCACCCTTTCATGACAATAGGTGTCCACAGTGCCCTCCCGGAATTACGTAGCTGAGTCTGCCAGTGTCATAAGTCAACACTGTTGGACATCTAGTGAGCGTTTTTGAAGCTGGGGAGATGACTAGTCCCGCACACTATTTCTCACTCTGCGGGATTTAAAGTCCCTCAGCGCGACTAAAACATTTGCTGGCGTTCAGCAGGATTCCACGCAATCAGGTAGTTTTAAGCATTTTACGAGATAAAGACGGGAGGCTAAGCGCACCATATGCATAATTTTTTCGAGTTATGCATGATGCGGTGTGTAAAATGTCACGCCAAAATTAAACCACTTCAAGTGACCACCAAGACGGCCGCAAAACTAGCCTGATTTCTGCTTAAAAAGGCAGCTGCCAGAAATAAATAATGGTGAACATGTACTCAAAATGTTTTAGTCTCACAATCTGGTAAGAAAAAGGTGCCGCTATCTATTACACCATCCCAATGATTTTGCTGAATTCCCACCGAGAAGCAAATGGGGACACCAAATACCGCTTCAGGCCCATGTTAAAAGGAGTCTGCATTGTCTCACAGGAATCCAATCGGCGGGCAGTTCGGCTAACATAACATAATAAAACGGGATCTTTCTAAATAACGATGAACTTTCCTTATAACATGCTAGCTGGATATACCCGAAATTTTGCCATTTTCTCATCATGATGATCTTTCCACAAAAATCGACCGTTTTTCCTATGACGGGGCGTCCTCAGCGCCGCTGCGCGTTGTCCCCGCTACTGCCGCAAATGGCACGCCATGAACACCATCCATTACTAAGTTATTTAGTTTTAACCTTTTTCCCATGCATTTCCAATCGAATTAATGGCTCCTACCTAACCTTAAGTCATCGATGTCAAAAATACCGGAACATATTTTGAAGAACTCAGTGGGACCATTATGTGATATGAGTTTTAATTGGATGCGTCTGCCCTGCTCTGACTTATACTATCTTAAACTTTTTTTGAGGTGAGGTCATTTGAACTGCACTGGTGACCTGACCTGAAATGATCTAACCTTAACCCTCGCCCCGGTGGGGGGTGTTTGAACACCCCCTCGGGATTTTCCGGCGGCACGAAAAAACGGCGGCGCGAAACGCCGCCGTACTTGGCACACCTTATCCTTGATCAATTCCGCAACTTCACCAACATTTTCAGTTTGGGTCATCTAAGGTTAGGTTACCAGTACAGGTCAAGTGACCTCACCTCAAAAAATGTTTAAGGTGGCATAAGTAAGAAACAGTTGAATCTATCGGATCGAAACTTTTAACACATAATGGCTCCACCGAGTTCTACAAAACATGTTCCGGAATTTTTCATATCATTGAACTAAGGTCAAGGACGAACCATGACCTCTCCATTGGAAATACATGAGAAAAACAGAAATTGGGCTTTATTTCTGTAGATAAAGCTGATTATACATTCATATTCCCCAAATTGCGGTATCCTGGGCCCCTTTCCAGGCTGAGTTGTAATTTTTGACCTGTGACCTTTCAGAGGTCATCTGGAGCTACTTAAGCACTTTTCAGACTTAGGTCAACAGCTTTGCATGAAATAATGATACAGCTTTTATTTTCATACCAAGGGCATTCGACGACAGATCGACAAGTCAATAACACCTCATATCGCACATTTCGGCGTATTTTTTTGTCAGGGGGGCTATGTATGCAGCTGATGATGGTTTTTTATTCATTTTCCTCCCTGAATAACAGTTTGCAAACTATACCCTCAGGCATTTTGACCATGCTTATTTACATGTCTTTTTTAAAGACGAAATATTTCCTGTATGCTTCTACAAATACCATACAAATTTGATCTGGGTCTCTTAAAGACGAGTTACGAATTTTGGCTCATGAGAAATACGATTCCAAAAATTTAATTTTGAATTTATTATACATTCTTGGATTTTTCCAAATCTATAAAAAACTAGTTTCCCATGACTTATTTTAAACTTTTTGAGGCTCATATTAGCCTTTATACTTTTCTCGATAAGATTCAGCAATACAAAGAATGGATTATTTAACAGAAAGCGAGTTCTGAGCTCCCAAACGTCTCGATCCCCACATTTGTGAGTTTTGTGCGCCAGCGCGGCCCGCCGTCGCTGCGACTATCAAACGTCTCTGGTCATGAAAAAGGTGTAAATGGTGGGATTGGTGGGACATGAGGGTAAGGATGTATTCAAAACAATAAATTGTAATCAACGTCCCATTCCTTAACACCCGCACTGGAGAGGGGGAACTGGTAGGCCCCCTGAGCTCTCGGAAACTAAGAGGCCTATAAAAACTCCGGTTGGGGACTGGGTGGAAGCTCTTGAAATCTATATTATGACCAATTTTAATTAACCAAGGTCAGTATCGTTAAGTCCAAACGAGGTCATAAAGGTGAAGCATTGACCGCGCTGGGGATTCATCCGGAAATGCCGTGATGAAGCGCAAGATAGTCCAAAATGCACTAAAAACGGACCAATATCATAGTGAGAACGTCCCAAAAATGTTAACTTTATTTTTGGGGTAACGTCATTCAAGGTCATTGACCTATGACGTCACAGTATGACATATTCCCTATAATTACACCATGACTAGCACCATAGCAACCGTTGGATGGGAAAAGAAGATTGACCTTTACCCATTACATTTTACTTTTACCTGTGACTTTGAATTTTACATCAAGTTATCTAAACTAGGAGGTCGCAGCATAACATACGTCATACTGGGTAACGCCATGCGACCGGAAGCACCGGACCAGTGACTTTGAGAATGCTGGTATGACCTTGAACTTTGTTTGTTTGTAGTGAACAATCATCAACGGGTTCATATCAGTCCCATTATATATTTGCATATAAATATTTACATATACAAGTAAAAAATATAAAAATGACCGGTCAGTTTTTATCACAAAGCCCCTATTCCCTGACGTCACTGCGTATAAAAAGGGCAAGAGCTTGTAAAAAATGAAACATGTTAATATCTAAAAACATATAAAATCTATGAATATATTAAAGATAGGGAAATATTTTAGAATATATAAAATATTAACATAAATATAAAATATAAGGACATGTCATTTAACATCAAAACGCCTCGAACCTCGCCAGCTCAGCATGACTAGATAGTAGTGAGAGAGTACGAAATAACATGCTTACGGAACTGATACGCAGAGCAATGACAAATGTACGCTTCTCTATGTGTATTATTGAAAGAATTATAAAGCTAAGGTATCCGAACAAACATACTTGCTTTTGCAGTCTTGAAACTGTGACCTTGACCTTCATGTGGGGTGATCTTGACATATAATCTCGTTTTATATGGCACTATAACCTCGCCAGTCGGTCTTTGAAGCACGCAAACTGGTGCAACCGCGCGATTGCGGTAATCTCAAAACAAAGGGTTTAACTTTGAAAGCCTATAATTAGAAAACTGGGGCCGATTTGCAAGATTATTTGCCCAATCGACGTGCCATTGAATATTCTCAAAAGTAGCTGAACAGTGTTTTTTTTGCTACGAAGGGTTCTCCGGCCACCTAGAAAAAGTGGGTGGGGGCCTCCGAGGCTCCCCTCCAGTGTGCTTGTTAACACGTGCTGGTATGAGACCCTAGGCCACCTTTACTGGCATGGGGGCTCCCATCCCCTACGATCTCAGCAACCATGCTTGGAAGGGAAAACGGAAAGCAGTGTTCCATTGCTTGCCTCGATCTCTACCGAAAATGCTTATACAACTTTTGGTCAGGTTTTTGGGGTCTCGAGGCCAAGGTATGTTTACAAGAATACTTACTTATATTTTGTATCGTAATGGCTAACAGACTATAACAAGAAGAAAGTTATTGCCATCCTTGAAATTTTTTTGCAGAAACAAACAGTGCTCAAATTAGCTACTGAGCTCAGAAAACGCTTCGATAAGGCAATCACGAGAAAAGGAACATTGATTCACAAGTTCGTACCGGTTAATTCGAAGACCATTATTGTGCATGAGGTGTCGAAAGATGAGCGACAGAAGGCTCGAGTTTCAAATTGAATCTGTGAATTTCAATGGCACCATGTGATGGAGTCGTTCTTCCGATCCGTAGGTCAGATCTTAAATAAATAAGTATGTCTTAATCTGATATGTTCGAAAAGCAGTTGTAAGCGTTGACGCTATGTGGCTTTTTGTTTGTGATGTGTCCTTTCTTATATAAATTGAACTAGGATACATGCAAATTTTTTAGGATATGAGAAGAAAAAGAAAACTATCTAAAACAAAGCTAAGGCAACAGTAATAATCGGCTTCTGACGCATAATCGTCCCACTACATTTTCCATCAAATGCACCAGTGTCCGAATTGTTCCAAATGTTCCGGTAATACGTTCCGTTTTTTTCGGAACAGCTCAAATTTTTATGTTAGCAAAAGTAGCCTTCACACCACATCTAGTTCATTCGCAATGTCACCGAAGTGCAGTCTTGCTCAGTTCTCCCCTCCCCGTTACCCCACTTCCAACCGGACGCGTCTATGCGGCGTGCCGACTGCAGGCTGAGTGGCCGGCGACGGTGTTGGGCTTGGTCTGCGGTGCTCGGTACTGATTTCGCTGTGCAGACTCCATTCTTTTTATTTTCATTTGATGTAGGGCAATGGTCTTTCACATGAAGGTGTTTTGTAGTCAATAAAAATATAGCAAGTATGTATGGTTATCTTTGCAAAAGTTTGGAATTACAATTTATACATACTCGCGCCAAATAATATAATTACACTTACATATTTGTTGTTTCAGATATCTTAGATTATTTTCATGCAACCTTTTGTAGGAATACCTTCAATTTAATTGGCTAAAAACTCAAGCGAGAAGTCTGATGCACGCGTCCGATGCTGGATTGCCGAGTTAGTTTTCAGCACCTCTGAGAACCCTAGTCCCAAATTTTCCTGAAAATCTTACATATGATGGTGTTATTTCAACCCATAACTTTGTCGATTTGTCGTGGAATGCCCCACCATTGCGTTTGGATTGCTATTGCGAGTCAGTTGATATGCATATTGACAATGCTAGGTAAAAAAGTGACCTTGACTTGACCTCGAGCTAAGGTCATTTTTGTGTTTTGATCTAGTTAGGCCATATTATACATCATTATATTTGCCGTGACGGAGGAAGTGAATCGTGCCTACAAAATGATTTTAACTCAACTCTGCCAGATGCTAGAGCCCAAAAACTTTGCTCAACATGCCAACTTCTTTGACTTGTCATGACCTCAATATTGACCTGAGCCAAAAAGTGATGGATATAGTTTCTTCATGAATTTGTATGAGCTATCCACCATCGTTCGCGTTTTTTTTCTTTCCAGCAAATGGGCCGAGTTCCAGGGGGGTGTTCAAACACTCCCCCTACCAGGGCGAAGGTGGCTTGGAGGCCCACCGGGGTTTTCGTTAAAAGTCTGTCAAAAGTTATAAAAATAACACTGGTCAACAGCCCAAGAGGATCCGGCACGTGAACACCTGCTTCTGCCTATTTTGATACCGCTGATGTTAAATTTAGTAACCGTTTTTTGCCATCGGACCTGGTTCCTTCCCCAGAGCATACCTGGTGTATAGCCCCTACACTTTCCACACACAGCCATGGGCCTAGCTTTTTGTGGACAAATCTAGATCAGGGACGTCGAGAACCCGGATTAAGTGCACCCAGACAATGCAGCTTATCACTATATATGTGAATTTATTGCAATGGAAGACTACCTCACATTCAAGTGCATGAACATTGTATATTGAACAAGGTTTGTGCTCGGTCGCACAAGCTAGCCGGTATTGTAGACCGAGACGTGACGTCGCAACATTATATGATGAGGATTTTATGTCAGAGTCACCTCCCTTGAAGGTCGAGTCTAAGTAAAAAGTCACAGGTCAAGGTCATTGACCCTAGTGCCTTTGATCGGATGACGCCGCCTAATATGACGTAAACCATGTTATGACGTCCTAGGCTAGGTCACTCAACCTTGAGCTCAAGGTCGCAGGTTCAAGTCGAAGTTCATAGGTAAAGGTCAAACATTATTTCCCGCCCGCGGTTGCCCTAGTGCTAGCTGCAGTACATGTTATAGGCAGAATGTAATATTTTGACTTCAAAGGTCAATGACCTTGAACGATCTTCACCTAAAAGTTTCAGAGAACACTGCCTCGGACTTTTCCTCCGTTACTTTAGGTCACTTTCTCTCCATATCCGGCTTCTCATCGCATAATCACGGCATTTTCAAATGGCTACCCTGCACATAAAGAATTTTACCTATATGGACTCGTTTTACCTTGAATATATTGACCTAGGTCTACGAAAATCGGCTTTAAGGTAGAATACCCTAGCCTCCACAAACACTTAAACGTTCATTTTCCTGGACCTCTTGGGTTTCGCACTGTCAATGTCACTGATGCCAAGTAGGCTGGCACAAAGACGACACACAGACATATTGGATCTCACAATTCTGATCTGATACGGCATTTCTGCTGCCAGATTCGTGTTCAGCGCCACAAATTACCTTAGAAACGGACTATTTTGTATTGGATCCACGACAAAAGTTAAATTTTGTTGACCAGTGTAATCGGAGCAAAGGTATGCAAAATACGGTGGCGCTACGCGCCGCCGTTTTTATTCTGTCTTCGAAAAACTCCAGGGGGGCGGATACCCGCCCCAGTCAATGCACGTGTTAACCCTCGCCCCACCGGGGCCATCGATGGCCCCCTAAGGTTTTTCCAAATGGCAGGAAAGCACCGATGTGCAGCACCGCGGTTAAGGTATCTGTTGTATCATTGTCCCTTGCAGATACCACGTTCCGGTAATGTATATTATTGGCTCACGGTCCGCGCCCGACCTCGACCCGTGCTGCCGCGGCCCACTGCCACGGCAGCCCCGGTGTGCCGCCTGGCACGATCGTACCGTACCACGACACAACAGTACCTGCCTCTCACTCCATCATTTTCCCACAATCCCTGAAATTTTTTACCCCAGGTCACACTAGGTCAGGTCACTAGGCAAGGTCAACAAGGTCACCTCATTTCAACTTTTCAGCTTTACTATTGCTACATTTCTAGCCTGATCAATGTGAAACTTTCTAAACCTGATGACCCCTCTAGGGTCTATAAATTTATCTCCGAGATTTTTCGATTTTGTGACCTGAGGCCAGGTCATGAGGTGACCTCTCCCATGGAAAAAGCATAAGAAAAAACTCTTATATGATCTAAAAGTCACAAAAATGATTGAAAATGCTTAGGTTTCCCAAACAATTCCTAGCCACCTTTTCACGGATTCCAGGGACAATATTTTCCCTCTAACCTATTTGAGGTCATCACAGGTCAACAGGGGTCACAAAAATATTTTTACAATAATTTTGACTTAATCAAGCTTTGTGTATGTTTCGTCACTGGTCACTGGTATTTGATATACAGTAAGGTCAATTTATGACCTTTCATGACCTCTGGTCATGTCAGGTGAAGAGGTGGCCTCTGAAGGTCAAATCACTGGCGGGAGGTCATTATGTTGCACATAGCAAAGAAAGCCCTGACATTTCCCTATCAAATATATTTTACCAGATCTCAATAGCTGTAATGACGTGAGAGCTATGTCCCGGTTTCTTAGGTATTAAATATTTTAGTGGAAATAGCCTATCGGGACCCTACTTGACCTCTGGAGGTCAAACTATTGACATGAGCGTTAAAACATGCAAAAAAACGATACCGAATTCACACCAGCTTTCCAACGCACGTTGCAGATTTGAGCTAACTCTCATATTTTTTTGGAGTTAGAGTGGGTGCCATCGATGGTCCCGGTTGGGCGAAGGTGGCGCTGGACCCCAGTGGGGCGCAGGTTAAGGGGCGCCTAACAGCCCCTATTTATCAATGCAAAAGGCTTTCAGTCAGGTTAGAGAAAACCCCAGGCTGAGTCCACCTGCCAATTTTAAAGGAAATCGTAGTGGCTTTCCGTTGGGTCACCATTTTTTAAAGCGCTTTTAATTGCCCCCTTTGATTTTGGAGGACATTTCTGTTTGGATTCTCTTTGACGAAACAATAGCTTTCTTATTATGTTGTTCTTAACACGCGCATTGACGGGGGCGGGTACCCGCCCCCTCGGTTTTTTAGAGATAGCACAAAAACAACGGCGCGTAGCACCGCCGCACTTGGTAGAGCATTTCTCTCATCATTTTCACAACTTTTGGTAAAATTTTAAGGTCAGGTTATCTCAGGGCAGGTCACCAGTACAGGTCAAGTGACCTGACCTAAAAAAGGTTTAAGCTAGCATAAGTCGGAACAGGGTGAACGTATCCGGTTGAAACTCATATCACATAATGGCCCCACCGAGTTCTCTAAAATATGTTCTGGTGTTTTTTATATCGATGACCTAAAGCCAGGTATGTACGAGCCATGACCTCTCCATTGGAAATACATGGAAAAAATGGTTTTAGCTGAATAATTATAGTAACGGATCGTGATGGAGTGTTTATTTTAGCTACATTATATTTGCCTTGTCTCTGCAGTTCTAATGATATGCGTTTTATCTAATTTAACCTTAACCTGACCTCAGGTCAGGTCAAATCCTTGGTTTGACCTAGCAAGGTCATATTATATATCATTCGATTTGGCTTGCTGCAAGGATTCACATAGTTCCAGTCCTTTTGATCTATCTTAACTTGTTCAGATGTAATGACCCAAAACCTTCATTAATATGTTATCCCTATCACGGCATGTTTTGACCTCTAGTGACCTTCAATGTGACCTGAAAAAAAATGGTTCAAATATTTTCGATGGAGAAGTGGATGGGCTACCCAACATAGTTTACCGTTTTTTGCTACCTAGCGTGGTTCTCGAGATCTTAGGGGAGGGGGCGGGTACCTACCACCCCCGTCGAAGCGAAGGTGGCTCAGACCCCCGCCAATGCGCGTGTTAAATGAATCTGATCATATTTGATAATGACATTGAAGGCATCTAACCTTAAGGGGCGTATAATAGCCCCTATTTATCAATGCAAAAAGAGGTTCTTTCAGATAATATGCTGAGCCAATGTGTCGAAATGCCTACTTGACATCGTGCCGGATCATGTCTGGACATAATTTTCTCCAGTAGCCCAGGTGTAGCTCGTCAGGAGACATTGTTGTCATTACAGTCTGCACACTCAGCGTGCCACCGCGCCACCCAGAACCTCTCGCTCAGGTCCGCTGTCTCGTAGCTTCTTCAATTGAAAGTGTAACTGAAAATTGGGCAGTGGCGGGTCTAGGGCAAAAAAGGTGCTTGGGAAAAAGGTGTTCCCCTTCCCCCAACGAAAAAGTCCTGGGAAAAACTTCTTTTTTAACCCCCCCAAGTTGCCGACATTTTGCCCCGGGTCCTTTTCAGTTTCTAGGAAAGGTTTTGTTGCTTCAACTGAACCGGTCAACTTGAAACAGAACCAATAAATTCAGTGCAAATATTGGACTCTGGTGCTCTTGATATTTAATATTGTTTTCGACTGAACGATCCTTGGAAAGCAAAAACACCAGATTTGTGGCCATATCTTTCACCCCGTGAGTTTTTTTTTTTTTGTTGCTTTTCGGCTTTGGACTTTGGTTTCCCCCAAAACTACCGGCTCGATCCGCCACTGATGGGGGGTTTTACTACAGCATTGGATATCCATCTCCGCAGTCGTAGGAACAGTTGTAGGGGGGGGGCATCAGGCTACTGCCCCCATTTTTTCTGCAGTACCCCCTTCTTGGAGATAAAAATGTAGTGTAAGCATAATTGCGTGGGTCTTATTGACACCGTATGAAACGTTTTAACCTCCCCCCGGGGCATCGATGGCCCCAGGTTTTTCGGGATAGCGAAAACGACGGGCGCACGGGTTGGTCTCCTTTTTTCCATCATCCTAATTTTTGGTCCCAGGTGGTCCGGGTCGGTCCCTCTTTTGAGCTCTGTAAGCTACATTTAGTGTGTTTGACTCACTTGCCTCGGGTTGGTGTATATCCGGGTTTTCGATTTGTGCCTGGGTCGGTCGGACGACCTCTCCATTGGAAAGCATGGGAAAGCTATTTTGATATAAAGCCACAAATGATTGCAATACTCGACTGTGACACTTTTGGCCCTTTCGGATCGGGGTTTTGTGCTTAGGTCCAGGTCGGGTAAAACAGTATTTTGATAATTTGATCTATTGAGCTGGGGTGAAACAACACATGTGTTTGTTTGTCTGGTTTTTTGATATAGGGTTTTGACTTTCGTGTGGTCATATTGGTCACGGTGACCTCTGGCGGTCAACCACTGGGGGTCTTGCCTGGGAAAGTACTGGCATTTGTATCAATGTATTTAGGCCTAGCTCTAATGACATGTTTGCCGTTTGTTAATATTGATATTTGTATGCCGATCTGCCTATTTGCTCTGGTACATACCTGGCACTAACTGTATCTAATGGGCTGTTTGATTGGCTACGCCCATTTTTGAGTTGAGGGGGCTTGCCCCGGGTGGCCCCCCGGGGGTTAAAACTGCTCCCAATGATGGGTTCCTTGGTTTAGGGGCCTGCCTGAGGTGACCCACTTTAGGCTGTGCCCAGCCTTTTCGCACGGTTCACCCACGCCGCTGGTCATGCCCAACTGGGGACACACAGATCTCGTTCATAGTACCTGAAACAGGGCACCATAGGGCTGCCCATTTTACTGGCACCCCCCAGGTTTGCAAAATAGTCCACCAGATTCCCACTATTTGGGCTACATGCTACTCAGAACTGGTTTTGGTTTCCTCGAGACTCGAAAACTGACCATGCGCAGCGGTGGTGAACATAGCTCCTATATCGTACCAATACGCAGTGATGCGGGAGCCCAGAAGAAAAAGGGTGGAACCTTTAACTCAAAAACCAATTGCGATAGAAGGATTATTTTTGCTTCAAATCGATAGTGATGATTTTTTCTTCAATTAAAAACTTATGGTCAAATGCTTTGAATTAACACACACAAAATATCATTGTTCGATTCCAGATTTCGAAAACTATATAGTGATGTCATAAAAATGTCACTGCACGTTGGTAATTCCATAGGCGGATCCAGGGGGGGCAAAGAGGGACAGGTGCCCTTAGGGCTGCCCATTTCACTTGCACTCGCAGGTTTGCAAAATAGCTCACCAGATTCCCATTATTTTGCCTGTTTTGTTTTCTTCGGGACTCAAAAACTGACCATACGCAGCGAGAGTGAACATCTCCCGTATATCGCATTTATACCCCAGACTAGACCATGAAACCTATAAACTATCAAATGTATCTATATGAAAGACTAGTGCTTTTACACATACGCCTCATTTATTGCGCTTTATTGAGAACAATTGCGACAAGAAGCTTCACGTGTAACACAGTACCAAGTCACAGTCATTCACAAGAAGCATTGATGATTCTCTCTTCGAAATACATCCGAGCCACCGACGCCACCAGCACCGCCGGCCTAGATTCTCCGTTTATATATCAAATGTTTAATGCGGTGCAAACCTTTGAACTTCAACTATCAGTAGTTTTTATTGGTCAGTGTCTTCGTGGTGAAGCTGACATATACCTTCCAGAACATCTCCATACCCTGCAGCAGTTTTTTTTCTTCTGAGCCTGTCCCTCCTGGTAAGAATTTGGCTGTATTTTGTGATGGCGCAGCAGCACCTCTCGCATGTCGTTGGTCACTTTGGCATTCCGCACAAACTCCTCAGTTCCCTTGTACTGATGGTTATCGCCCGAGAGTTCGGAATCCCTCGCCAGCCACTTGTGGTCGACTCCCAGGATGGCAAAAATGATACAGGATTTGGGACCGCACGGGTCGGCCAGTTCGGTCTTGGAGGTGAGCTATTTAAAGCTGGGCTTCTCGAGGAAGTAGTGCTCAGGGCACGTGTCGGGCAGGCACGACTGGTACACCGCCAAGCCAGCCAGCATCCTCGCACACAACCCGCTCTGCAGCACTCCCTCGAGAAGCCCAGCTCCATGGAACTCGCCTCCATGACCGAACTGACCCAAGAACTGACCGACCTGTGCGGCTCCAACTCATTCATGCTCTTCACTATCTTCAAAGTCGATCGCATATGGCTGGTGAGGGGTTTCGAACTGTGGGGCGAGGACCAGCAATACAAGGAAACAGAGGAGTTTGTGCGGAATTTCAGAGTGGCCAACAGTGGCCGAGAGGTGCTGCGGTACCATCACAAACTGCAGCAACATTCTTACCAGGGAAGACCATCTCAGAAAAAAACTGCTGAAGGGTGTGGAGAAATTCCAGAGGGTGCATCGCAACTTCACCAAGACGGCACTGAATACAAAAAAGCTACTGGTAGTTGAAGTTCAAAGATTTACACCGTATGAGATGAGATCTGAAATAATATCACCGTATGACACATGAGATCTAAACTGAGAATCTAGGCCGGCGGTGCCGTCGGCGGCTTGGAGGTGCTGTGAAGGGAGGATCATCACTGCTTCTTGCTATTGACTCTGACTTGGTACGTATTGACTCCCTTCGTAGTCTAGGAAGCGCAGTAAATGATTGTGTCTATTAAATGGATAGTCTTCTTGCTAGACATATTTGATAGTTCATAAGCTTCATGGCCTAGTTTAGAGTATTGCATAGTGATGCAGCGGGCCTAAACAACAGGATGAAACCCTTAAAAGAGACTTCTTAGAAATATCAAATGGATATGATACCTTTAAGAGTTCATTGGAACATGGGAAACCTTGCTTACTTCCTTCATTTACCGTACCACGCCGATTTCACGGCTGCTCAAACACGAAATTTTTTTCCATTACACTACATACCGGAATCTTGCTAAACAAATAATGGCATGATTCCAAACAAGAATCGTAAATGCTAACACCTAGCCATCAATAGTAAAAGCACACCATCGTTACCTTTCAGGTTTCTGTGACCTGGTCACATAAATACGGCTCTAGCTAGTCCCTACAATATAGTGAGAACATTTTAATAACAATATGTTTTGAAAAAAACACTCCCACACAAATCACGTTTTCTAAGGCTGGCAGAAAATGTACTATCAGGATCAGCTTGAAAATTATAGCGAATAATTGAGGATGTGCCCTCTATAGTCTTTAAATGGTGGAATCATCAGGAAGGCATCCGGCGACCGAAAACAGCTTATGACGGTTTTAGTCCTAGACTAAAACCGCCATAATTTGTTTTCGGTCGCTGGATGCCAACTTGATGATTTTACCATTTAAAGACCGTAGAGGATAAAAACTGGCGACTTTACACCTGTGTATACGCAATACCACGGAACATGGCACTAGTTGCGGTTGTCAATATGCTCTAAATCAAACACTTTTCCGTATAAATCGCAAGTTTTGTTCAGCTTATTGCTTTTGGTCAGATTTTCGGCTTTGTAGTGATTTGAACCAATTGTACTGAGCATCAGAGCCATCAAATACCCTCAATAGTCTCTGTGGTGGAGCTGAAAATGAGCGTCAGCAAAGAAAAATTGTGGTGTTTTTATGCGTGACCAAAGTGTGATTTAACGGAAACCTAAAGTCAAAACACGAGTATGTTTTGTGTTTGTTTGAACCATTCAATGATAAGCCTTCTAGTTAATTAAAATAGATGTTCTATCATTATAAGCTCTCGATTAAAAAGGATCATTACCCATAGGTGGATCCAGGGTCACTCATCGCGGGCAGGGGGCACCTTGCTAGGGTAGGAGGGTGCCATCCGGACCATGGGGGCACCACTTTTGGCCGAAAAATCCTACCAGACTGGCGCCAAATCCTATCGCGGGACGCTCATTTTAGCTTCGAGGGGGAGGGGTTAGGAGGTGACAAATTTCAGGGGGCGCCATCGGCCTTTCAGAGGAGCGCCGCGACTATTTTAGGGGGCGCCGAAGGTGGGTTGGGGGAGGGCACCTGTCTCTCTTTCCCCGCCCCTGGATCCGCCTATGGCATTGCCAACAGGTAGTGACATTTTCATGACATCACTATAGTATAATTTGTCGAAATCTGGAATCGAAAATTGATATTTTGTGTTTTGATTCAAACCATTTGACTATCAGTTTTCAATTGAAGAGAAAAACATTCTATCGTCATAGGTTCTCAATCAAAAGTGGTTATCACTAATACACAACTGTGAAATTCTACTGACATCACTAAACGGCCATTTGTCGTAAGCCCAATATCGAAAACCAAAATTGCGCGACCTTGCTTCAATCACCCGATAGAAGGCCTTCATTTGAAGCAAAAATCATCGTTCTATCGCAATTGGTTTTTGAGCTAGAGGTTCCACCCCGTTTTCTTCTGGCCTCCTGCATCACTGTGTATTGGAACGATATAGGAGCTATGTTCAACCCCGCTGCCCATGGTCAGTTTTCGAGTCTCGAGGAAACCAAAACCAGTTCTGGGTAGCTTTTAGCCCAAATAATGGGGATCTGGTGGACTATTTTGCAAACCTGGGGGTGCCAGTAAAATGGGCAGCCCTAAGGGGACCATAGAAGACATGCCCCCTCCCCTAATATCCGAGATTCTCAAACAGTAGCCGTATGGCGTTGAATGGAAAGAAACCATTTGAAAAAACATATCTCCCAATGTTTTGGACGTTGCTGCGCCTACTACAGTTCACTTTTCTTAATTCGTTGCATTCCCCTGCCGGCAGTGCTGTTACGGAATGGACCCTGGCTCAGATGTCGCCACCGTCTGCAGTTCTGGTATAGAGGGCGCTATGATCTGCGGTCAGGCCGGCTGTCGGTACCGTTCGGCAAGGCGCGGCAATCTGAGCCGGCACCGCGCCACCATGCACCGCCGCCTGACAGCACCGCTCCGCTGCTGTGGTAAACGCTTCAGTGCCAGGGGAGGAAAAATGTCAAAACTGTCGCCAACCAGAATTCATACGACCAAAACTGTCGCACCAGGGATAAGTTGCGTGCTGGTACAAAACAACATACAAAGCTCGGAAAGTCGGTCGTAGATCTGCTCTATGCAAAGGTGTCACGGCACCTGCCCATAAAACACTACCTTAAAATAACGTAGGTCCCAGTTAGGACCCTTTCGAGGCTAATAGCCACCTAGGTCCCTGATAGGTCCTGAAGAGGCCCCCTGCCTCCTCTCCGATTAGTGATAGGTCCTGTAGAGGACCCTGCCTCCCCTCCGCTCAGTAACCTTCTAGTGGCTGTAACAGCCCATTTTAATCCATATCCTAGGAAATTTCAGCCGATACTCCAGATAGGATAAAATCCCACACCACGCTGTATATAGGTTAACTTCCCATTAGTTAAAGCTCTCTTGCCTAACCTTCAAATTCACCAGCCTTACACAAGAGCCAGTCAGTTAGCGTCTCCTCAAAATTCTCTACTGCACAAGCACTCACCCTCCCTGCCTCATTCCCTTGCTCCGCCGTTATTTAAGCTAGCCGGGCCGCGTGGGGAAAACAGCCCGACGCTCTGACGTCACGCAAACGTTCTGATGTCACACACACACTCTGACGCCACAGCCTCCAGAACTTTCTCACGCTACGCAGAAAGCGCGCGCAGCCATAAAAAACCCTATACTTGAGCGGTTTTGCACGGTATAACGTAAGTTAATATAGCCAGCCATTCTCATGGATCGCCTTATACCCCCACTTAATAGAAGCGGGGCCCCACTCACACCCTCCACCCGGGCTGCGTCTTTGCAAAGGTACCACGGTACCTGCCCCTAGGATACACTAGCATAGGCCCCAGTCAGGCTCCTTTTAGAGGCTGAGTCAGCCACCTAGGCCCCTGTTAGGTCCCGAAGAGGCACCTGCCTTCCCTCCGGCTTAAAAACCCCTTTAGTGGCTGAGTCAGCCTTTTGCATACAGTTCTAAGGCTAGGTACTTTCACTCAAGCACTCCCCAGATAGGATAAAAATCCCAAAACCAACCCTAGTTAGGTTAATTCTCCCGTTAGCCTTATTAGTAACAGTAGGCCTCCTTTTTGCTTAGATTTTCTGCTCAATTAATTCTCTAGCCCTTTCTCCCAAGAGATCTTAGCCAAGCTAAGACCACGTTTATCTACAAACCCTTAAAAGCAAACCATGGCTTCCACCACTCTGTTCCGCCCCTCCAGCCCCCGTCTGAACAAAGCCAACCTGCCAAGCGGAGCTTGGCTGGTTGGCACCTACCTTTCAACGCACCAAAATTTGGCCAAGGAATCTACCTTCAACCTGGATAAGGCCATCAGCCAGAAAGTGAAAGGTAGTTTTGAAATCATTAAACACCAAAAAGATGTCCTGATCAAAACCTCCAACCAGGAATCCACCCAAGCCCTGCTGGCCACAAAAACGTTTGGATCAAAACCAGTACTCTTTTCCATTCACCACTCCCTCAACTTCTACCGGGGCATCATCAATGCCCCGGAAGTGTCCCATCTCTCCGATGTGGACTTCGAGCATACGTTTGACTTCAAAGGTTAAAATGTGCTAGCCCTCGAGAAGCTAAACCCCAGCAAAAATGTCACACAAAAAGATCCCCGCCTTAGAGATCACCGCTTTGTCGTCACCTTCGACACAAAGTGTCGGGATGACTGCAGCCAAATTAAACTGGGCGACTGCGTCTACCCAGTAGGCCGTACTACCCATCCCTATTCGTTGCCAAATTTGTCAAAGGTACGGGCACGTAGAATCAAATTGTAAAAACCCCACCCCTCGATGCGGCAAGTGCAGTGCTAAGCACCGCACTAAAGAGTGCACCTCTAAAAGCCTCATGTGTGCTGCCTGTGGCGGCGCTCATGGGGCTGATAATCCCAAGTACCCGACCTGGCTCCGCGAGAAAGAAATAAACGTACTAGCTGAGGAAAAAAGATCCCATTCGACCTGGCCCGCAAACAAGTGCAGCAAAAAGAAAAAAGCCGCACAGTCCCAAAAAGCTGTGGTAGCAAGGCCACCACAGCAGCCCCCAGCACAGCCGGCCAGGAGCATCCCACTTTGGCACAGCCTCAGCCACCCAAAAACTCAAGCCGCCACATCCGCCCTCTAATGGAGCCACTCTTCTTGGCGCCCATCAGGCCGTCCGTCCCCCTCCCCCCACCACGTGGCGCAGTCACATTTTGGCACAGGTGGACGCCCGCTGCGGGCTGGGAGGACCTCCCGACCCGCACTAGTTCTCCGCTAGGTCTTCTGACCCAAAATCCTCCCGCCCCTCAGGCACCTAAAATCACCAGGAAGTCCTGGACACCCGCAGCAGGGTGGCAAAGCCACTCAGCTCGAGTGCTCGACAAGGCTAAATTTCCTTCACTACCTGCCCCCAAGCACTCTAAATTCACTCCCTTCCCAGGCGCCGCCAAAGGCAGGCACCGAGAAGGCCTCTAACGAGTGGCAGCCCACCCCCTCAGGGTAAAACGGCTGCCACTCAAACCAAAGTCCAAAAAGTCAATATTGCAACCCAAACTGAAACTGCTCCCCTCTCCATGGAAAGAAGCGACGCTTCTTTCCAAATCGCACCGACTACCCGCACTTGCGGATCTCAAACCGACCTCATAGGTCATTTTATGCAGTTTCAGTTCTCAAGTGAAGTCGAAACGTCAGACGACAAAAGTCAGTCTGACCACGAGCTGACCGGGACAGAGACCGACTCTGACGCCAGCAGTGCATCAGAGACAGGCTCTGCAAAAACTGTCGGTAAACATTTCCAGTGCTCCCCTCTTGGAAACCCCCAGCCCCGGCAGCTCCCCGTAGCAAGGAAATTCAGCTTTTCTAGGCACTCTACCCCCGTTTCTCCTGCCAGCGATAGCAGCAGCAGCAGGTACTCTTACAACCTTCGTAAGCGTAGATCCCCAAAGCACAAACGTTAATCCATCATGGGTTCAATTCTGCAATGGAACACAAATGGCCTTATCTGGAAATTCCCGCTTTTTTCATCAATATTTGCTGAGAGAAAACCGGCGCTAGCAGCATTACAAGAGACCCACTTTAATGATAAAGATAATGATAAATTCAAAATATCGGCTACTCTTGGTATCGCCATAACGTAATCGCTGCTATGCGTAAGGGAGGCACAGCCATCCTCATAGACAATAGCATCCCGCACAGTCACGTGCATCTGGTAACATCACTGGACTGTGTAGCTATTAGCCTGAAAATACAACACGTCCAATTGACGGTTGTTTCAATATACATATCCCCTTGCGACCCTGATCCAACGGACCGGGAACTCGCACAACTATTTAATCAAATAAAAGGGCCTTTGTTATTACTTGGAGACTTGAATGGTCACCACCCATCCTGGGGCACGCCACATCAAACCGTAGAGGTGAAATTCTATATGACGCAATAGGTTCTCAAAATTTAGTTATCCTAAATAACGGCGCACCAACCCGCCAAGCAACGCAAAGCGGGCATTCAGACTCAGCCATTGATATTTCGTGCTGCACGCCTAGAATTGCGTCACTGTTTACCTGGGATGTCGAAGACAACCCAGGCATGAGCGATCACCTCCCAATCAAAATTGATATACCCCAAGGAGCACTCGACCGCGTTGATCTTTTTACCCCTTCCTGGAGTCTAAAACGAGCGGACTGGACAAAATTTGAGGCAGAGGTCGACCTCACACTGGTCACCGAAGGCGACCCAGATTCGGCAGACATTGAACTAGTACTAAGAGCCATAAGCTCAGCAGCACAAGTAGCAATACCAAAAACCAGAGGACCTCGAAAGAAAAACGGAGCCCCATGGTGGAACGCAGGGACGGCACACGCCAAAGCTCAAATGATAAAAGCCCGTAAGGCATATGAGAGGAGAGCACACAGCCCTACTCGATGTGCCTTTTGGGCAGCAAAAGAACACTTACAAAACTCGTGCAAGCGGGTTAAAAAGGATAGTGTCAACTCTTTTGTCTCCAAATTCAACCGCTTCACTCCCATCACCCAAGTTTGGAAAACCATCAGAGCTTTCTCTGCGAAGCGACCACCCCGTGGACCCTTCCCTCAACTAAAAATAGCTGGCCAACCCATCACCGAACCTAAGGAAGTCATGGATAAATTTGCTGACCATTACGCCAGTGTTGCAGCTAATAATTCGTACAGCCAGCGTTCCAAAGACCAGGCAGAATGGTGCAAAAAGCACACATTCATCAATTATGGTAATCGAGAGTACTATAACGTACCATTTACAATGACCGAGCTAAATTACGCCATTAGCAAGTGTGGGAACACTGCAGTGGGCCCTGACGAAATTCATTACTCCTTCTTCAGGCATCTCAGCCAAACAGCACTAAAGTACCTGCTTTCGGCCATTAACAACATGTTTCTTAGCGACGCTTTCCCCACATCGTGGCGAGAGAGTATTATCATTCCCCTTCCAAAACCTGGCAAAGAAAAAACAGACCCAAAAGGATATCGCCCAATTTCGCTTACTAGCTGTGCTAGCAAGCTAGTCGACCGCATGGTAAACGTCAGACTTCACGAGATCCTCGAAAAGAAACTTGATGCTATGCAATCAGGCTTCCGGCGCGGGCGAGCCACCACTGACAATTTGGTGAAACTAGTCAGTGACATCCAGAATGGCTTCTACAAAAGCAAGTAACAATAGCCGCATTCTTAGACATTAAATCGGCGTTCGATTGCGTACAAAAAGACGCCCTTTTGTATAAATTAAGCAAGCTAGGAGTTCGCGGCCACCTTGCAAAATTCATTGAAAACTTCCTCAAGGACCGAAATTTCAAAGTCCGTTGTGGCACCACATACTCCTACCTGGCAAACCAAGACCAAGGCACACCCCAGGGTAGCGTTCTGTCTCCCACCCTCTTTCTAGTAATGATCAATGATCTCTTCGCTAAAAAGCTACCGCCTGGAATAAATTACTCCCTTTTTGCGGACGATGTCGCTATTTGGAAATCCACTGCAATAGATACCAGGCGGTATAATGAGCCAGAATTTCAACATGCAACTCCGCAGTTGCAGGATAGCTTAAACGACATCGATAATTGGTGTAGGTTAATGGGTCTATCACTCTCGGCGGAAAAATCATCAGTCGTTGTCTTTGCCAGAGCGCATTCCAGACACGACCCTCCACGGCTCCAAATCTCGGGTAAACCTATAGAATGCACCAATAGCTTCAAATTCTTGGGCGTCACCCTAGATTCCCGATTGAGTTTCAATGAGCATATCACCAAAGTCGTCTCTAGCTGTCAAAAGCGAGTCATTCTCCGCATGCTCGGCGGCACAGAGTATGGCGGGGATCGAAAGACCCTGCTTATGCTCTACAAGTCCCTGATACGGTCCACTCTCGAATATAATTCGTTCGTTTTTGACTCGACGAACAAGACCAATAAACTAAAGCTAGAGCGAGTCCAAAATGCCAGTATCCGGGCAGCCACAGGCGCGCTCTCAGAATCCCCCATCACCAGCCTGCTAACTGATAGCGGGCTATGCCCACTGCAGACAAGACGCGACGCCCAGCTTATTTCTTACTATATTAAGGTCCAATCCACCGAAAACCACCCGGCAAAACAATGTTTCGCCCATCCCAGACGAGCAAATAAAGCCACTCTACAGAAGTGGCCCCCATTTAAACACAGAGTAGCGAAAACCCTGGAAGGCCTTAATCTTACACTGCCAGCAACAATAGGCAAACCCCCCACTCTCCCGCTCTTCTGGACTCGGAAAGAGCCCAGAGTTGAATTTCTTTTCACTTCCCGTAAAGCAGACTTCTCAGAGGAAGAAGTCTCCCAGAAATTCCTAGAGTTCCGATCTTGTAACGCGGACAAGACTTTTATCTTTACAGACGGCTCTAAAATAGGCGAAAAAGTAGGCCTCAGCATCTGGGGGCAAAATATTTGCTTACAGAAAAGACTTCCGAATAACTGCTCTATCTTCACAGCCGAGGCTGTTGCCATCCTAGATGCATTAGCCATAATCAGAACCCAAAATATCAGCTCAGCCGTCATCTGTTCAGACTCTAAATCTGTCCTGCAGGCCGTCAGCAACGTAGTCAACCCCAGCCACCACGTTATAGCAGATATTCAGAAAGGTATCGATGATATCCCTGATGTCTCTTTTCTTTGGATCCCGGGCCACTGCAAAATTCAAGGGAATGAAAAGGCCGATGAGCAGGCAAAAAAGTCCCTAGAACTTAGAGAGATCGCACACTTAATGTGGTCTGGAGATGATAGCAAAGCTCACCTCCAGGACAGTATCCGGAAGCAAATTCAAAATAACTGGACCACAAACCACAGCGCCCACCTATTCTATATCAAGCCTAACATCGGCTGCTGGCCCAGTTCCAACCAAAAGAGTCGCCGGCGCGAGGTTATTCTAACCAGACTCAGAAATGGACACACAAAATTAAATGCCTATTAGAACGAGGGTACCTGTGCTACCTGCGACGCAATGGAGAATCCCTATCACATTCTCATCAATTGTCCCCAGCACAATACCCATCGGCAACCCATGCTAGATTACTGCCGAATCCAAAACATCCCTGTAGACCTAAAAACTCTGCTCGGTAACGACCATCCTGAGCTACTTGAAAAACTCTTTACATTTCTAAAGGACTCTGGGCTAGAGTCGGAAGGACTCGGGCCCAAAGTCGAGTTTCTTTTCACCATACGCAAAGACAACCTCACCACAGAGGAGATCTCCCAGAAATTCTTAGAGTTCCAGTCTAACAACACTGACAAAACCTTCATTTTCACCGACGGCTCTAAAATAGGCGAAAAAGTAGGCCTCGGCATCTGGGGGCAAAATATTTGCCTCCAAAAACGACTTCCGGACAACTGCTCAATCTTTACTGCCGAGGCTGTTGCCATTCTAGATACACTAGTCCTGATTAGAACCCTAAATATTAATTCAGCCGTCATCTGTTCAGACTAAATCTGTTTTGCAAGCTATCACTAACGTCGTCAACCCCAGCCATCACGTAGTAGCAGACATCCAGAAGGGTATCGACGATATCCCAGATGTCTCCTTTCTTTGGATCCCAGGCCACTGCAAAATTCTCGGAAATGAAAAAGCCGACAAACAGGTCAAAAAGTCTCTAGAACTCACAGAGGTCGCACCTCTCAAATGGTCCGGAGACGATAGAAAAGCTCTCCTCCAGAACCATATCCGGAAGTACATCCAAAATGACTGGACCACTAACCACAGCGCCCATTTATTCCATATAAAGCCTAACATCGGCTACTGGCCCAGCTCCAACCAAAACAGTCGTCGGCGTGAGGTCATCCTGACCAGACTCAGAAGCGGACACACCAAATTAAATGCCTATGGGCGTGCAAGTACCTGTGGTACCTGCTCTGCCATGGAAAATCCCTACCATATCCTCATCGACTGTCCCCAGCACGACGCCCATAGGCAGCTCATGCTAAATTATTGCCGCATCAGAAACATCCCAGTAAACCTTTCCACTCTTCTCGGCAATGATCACCCTGAGCTGCTGGACAAGCTCTTTACATTCCTGAAGGCTTCTAGGCTCGAGAGCTTTATCTGAACGCCTATGGTGGCAGGCATGAAAAATACCTGCATCCGAATAGCACCCCTCATATTAGAAATAACAATTACACTATAAACGTCCCTCTGACAAATTTAAACAATAGGTGCTTCAAACTAGGCTTTAACTGTCTGGTCCTAAGGTATGGTAGACTCAGAATAGATATGCCCAGATATGCACAGGATGCTCACTGCCCCGGGAGACGGCAGTGATGAGCCAGGGGCGGCATTTATCAGTCAAGGGCGGCAGTTATCAGCCAGGGGGCCGCAGTTAACAAACAGGGGCGGCAGTGATCAGCCAGGGGCGGCAGTGATCAGCCAAGGACGGAAGTTATCAGGCAGGGGGCGGTAGTGATCTGCCAGGGGGCGGAATTTATCAGCCAGGGGCGGCAGTGGTCAGCCAGGGGCGGCAGTTAACAGCCAAGGGGCAGCAGTTATCAGTCAAGGGGTGGCAGTGATCAGCCAGGGGCAACAGTTATCAGCCAAGAGCCGGAAGTTTTCAGTCAGGGGGCGGCAATGATCAGCCAGGGGGCGGTAGTGGTCACCCAGGGGCGGCAGTTAGCAGCCAAGGGGCGCCAGTGATCAGTCAAGGGGCGGCAGTAGTCAGCCAGGGGCGGCAGCGATCAGCTAAGGGGGAGGCAGTTATCAGCTAAGGGGCGGAAGTTATCAGTCAGGGGGCGCCAGTGATCAGCGAGGGGGCGGTAGTGATCAGTCAGGGGGCGGCAGTTATCAGTCAGTGGGCGGCAGCGATCTGCCAAGGGGCGGCCTTGATTTGCCAGGGGGCGGCAGTTATCCTCCAGGGGAGGCAGTCATCCGCCAGGGGCGGCAGTTAGCAGTCAAAGAGTGGCAGTTATCAGTCAGGGGGCGGCAATGATCAGCCAGGTGGCGGCAGTGGTGAACGAGGGGCTGCAGTGATCAGCCGGGGACGGCAATGATGATTCGGTGGGTGACAGTGACTAACCAGGAGGGGCAAGTAAATAGGTGTTGAAGTAAACCGGGGTGTTTAGCCAGGGTCGGCATGAATCAAGGCGGCAGTGATAAACCAGGGGTGTCAGTGATCAGCCAGCTGATCAGTGATGAACAAAATGCGGCAGTAATCATCCAGAGGGGGGTAGCAGTGATCAATTATTGGCGACAGTGATCAGGCGGGGACGGCAGTGATGTGGCGTCATAGATCAGGGGGAAAGGATAAGTCAGGTGGGATTGATTAGGTAGAGATGGAACCAATCAGAGTGGAAGTAATGAACCCGGGACGGGTAAAACTTGACAGGGGCGGCACGAATCAGGGTGGCAGTAGTGAGATAGGGTGACACTCTTCAGGGTAGCGGTGATATGCCAGGGGCGGCACATGTATTGGGGGTGCTCAGCACATGATTGGGGGTGCTCGGGCACCCCTAAAGAGATAGAAATGTACACCCCTGGCACCAGGTTGATAAAATTCACACCACTTGGTGCTGTCTCCAAGGGCACTCGCACCGACGAGATCTCGTCGAAAATGCCATACTTTGCACACTGGCCTCACAGCCGCTTACCAGGTGGATGTGAATGGAAGTCAGATGGCTGAAAATGTCTGCAACAGACAGCATCATTTGAGCCTATCTTCTTCCAAATTCTCAGTTTTTTTTAATTTTTTTTATAACCCCCTCAGGCCAGTAGGCGAGGAAAAACCTGTTGCGCACCGACCTTCAAAGGCAAAGAAAGGAAGCTCATGATTTATCAAGATATATTTTCCGCATCTTCATTGTCCGGCCAGATGTCCTGTCAAGAAAAGAAAGAAAGAAAGAAGAAAAAATCACGTTATACTCACTTATGGTGATCTCTAGGAGAAATGGAGTTACTTTCAGATGATGATGAGATGAGAGTGACTTTAGATGTGAGCATGCTTTTTTGGGAAAACCACAGTGCAGACTAGCACCGGTTCTGATTTTTTTATGATGATGAGGTGAGAGTGACTGAAGATGAGAGCATGATATTTGTCTGTCAAGCGTGGAAACATCGCAGAGCCACTTGACCCCGGGTGCTGAACCACAGACTGGTTTAATATACGTTATTAATAACGTGTTTTTTAACCTGGTTTAGATGAAACAGCCTAGCTCTTACAATTTATTTTATTCGTTGTAACAAAATTATTAACACTACAAATCTAGAGAAGCGATTCGCCACGGAATGAAACACGCATACCTAGTTCGGCTACCACAGGGACAAGAGGAGATACGAAAAGATCTGGTCTATTGGTTGACATACAAATCCAACAGTTTCTTTTTTATGATATTTTTTATTACTGTTTTGCTAGCTGGCACATCTTCAACTACTTGAAATTGATTGATGAAAATGGAATTCCACAATTTAGGGCCAAGGCAGGGAGTAGTGAACAAACGATAATTTCTATTAGAAAATGGTTGTTCAAGAATCACATTATGCCGAGTCTCATGATGATTGATTTCTCTTATTTTGAACATACTGCAGAGTGAATGAGGAAGCGAGCCTGTAAGAAATTTGTGTACTAGAAGAAGCATTTGAGATTTTGCTATATCACTAATTTTCAAAACTTTAAATTTGACAAAATATGGTTCAGAACTATGTGGTAGATTAACATTTGCAATAAGTCTGACCGCTCTTTTCTGTAACACAATTAAACGGTTCAACTGTGATGAGTAATTTACCCCCCAAGCTAGACAGCAATAATTTAAATGAGAATGAACCAAGGAGTTGTAAAGAAGCAGAGCTACTTTTTCGTTAATGAAGTATCTAATCCTATGAATAATCCCAATGCATCGACTAATTTTGGTACAAACATAGTTGATATGAGCATTAAATTTTAGTTGTTGATCAAAAATAACTCCTAAATATTTAACTTCGTTTTTCTCTTGTATTTCCCGATTGTCCAATGATATTTTTAGCCGTAGCTCACTTTGAAATGGAGAGTAATGCTGGCTGAAAGTTTTATCAGCATTAAGGGAAAGATAATTAGCGGAAAACCAATCAGACACGTTCCGAAGAGCAAGATTAACAACTTGTTGCAAGATTTCTGGGTCTTTGTTTTTAAACAATAGGGCAGTATCGTCGGCATAAAGAAGACAGGTCATATTTTCATTTATCAACGGCAAATCATTTATATATAACAGAAATAGAATCGGTCCCAAAATAGACCCTTGTGGTACACCAATAGTAGTATTCTTAAATTGAGATATTTCATTATGAATTTTTACACACTGTTTTCTATTTGTCAAATAAGAAGTTAACATATCATTCGCTTTATTTCTCATGCCATACCTTCCAATTTTCTTTAGTAGAATTTCAATGTCTACAGTATCAAAAGCTTTCTTAAGGTCAATAAAAACACTAAGAACATGTTCCCCATTTTCGAACCCCGAAGTTACATAGTCTTGTAGCATAATAATAGGCATGTACGTTGATCTATTTTTTTGGAACCCAAACTGGTTTTGTAAATAATTGAATTGGCAACTAGGTGCTCCATTAGCCGGGTAAACAGGAGTTTTTCCAAAATTTTTGGCAGCACTGGTAATATACTAATAGGTCTATAATTTGTCAACTGTGATCTGTCACCTGTTTTGAATATAGGTTTAATTTCAGCAACTTTCAGACAATCAGGAAATACTGCATTCTCCAAACAAGCATTATAAAATTGGTTCAGGTAGGAAATGATACTTTTATATGTTTTTTTTTCAATAATTTGGTATTAATTCCATCGACACCTGCCCCTACATCTTTCAAATTTTGTACAATAGAGTCGATTTCTTCCTCATTTGTTGCATATAGATGAAGCTCCTGTTCACAGTATGGTACCTGAATTATAGGGTCAAGAGCAGAGGGATGTATTTTTTGTTTTAGCTCCAGACCTATAGTAGAAAAGAAGTTGTTGAAGGCTTCCGCTAGATTTCTACTTCCACTTGTCTTAAACCCTTCGGTGTCATAAACTGTTTCTGGTAGGCTACTATTTTCGCTTGATGCATTTCTTAGTTCATTTATTGTTTTCCAGGTTTTTTTCGAATCGTTTTTTACTTTGTCAAATTCAAATGCGTAATAGTTTTATTTCGCTTTATGAATCACCTGAACCAAAACATTTCTGTACCTCTTGAATTTCTTTAGGTCATTGTCGTCCTTACTTTTGAGTGATTTGATGTAGAGTTCATTTTTTAAGTTAATGGAGGCCAGGATGCCAGGTGAAATCCAAGGTTTTCTTGGATGGGTCTTACGATTACAATTATGTTTATAAGAGAATTTCACTATACCTTTCTGATAACAATCTATTGTTTTGTCACCTATAATGTTCGCATCTGTCTCACCTTCGAGGCAGTGTAACTCGATCCTCAAAAAATCATTCATTTCATTAATTTTTCTATAGTCAAAGCAAGTCATTTGAGTAGGTGTAGCAATTTGCGGCACGCATTCCTTTGCAATTATCATAACAGGAAAATGATCCGCAATATCACTCAACACAATCCCTGACAGTTTTATGGACGGTAACTCATTTGTAAATATGTTATCTAAAAGCGTATTTGAGTTTCCTGAATGTCTGGTCGTTTTTGAAATTGTAGGAAGAAAACCATACGAGCACATGGTCCAGAAAAAAACTTTTAACGTAGGAATCATTTTCCAATGACAAAAGATCAAAATTGAAGTCACCAGTAATATATGTAATTTTATTAAGTTTAGCGAGCCATTCCAAAGCCGAAATCAATTCTTCAATAAACTTGTACTTATCTGAATTAGGTGCTCTATATATTTGACAAACTACAAATGTTCTGCTTTTGCACAGTTTGGCAACTGCACATACAACATCAGCAGTCGTAAATGGAAGAGGATACAATTGCTCGGGCTTTAGATTTGTTTTTATATACAAGCCGGACCCACCTCCCCTTCTGTCTTCCCTGTGACAAAAGAAAGCAGAGAAAGACGAGATACCAAAATATATTTCGAGTTTACTATCAATCCAAGTTTCAGAGATTGACAAAATGCTCCAAGGGACTGAAGTTTGTTGAAGAAAATCAATGATATGGTCAAATTTATTCAAAATTGATCTAGAATTCAAATGCAAAATGAGTAGGGCTTTCTCTTTATGATTTTCTAAATATTTAAGAGCCGTGGGCTGATAATATGAACATGTATTTTTTACTCTTTCGAAATCTTCATGGTAATCTAGATTTTCATCTTCATCTGATGTTTCAAAAGGATTAAAGCTTAAATTATCAAGAAAAATGTTTGTTTTAACATTCTGAAGCATCCAGTACCAACCAAAAACCTAAAAAAAGTAGGACAAATCCAGAAATTTAGAAATAGTAAGAAGTTTCAAAAATGAAATTTGGACTTCAGGAAGACAGAAGCAGTAAACACTAAACAAAGGCGAAAGGGTGTTTCCCCAGGAGTCCAGAGAACTTATATGTTCATATAATCATCTTAATTAAACTAGTTAATAATACAGCTTTAAGAAGAAATTACAATTCTGGAAGTTATACTTCTAGGATATCATCCATGATCTCTAAACATGTCTGAACGCAAGGAATCCTAGCACATGTCTGGTACAGCGCCACCTACAATAGTTGAATCACAAAGTGCATGCCGTGCGGAGAATCTACTGTTAGTTTTGTAACACTGCGCGGGTGTGAGTAAACAGTGGCATTCAAAGTTGTTGATAAATTCCTAGCTAGATTCGCGTTGAAAAAATAATAAATATATTTCCAAACTACTAATTGTGCCAAAAGAAGTATACTTGTTGTGCCAAAAGAAGAAACTAATTGTGCCAAAAGAAGAATATTTTCACTAGCCAAGTTCTGTCGCCATAGGCGTAGGAATGTCCAGAATATTGGGGGGGGCGGGGCCAGCGGGCATTTTGAAGTCATTTCTTTCCAGTCAACGCACTAGGCGATCCTGTTCTCAAGATAAATAAATGACAAGGATAACGATGTATCGAGATGTGACTTTAGTACCCGAAAAATATCTTTACTGAATACAGAGTCAGCTGTCACCAGGTCCGGAATACTGTCATCGCGACCTGCCATAGTTTGAAATAGCACATAAAAAACATGTTGAAAGTATTGTCAGATATTTTCAACGAAGCTCAGACACTATCATTATTGTAATTTAAAACGCAGCAGACAATGACTTGCAAGAATTCGAATTACCACAGCATACGTCAAAATGATAAATCTCTATAAAACATTAAGGGGAAGACGAAGAAATTCTACAAAATTCCACTCTTAATATACTGAAGCTTCCAATCATGGTGAGAATGTTCATATACAGAATTTGACTTCAGATAAGTCATCCAACATATCCAAAATAATGGGTTCGCCATTCGAGCAGAATGGACCTCAAACGTCATAACTCCACTTTCAGACGTTAACACGCTCAATAAATGTTAACCCGCATCTGAGACAATTTGACGTCTGCGTGAACAGATTCAACTAATAAATATCATCATCATCTAAATTCATTAAAGGCCAAATACTTCAAAACTATCGAAAATTTCAATTCGGTTAAATGCACCTAACAATAGAGCAATCACAAAAGTGGTCCGACTGCGCTGTACACACACGCCCCTAACTAGACGATATAGGTCCCTCCCCAGTGAGGTGACCTCCGAATTTTTAATCGAACAGTAACCCAACCTCCTTCAGAACAGCTGCAGTCTGTTCTCCAGAGTCGCCCCACCCTGCAATCCATAAGGGATGCGCGAGCCCGAATGAGAACCACCTCCTCCTGGGTTGTGCGCTCGCGACTTTCGTTCTCAAACTGGGCTTACTGTCGAAAAAAATTGGATCGCATGGAGTACTTCGCTGTAATACATTATTACGTATCAGCCTCCCGGCCCCAGGTGCCTCTTGCTATCCTGAGTTAGTGTGACAATCCTCAGTCCCTCATAAGAAAATGACCACGACCTCAGCTATTTAATGCTCTCTCCTTTCCTACTTGAGCAGTTACGGTGCATTTACGTTATCTTGACATCACAGTTTCTCAGCAAATCCTTTGAGCACAATCTTTCTTCTCATTTTTTTAATACATCTTTAAGCACGATCTCTGATATCACCTTTTAATCTATCCCACTTCTGACACCAGTATGAGAACTTTATTTTGTTCGGGATATGCTGGAGATTTATCTTTTGGCCCTGTACGCTGTTATCTCTTCACGCGTTCTCACCATTTAGCTTTATTTCTGGTTTTGCGTTCTATGTCATTATATTTGCACAAAACTCCGTCCGGGCAGATCGACATTATAGTTAAGTCAAGTCAATATTACACATGTATTATCAATACCAGCAAAACTCAGTAATAAGTACCTAATGTCGGAAAAGTGCAAGACCCAACTCGTCAGGTAAACCAGAAACATAGTAACACAGAGAAAATAAGAAGACGCTGCAAAAGTACAGTCAACCTTGCCAGATACTCAAAGAGAGTATTGACACTGATAGGACTCACCTACATGATGGCGTCTAAAAAAACAAACACTGTCCACAGTCGCACTAGCGTGCGTAACCGCGCGCCCAGAGAGAGGGCATACTGAGCCGCGCGCGAGAGTCTTGCGTGTGTGCGTCTGCGTCCCTCTATATGTCCGTATCCACCAAGCCGCGGTCGGGGGCTGCCTTATATCAGCCGTGGCCCGCCGTGAAAGTGCGGCTGGCGCCCTCGCGAAACAAAATTATCACAGCGCCGCGACCGTTAGAGACGCGAGCCGCCGGCTAGCGAGAGCTCGGTCTCGCGCGCAGCCGGCACTCCCCTCTGGCCGCTCCCCAACCCAGGGTAGTAGAGCCCCAGCCCCCCACACCCGGGCGAGGAGATGCTGACGTAACACTTTCAGTGGCGAGGTTGGGGCGAGCCTACCTGCGGGCAGGCCAAAGGAACTCAGATGAATGAAAATAAATTTGATTTTACATTCAATGGGCTTGAAATCTCTGGTTGGGTGGTTCAACTAGACACTACAAGGAGCCATGATCCGAACATATCGAACATATCCCACGAATATATACTTAACCTATACACGTATATATATATATATATATATATATATATATATATATCCAGATGCCACATTTCTCCCTTCACCCTTCCCCAAATGCGCCATGACCAGGGAAAAATCATGAATGACCTATATTTCCTGAAATCATATTAAACTAAATGAAATGTCACCGGTTTAGAAGGAAGACACGGGCGTTTTGTCCCCCTCCCCCCGCCTGAATGTGATAGCCACCACCCCCACCACCACCTGCAGGTGATGGTGATAAAATGCAAAGAAACAGATAGCGACCCAATTGTCTTGTTTCCCCATTTTCCCTCTCCCTGGGTCCGCCTATGACCAATGAACAATCATGAAAGATCTAAGTTTTCCAAAATCTTGTGCAACTATTGTGACATTTCACCGGTATGGAAGTAGGACATGACAGGATTTCCCCCTCCACTGGATCCGCCCCTGCAGGTAATAGTGATAAAATGCAAAGAAACAGATAATCATCTGTTTTTTATAAATTAGGCCGTTGACGGCATAATTTTCTTTGGAGGGGGCTTTCCCTGATTTTCGATCATTCCACGAGTTCCCCCTCCCCCTCCACTTTCAACGCCCATGGACATATGCGCATCAGTAACTACATGATTATAAAATCCCTATAACCTTGCTTAGAACCAACTAACCCTTTCCACTTGCATTTGGTTAGCAAATCATATGTCACTTGCATAGGACTAGCAAATCCTATGCACCTTGGCCCCATATGATGAATCCTATGCGACTTGCATAGGACTAGCAAATCCTATGCATCTTAGTCCTATGCGATTTGTATAGGAATCTTTTACAATCCTATACGAATCTGAAAATCCTATAGTACTTTTTGACTAGGGGTAAACGCTCCAGTGCCCTGCCCTTGCCTCTGGTCGGTGTGGTAAACGCTCCAGTGCCCTACCCTTGCCTCTGTTCGGTGTGGTAAACGCTCCAGTGCCCTACCCTTGCCTCTGGTCGGTGTGGTAAACACTCCAGTGCCCTGCCTTGCCTCTGGTCGGTGTGGTAAAGGCTCCAGTGCCCTACCCTTTCCTATGGTCGGTGTGGTAAACACTCCAGTGCCCTGCTCTTGCCTCTGGTCGGTGTGGTAAACACTCCAGTGCCCTGCCTTGCCTCTGGTCGGTGTGGTAATGGCTCCAGTGCCCTACCCTTTCCTATGGTCGGTGTGGTAAACGCTCCAGTGCCCTACCCTTGCCTCTGGTCGGTGTGGTAAACACTCCAGTGCCCTGCCTTGCCTCTGGTTGGTGTGGTAAAGGCTCCAGTGCCCTACCCTTGCCTCTGGTCGGTGTGGTAAACACTCCAGTGCCCTGTCCTTGCCTCTGGTCGCTGTGGTAAAGGCTCCAGTGCCCTACCCTTGCATCTGGTCGGTGTGGTAAACACCCAGTGCCCTGTCCTTGCCTCTGGTCGCTGTGGTAAAGGCTCCAGTGCCCTACCCTTGCCTCTGGTCGGTGTGGTAAACACTCCAGTGCCCTGCCTTGCCTCTGGTCGGTGTGGTAAAGGCTCCAGTGCCCTACCCTTGCCTCTGGTCGGTGTGGTAAACACTCCAGTGCCCTGCCTTGCCTCTGGTCGGTGTGGTAAACACTCCAGTGCCCTGTCCTTGCCTCTGGTCGCTGTGGTAAAGGCTCCAGTGCCCTGCTCTTGCCTCTGGTCGGTGTGGTAAACACTCCAGTGCCCTACCCTTGCCTCTGGTCGGTGTGGTAAACACTCCAGTGCCCTGTCCTTGCCTCTGGTCGGTGTGGTAAAGGCTCCAGTGCCCTACCCTTGCCTCTGGTCGGTGTGGTAAACACTCCAGTGCCCTGTCCTTGCCTCTGGTCGCTGTGGTAAAGGCTCCAGTGCCCTACCCTTGCCTCTGGTCGGTGTGGTTAACACTCCAGTGCCCTGTTCTTGCCTCTGGTCGGTGTGATAAACACTTCAGTGCCCTGTCCTTGCCTCTGGTCGGTGTGGTAAAGGCTCCAGTGCCCTACCCTTGCCTCCGGTCGGCACTTTTACCAAAGTCTCATCACATATATGGGCAATGGTTACACCTCGAGAAATGATAAAAATATTACCGTTGAATATGTAAGTAGAAATGGTAGACGGGACGTTCTTGTCAGCTTGCCCCTGCTATAGCATGCCTTCCCCGCTACCCGGCTAGGGACTGTCTGGGTCGATTTCTGAGTGGTGGGGTGAGGGCCTATTCAGTGCACTCGCAGCCGCTGCGCTGGGTGGCGCGATGTTTGGATATGGTTGACTGCAGCGTCGGTGTCTGTGACAGGTTCGACGTTCGTGACCAAGCACGAGTACGAGAACCACCGGCGGGCGGCCCACGCCGCCGGCTACCGCTGCGGGTCCTGCGGCCGCACCTTCGGCCGCCGCGCCCTCATGACCCGCCACAGCTACATCCACGCCGAGAGCAAGCCGTTCGGCTGCAGCCGCTGTCACCAGTACACCACCGCCAGCCGCTCCAACCTGCGCCGACACCTGCAGGTGTGCCGGCGGCCGCGGCCCGCACCCCGGCCACAGCCGCCAGCACAGCCGGCGCGACCGCTCTTCCAGGCGTCCATTCACATCTCCTGCTCGCCGTACGGGCCTGCGGCGGGCGGGCCGCCGCCGCCGCCCTGGTTCGGCTGGACGGTGCCGACATCTGGCGATGAGTTCTCTCGGGGGCCGCTGCTGGCCCAGCACCCGGTGTTGTATAGCTCGCTGCCACCCCGTGCAGAGCAGAGCGCGCTGAGCAGTGCAGCCGCTGCCAGTCGACGGCAGCCGGCTGGGGAGGTCAATGTGACCAGTGCGTCGAGCCCGCCGGCTCAGCGGCGGCCGGCCCCTGCCAGAAGGTACCGCTCCTTTTACATGGACGACATTCTGTCTCCAGACGTCTGTGAAGAACATACTTCATAGTCAATCTCTTAGTCAGTGCGTACACCAGCTAGTCACCAGCAGGTCTCATTGATGGGTACCAAATGGTAGCACAGAGCGTGCGGTAAAACATTTTCGGATACTGGGAAGGTACATAGGCGGATCCAGGATCTTCTATTAGGGGGGGGACATGGTCGGGGGCACCAAAGTATGATCAGGTGAGAGCCAAATATTATCGTACGGGCACCGATAATTTCTTCCGGGGGTAGGGGGGAGAGCAGAGGGCGGGAGCAGCATTTCAGCAGGCACCAAGCGTCGATGCCAACTTAGCATTAATTTGGTCCGGCGCCGGATCAAATGACGCTGGCAGAGGGCTGGCTGTGTCTGGCGAAAATGATCCCGCAGAAGCCCGGGCGCAGGCCGATTTTGTAGAACGGAATCGTGTAAGATTGTCATGTTGTGTACGTATTAGCATTGTAACCGTAACGTTATCGTCACATGCTATAAATGATACAAATCATTTTGATGAACCATTAACTCAGATTTTTAAGGGGGAAGCAGACCCAGTAGACATGAACCAGTACAGGACAATAGTAAAGCGTTTACATACCAGTCAATTTCGGACTTTAGACCACCACTGGTTCTGCCAACCGGTCGAATGCCCGATCACGACGCTTGGTCCGGCTACGTCCGAGAAGCCGGCTCTCAGCCCGCCCACTCGTGGCACGGATTTAAGGCCACGTATGTCTATGGATGGAAAGGCGTGGGATATAAGCAGCCCATTCTAAGCCCACCCAAATTGTTAGCTGGGCACTTGTCCCTTGGATCCGCCTATGAAAAGGTTAACGCAAACCTTTATTGATCTCGTCATAACCTAGTCACATGAAAATTTGAAATTATATTTAGGAAGTAGTGCACTGAGGCGTGTATTTTTTTACATTATCACATTACTGAGGTCAATATCACTGCCTAATGGTGCCTTACAAAGTGCTTTCTGGAACACTTTTCCATCCGGTTGCTTGGTGTTGTTTCTTTAAGCGACCCTGATGTCGCTTCATGAAAGGAGAAAATAATATTGAGGCAACTTTAGTGCAGTGTTTTTTTTCTCGTCACTACTAAGCTCAACGTCACTGCCTAATGGTGCCTTACAGAGTGCTTTCTGGGATATTTGTGCATCCGGTTGCTTGCAGTGTTGTTTGTGAAGTGTCCCTGGTGTAATGATTCCATACGACTCCACTGGAACAGTGCACAGAGCCTCCAGACCACCCAAACATGAATAAAGATGTGTAATTCTAATGAAACGTCGGCAGCCCAGTGGAGCCGGTGACCAGCCAGCGTTTCTGTGGCCGGCATCAGATCTAGTACAGGCCAATCAATCCAAAGTTCCGTCTATTTCAAATATGACACACAGCTCTGGGACGTCTGGTGCATACAGCATATGAAAGCCACGAACATTGGACGAGTCCACCGCGCCACTGACCTATATCCGCCCCAACGCTCCGAGAGGACAGTCGCCTGTACCTGGGGTGGGCAGATACAACGCCCGCACTGCTGGTCGTGGCATCCCCTGGGCTCCACCCAGGTGCCGTGTCCGACTCCTCGGAGTAACAACACAGCTGCCCTACACAACTCGTCTGTTATAGACAAACATCCGTACCGCACCAGGATGCTACCACGCCGCTGCTACCGACCTACACGCTGCAATAGTTTGCACCCGACACTCACGCACAATCACACCTACAAATAAGCGATGAACTGAGCAAGTACGTGGGGAGAATCCAGAACTAATCCATTGTATGGAGACAAAAAAGGTTGCATCTCCTAGCGCTGAAATAAGAGCAGATGCGGGCAGCACTGGGACACTGATACACTGGACTGTTTACAGCCAGTTACGGACTAGACTCACTGCGCGTGCGCCGGATCAAAGAATACGGTAGCACTCGGCGCGAACACATCTCAAAATCGGGCGACGGCTCAGCGGCCTGAAATTCCGCATCAATGCCCCCTCTCCTAGTTACCTCAAATTCTATACTTTATCAAGTGCAGGAATAACGTTTGCAAACACCAAGGAAAACCAGAGCCGGTCATGTCCTTGCCTGTCACCTGGGGATAAAGCAGCATGTGGGAACAAGATGGGCGGCATAGTCCTGGACAGCACAGGCAAATCTCGGACTCCACTTGGAGAGGGGGCCCAAAAGGCCGATATCTCGCTGAGCGAGAGGGAGGGGCAGGGCACGGGATGCGCTCCCTTGGTACAGAGCACCGTGGGCCGCGGTGGGCGGAACGTGGGAGGAGGGCGAGGGGACGGGATGCGCTCCCTTGGTACAGAGCACAGTGGGCCGCGGTGGGCGGAACGTGGAAGTTCCAGCGATGGGTGACAAAGCGGTTTTCGCCCCATTCTGCATAATTTCGGCTTTGTCGCAGTATTATGGAAAATTGGTTGGTGTTATTTACACATTTCGCAGTTTTTAGCCTATATTCGGTCTGTGTGCAAATAGTTTCTGGGAAGTGACCATTTCTCCGATTCAGTATCACAGATAGAGATCTCGGATTTTGCTCAGGAGGGTTTCCATTAGGTCGTGCCTCCGCGTCAGTACAAGAGCCGCTTGAAACAGAACGGCTCTCGGCAGGGCGGCCCCAGCTGATTCAAAAGCCGGCTCGTAGGCCTCTATCCACTGATTAGATGCCTTTTAAGGCGTTTAGCTGTTGATTTCCGGCGAATTTGCGCTCAACATGGGCGTCCGTATATTGGGGCAGCGCGTCACAGAAGAGCTCAGGGCACACGGTGATGCCTGGCTCCGTTCCTGGACATGCCCACTGGCTCTCCGGGTGGGCTATTGCAGAGTACACGCCATCGAGAAATAGCCACCTTCGCCCAATCAGCCTCAAGTCACCGTTGACGAATACATGACGTTATTGCTGGTTTCACCTTCAGACTAAGTTAACCGTCTTACGAGAGAATGTCTAATTCTGTGCACTCCATTTCGTTAAATATACAAACTTGGATTTGAAAAAGCAAACGGCAGCGTAACATACAATCAACGGTAAGTGGCACTGAGGCACTCAGCCGAGCTAAGTGGCACTGAGGCACTCAGCCGAACTAAGTGGCACTGAGGCACTCAGCCGAACTCCAACCCAAACATTTCGCACCTGCGCATTATTTTGTAAATTCCGCGATAAATATGCCCTTTGTTGAGGGTCAGCCACTCCTCGATACCGCAGCCTGACGTAGGTGCCCGACGTCTTCTTATCTAGTTATCTTAGCGCACGCACGCACCCACGCACAAATGTTCTACCCGACCAGCGACCGCGCAGAGGGAAAGGCGACCGGTAACTCACTGACCGAGATGTCTAGAAACGAATATGAACGGCGTGGGCCATCGCCTCTGCACCCGTGAATTTCCTTAACCAGATTTATCTGTCCCGAGATATTGTATAAAGCAAACAGAATCCCCGATGCAAGACAACAAATACAAACGCGAAATTTCAGCGGGTTCACTTTTGTAGCGATGAGCGAAGTACCACTCGACTCTGCTATATATTTTCTAATGTTTGTTTTTTTACTAGTGCGAGGAGGTTAGATTCCATAAAACCATTGACATGAATGGAAAAGTCCAGTTACCCAGTTTATGGGGGCCTCTAAGATACAGCAACATACGCGTCAGTGGCGTTATAAGTCCAGTTTCAGTAAACTCACTGAAATTCTGCCAGGAGCGCAGGAAATTTCGTCACGTTGGCCTCCTCGTCGGAATACATCTCTCGATACGGGTGCGTGCCATGGATTCCTTAAGTCTGGGGACCGCAGTTGCCTTAGGGCAAAAAATGCACAAACTTGACTGAAAAACCCCAATCATACCCCCCACAAAGGTATTGCAATGTACTCTTTTTGGCGCTTGTTACATTTGCTGTTGACGTCAGCATCCACTACCGACAGCAGCCCACTATAGCAATAAGCCCTACTTCTCGGCAACAGAGGTCCAGCGAAGTCCAGTGCAAAGGTCAAGAGAGATCACCACGAAGTAAGCGCTCACAGGAATTGCCTAACAGTTCAAATCATTAGATAAGTCACGGGCGAGGGGGGGCTACTGACGGGTCTCTCTGGGCTCTCCAGTACTGCCACAAGCAGCCAGGGGGGCTACTGACGGGTCTCCGGTACTGCCACAATCACCTCTCTGGGCCCTCCAGTACTGCCACAAGCAGCCAGGGGGGGCTACTGACTGGTCTCTCTGGGCCCTCCAGTACTGGAAGGCCCACGTACTGAGCACTTGCCACCACTTAGTAAAAATATCACCTCGTGATGCATCTCACAACACAAACAAACGCCAAACGAACTGAAATAAAAATCTACGATCAAGGTCCAAAAGAACGCCACCAACACCTGTTCAAACAAGAGACTCGGGCGAAAGACCCTGTGTGCAAGCGAATACACCTATTACTGACACTGGACCGGGGTGACCTGAACACTGTACTATTTCAACATCACACCACAAATCCAAGAGCTGCCTTAGAAATCACCACCTACCTCCAACCAATCCACACAAGTACAATCTACCGCCTGCTGCAACGCTGACTACCATCTGCAATAAACCTACCGCCTCCTGCTACAAATCTATCCTTCTCTCATGAGCGTGAGTCGACGACTTTCCCCCACTTCTGGGGCATGTTTGGGACCACAGGCTTTGACTCAGCCGAAGAGACTCCCTAGGACGGCACAAAAGGATCCAGCGACCAGGGCCGGCAGCGCTCGCAACCCGCACAGGTGACTAGAAAAACGCAAACAACACATCCAGTCAACCGCACTGCTCTTATATCACAGCGCGCACTCTCAGTTACCGAGGTTCCCGCTGATGCGCCTCCTAGTCAACGATAAAACGCCCTGAGCCGCACCGCAGCTCCACCACCAGACGTGGCCCTCCCAAGCATACTCTCACAAGCACAAGTTTCTGTTATCCAACAAAGGTCAAGCTTCTGTTTACGCACATCATCCACCGGTCGGCGTCGCTAGTTTTTCTTGCGCAGCTGGGCGGCCATTTTCAGCACGTTTGGCGCGAAATTCTGCGGCTCGGGCTGAAGCCTGACGCCGGGCACGGTGAATATGCTGGTGGTGTCGGCCAGCGCGCCCAGCTGCGAGGACAGCGCGCCAAAGTAGCGGTGCCGGCGCGCCGTTTCTGCCGATATTCGCTTCTCTGGGATCACCTGACGACGACAAAGAGAACTGACGACCTTCTCTGGCCATGATAACGCACACGAAGAGCGCTGGAGTTACTGAGCTTGAATATTTAGAGGAGGAAAACATGATAGCAGCACACTATGCAGTTTTCGAACACTTCGTACTTCGCCGCAAAAGAAAATGACCTCGGCCTGCGGCCTCGGCAGGTGCCGCTCTGGCGCAGGAGAAGCCGGTGACAATGTACGTTAGCCAAACAGTTCGATTGACAGGCGAGTGTTTTCAGCAGTTTGATACTTATAACAACGCAATGTTGGAGTTTTAGGTTTTGTGTTCTCATTATGGCTCCATTCAATCCCCTGTCTAGGCCCATGTTTTCCTAAATTAGCATGTCTCTGCATACTGCACCACGCTTGCCCTCTGTTCATATCATCAAAGAAATAAACACACGCATAATGTTTGTTTTGTTAAGCAAAGACTGGGCATGACGAGAAGAAAGGAGATACAATATAAAATATGATGGGTTTTCCGACGGTATTTCACCTATACCTGCAGATTTTCACCCAATTCAGCCTATTTGTTACCGAATTATGCCCCAGCTCGAGACCTCAGCCCCACCACCGAACTGATGTCCTGGATCCGCCTATGCTCGAGCTCCTTACCCCACCCCCTTACATATGTCCTGGATCTGCCTATGCTCAAACTCAGTAGCCCCACCTCTATACTGCCCTGGATCCGCCTATGCTTGAACTCCTTAGCCACTACCCCTACTGATGTCCTGGATCCGCCTATGCTCGAGCTCCCGAGCCCCACCCACGTTTTGATGTCCTGAATCCGCTTATGCTCGAGCTCCTTAGCCCCACCCCCTACTGATGTCCTGGATCCGCTTATGTTTTAACTCTTTAGCCCCTACCTGTTTTAACTCTTTAGCCCCTTGAGGTCCTGGATCCGCTTATGCTCGAGCTCCTTAGCCCCACCCCCGTACTGATGTCTTTGATCCCCTATACTCGAGCCCCTTAGCCCCGGCCCCGTACTGATGTCCTGGATCCGCCTCTGCTCGAGCTCCTTAGCCCGACACCCATACTGATGTCCTGGATCCGCCTATGCTCGAGCTCCTTAGCCCCATCTCCGTACAGATGTCCTGGATCCGCCTATGATGGATCTCCTAGCCCCATCCGCGTACCGATATGCTGGATCCGCCTATGCTCAAACCCCTTAGCCTCTAACCCCGTACTGATATCCTGGCTCCGCTTATGCTCGAGCTCCTTAGCCCCACCCCCGTACTGATGTCCTGGATCCGCCTATGCCCGAACTCTTTAGCCCCTACCCCTCTGCTGATGTCCTGGATCCGCTTATGATTGAGCTCCTTAGCCCCACCTCTGTACTGATGTCCTTTATCCGCCTATACTCGAACCCCTTAGCCCCACCCCCGTACTGATACCCTGGATCCGCCTCTGCTCGAGCTCCTTAGCCCCACACCCATACTGATGTCCTGGATCCGCCTATACTCCAGCTCTTTAGCCCCACTCCCGTACAGATGTCCTGGATCCACCTATGCTCGATCTCCTTAGCCCCACCCCCGTACTGATGTCCTGGATCAACCTTTACTCAGGCTCCGGAGCCACACCCCTGCACTGATGTCCTGGATCCGCCTATGCTCGAGCTCCTTAGCCCCACACCCGAAATGATGTCCTGGATCTGCCTATGCTCGAACTCCGTAGCCCCACCTCCGTACTGCCCTGGATTCGCCTATACTCAAACTCTTTATTCCCTAGCACCCTACTAATGTCCTGGATCCGCCTATGCTGGAACGCCCGAGCCCCACCACCGTACTGATGTCCTGGATCCGCCTATGCTCGAGCTCCTTAGCCCCACCCCCGTACTGAGGCCTGGATCCGCCTTTGCTGGAGCTCCTTAGCCCCACCCCCGTACTGATGTCCTGGATCCGCCTATGCTCGAACTTCTTAGCCCCACCTCCGTACTGATATCCTGGATCCGCATATGCTCGAACTCCTTAGCCCCTACCCCCCTACTGATGTCCTGGATCCGCCTATGCTCGAGCTCCTTACCCCACCTTCTTCCTGATGTCTTGGATCCGCCTATGCTCGAACTCCGTAGCCCCTACCCTCCCCCCGCCCACTGATGTCCTGGATCCGCCTTTACTCGAGCTCCGGAGCCACACCCCTGCACTGATGTCCTGGATCCGCCTGTGCTCGAACTTCGTAGCCCCACCTCTGTACTGCCCTGGATCCGCCTATGCTCGAACTACTTAGCCCCCACCCCCTACTGATGTCCTGGATCCGACTATGCTTGAGCTCCCGAGCCCCACCCCCGTACTGATCAGCTGAATCCGCTTATGCTCGAGCTTCTTAGCCCCACCGCCGTACTGATGTCCTAGATCCGCCTCTGCTCGAGCTCCTTAGCCCCATCCCCGTACTAATATCCTGGATCCGCCTATGCTCGAACTTCTTAGCCCCACTTCCGTACTGATATCCTGGATCCGCATATGCTCGAACTCCTTAGCCCCTACCCCCTACTGATGTCCTGGATCCGCCTATGCTCGAGCTCCTTACCCCACCTTCTTCCTGATGTCTTGGATCCGCCTATGCTCGAACTCCGTAGCCCCTACCCTCCCCCCGCCCACTGATGCCCTGGATCCGCCTTTACTCGAGCTACGGAGCCACACCCCTGCACTGATGTCCTGGATCCGCCTATGCTCCAACTCCCTAGCCCGACCCTCGTACCGATGTCCTGGATCCGCCTATGCTCTAACTCCCTAGCCCCACCCTCGTACTGATGTCCTGGGTCCGCCTATGCTCGAACTCTTTAGCCCTTACCCCCATGCTGATGTCCTGGATCCGCTTATGCTCGATCTCCTTACCCCCACACCAGTAACGCCCCACCTCCGTGCCCCCCCCGCCCCCGAAACGACATAGGCGGATACAAGGGGAAAGGGGACAGGTGCCCCCCATAGAATCTTAGCGCCCCCTGAAATTGTCCCGGAAACCCCTGGAAAGTTCGATGGCACCCCCTGAAATGTCGTTTTCCCCGAGATGCAGGTATCGGGGTCTACTGATAGGTTTTAGCGCCTACTTGATAGGTTTTTCCGGCCAAAAGTGGCGTCCCTGGTGTAGATAGCGCCCACCAGGAAGTTTCCCCTTCCCACCTCGCCCCCGATAGGCAATCCTGGATCCGCGTATGGGAAGCGACATTTCAGGGAGCGTCATTCGCCTTGAGAGGCGTGTCTTTACAATTTCAGAGGGCGCCGATGGTCGATTGGGGGTTGGGGGAGGGGGATGGGGAGAGAAGGGTGGGGGGGGGCACCTAGCTTACTTATTCCCTGGATCCACCCATGGTCCAAAAACAGAAACATAATACTCTTATTGTAAACTCAGACTTTTACGGTACTCTAATTACTTGTGATGCATTATGGGTAGTGTTGGGTACTTTTTACCAGACCATAAATAAACAGAAACGGCCGCGCCCATCGCCGGCGTTGCCGCGACGTGGACGCAGGGGTGACGCGTGGTGATTTGCTACAACGATGCGTGGAGGAACGGCATGTTAGTAAAGGTAACTTGGTGTTTCATTGATATATATGCAGATGGAATGTCGACATATGTCTCTTACCTAGCTGCATGCAAAATTTCATTTCCTTCCAATGACTCTAACCACCCTAAACCCCGGTGTGAAGCAAAAATGAACTGATAAAATTACCACTTTGAAATGCATTTTACGGCTTATTGTGCGGAAGCCGTAAGAGATAAGTGGGGGGGTATCAGTGAGAAAAATGACGGCAACGAAGTTTTCTATCCAGCCGTGTTAAGTTCAATACCGTAGCTATCATGGTCTGGAAACCAGGGGGCTGAGAATAAAAATTTTAAAAACTTATATTTTATTTTTGCCTCTAAAATAAAAAGTTTCAGCCTGAAAGTTTTTATCTCTAAATATATAATAAAGGAGGCTATTCTCTCTTATTATCTGAAATGGGAACTAATTTTTATCAATTAGATCGGAAGATATAAGGGTTTGAATGATATTTTGGGAAATGCAGACCTTCACAGAATGGGCCAAAAAGGACCCTTAAATTTCCGTTTTTGTTTTGTTTCTGTGTTTGTGCAGTACTGCACAAACCGGCCTTTAAGTTGATATTTGACTCAGAACCTGAACTGCTGGAGCTTCAGATATTTCGAGCCTGTAGTTTAAACCATGAGTTTTATGCCAAATTTAGGGTGCAAAGTTTAAAAGCTAATTTAGAGCCCTAAATTTAAAGCTTTTTCTTTCCAACTTTTTGTGTGAACTACAAATTTCCCTGATGTAAAAGGGTGCAAGTTTGAAGAGTCTAGATGAATTAGCAAAAAATAGAAAAATAAAAGTTAAAAATCACATAATGCAAAATTCTGGGCAAAATTTTGAAAATTTTGAAAATTGACAACCGTGGTGCTTATTCATTTGGAAGTGCCTTCTATCCACAAAAGTTTTAGGTCTCTGATACCAGCGCTCAGAACAGACAACAACAACAACAGACCTCGGCCTGCGGCCTCGGCAGGTGCCGCTCCGGCGCAGGAGAAGCCGGTGACAATGTACGTTAGCCAAACAGTTCGATTGACAGGCGAGTGTTTTCAGCAGTTTGATACTTACAACAACGCAATGTTGGAGTTTTAGGTTTTGTGTTCTCGTTATGGCTCCATTCAATCCCCTGTGTAAGCCCTTGTTTTGCTACATTAGCATGTCTCTGCACACTGCGTCACGTTTGCCCTCTGTTCATGTCATCACATAGATAACCACACGTATAATGGTTGTTTTGTTAAGTAAAGACTGGGCATGACCAGAAGAAAGGAGATACATTATAAAATATGATGGGTTTGCCGACCGTATTTCACCTATACCTGCAGATTTTCACCCAATTCAGCCAATTTGTTAACGAGTTAGCTTCGGTTACCCTACTCCCAGTCCGCATGCACAGTAACGTATGCAGTGAATGAGAGCAAAGATACCGTTATAGTTGACTGAAGCATGTTGATATGCCGTTTGTTTGTCTCCTGGTCTAAATGATCCCTTAGAGCCTATTATTCCTTAGAATTTCTACTGCACATGCGCATAATAGTGCAGCGTCATAATGCCATCAATTAGGATTAGCAGATGCTATTCTGCTTTTACTCGCAAAAATTTGAGCGAAATCGGTCTATTGGCTCCCGAGATAGCCTCCATGACCATAAGTTCTAATGCGCATGCGCACTGAACTTTGTTGTTACCAAGGGTGACAAAACATTCATTCTAACTTTAAGCACGCTGGCTTTCCCTCTGTTCAGGTCCTCCTCTGAAATACCCTCGCCTTTCAGGCTTATTTTCATAATTTCTGCTGCGCATGCGCAGAGCAGTGCAGCTTCAATGACAATTTTGACTTACATTTCGTGATATTCTTCTGTTCACAAAATTTCAAGAAAATCGACCCGTAGGTTGCCGAGATAGCCTCTGTTACCATTAGTTCCAGTGCGCATGCGCAGTGACCTTTTGTTGACCTGAATACCACATTCGAAATCTGCATGGTCGATTGCCTCTCATTGATATTGTTCGGTAATTTGGTACGGAGTGCAACGAAATCTTCAATCTTTCATATGCTTATATACATACATGGTGGCTATTCAAATGGTGGTAGATACAATGGGCGGAGCTAGGGGCTGAAGTCTCCCCCCCCAATGTCAGAATATCTATGGTTAATACAAACACAGAAGCTGTTCCGAGGCAATAGCGGGGAAGGCTCCAGTCCCGTACGAGCCCCCATCCTCACTGCTCCCCCGTCCGAAATGTTTCCCATGAGCTATCCCAGCACGCCTCTGGACCCTGCTACCGTTCCCTAGATACCTGAGGGCATCACTGCTCACTTCCTCGGATCGCTAAACACGCCTCGGCACCCTCTGCCTTCTAGTCAGGTTCCCGTCCGCCCCGACCGGCTAGCCACCCGCTGTATGCACTCGGATAAAAATGTTATGCCTTTCTTGCACGCATTTACCGCCTGCAGCCCACTGCCGCAGCATAGAAGGTCCATGCAAGACGGGCAGAATGACGTCACGACTCCTGCGAAAAAAACGGGACCGAAGTATTTTGCCCTCAGTGGCGGACTAGTCGTCTGAGCGTCATGAAACAAAAAACGGCAGAGCTCATAATTTCCCATACTACAAGTATAGAGAGAGCCATATATCTCAGTTAAGTATAAAGGCACTTTATCACGTGATGAATCTATGACAATCTATGAAAACCGCATCAAATTCAGTCTTTGTCATCATATAGCTCAAAACCTATGGGAGACGCGCGGGTATGGTCAGGCAGACGGTTGTAGAACTTGAGCCGGGCTTTTTTTGGTACCAATTTCGAAAAGAAAATTTGGAAATATATAGTCATAAATTCCCAAAAAAACAAAAAAATATTGTATTTTTTGCAGAAAAATTTTTCCCATTAACTCAGAAATTTGAGTTTAGAATATGTTGTTGTAATGACAATACCCTTTTCAACAAAGAAAATTGCACTCAAAAATGTCCAGAATTTTGAAAGTTATATGGTTTTAAAATTTTAGGCCATAATTGCAATGTTTTGGAAAAAGGGCCAAAACTGACCTTCAAAATTATGCTTTTGGTTCAGTTTAGTGTCTATGCAGTAATGCACAGTCCATTCTGTCTGTAAAAATCCAGTTTGGAACACCTAGCATCATATCTTCAGATATTTCGAACTTATAACTTTGGTAATGCATTTCCTTACAAGTTGGAGGTAAAAGTTTCAAAAAATCATTTTGGAAGTACAAATTTGGATTTTTTGCTTCAAACTTTGAGCAACAACTGGTAATTGATTGTGTGTAAAAGAGTGTAAGTTTGAGAGCTGTAGACTAAAAATAGAAAAATAGAAAAATAAAAGTTTTGAAAAATATAATCCAAAATTTTGGAAACGTTTTTGCAAAATTCGAAAATCTGCAGCCGTCGGGATTTTTTATGGGTTCCTGCCTTTCATCCCTGCTAGTTTCAAGTATCTGAAACCAGTCCTCAGAACAGACAACAACTACTACTACGGACAACAAAGTGCCTTCTATTCACAAAAGTTTTAGGTCTCTCATACCAGCGCTCAGAACAGACAACAACAACAACAACAGACAACGACGACGACGAGACCGGAAAAACTGTCAGAATAGAAGCCGTTTCTTACTTCGTTCGTCACCGGCTTCTGACAGAGAACAAAAAACTGTCAGTATAGAAGCCGTTTCTCACTTCCGTTCGTCACCGGCTTCTGACCTCGGCCTGCGGCCCCGGCAGGTGCCGCTCCGGCGCAGGAGAAGCCGGTGACAATGTACGTTAGGCAAACAGTTCGATTGACAGACGAGTGTTTTCAGCAGTATGATACTTATACCAACGCAATTTTCGGACTTTAGGTCTTGTGTTCTCAGTATGACTCCATTCAATCCCCTTTGTAAGCCCATGTTTTCCTATATTAGCATGTCTCTGCACACTGCGCCACGTTTGCCCTCTGTTCACGTCACCAAATAAATAAACATACGTAGAATGGTTGTTTTGTTAAGTAAAGACTGGGCATGACCAGAAGAAATGAGATACAATACAAAATATGATGGGTTTGCCGACCGTATTTCACCTATACCTGCAGATTTTCACCCAATTCAGGCAATTTGTTACCGAGTTAGCTTCGGTTACCCTAAGTCCCAGTCCGCATGCGCAGTAACGTCTGCAGTGAATGAGAGCAAAGATACCGTTAAAGTTGACTGAAGCATGTTAATATGCCGTTTGCTTGTCTCCTGGTCTAAATGATCCCTTATAGCCTATTATTCCTTTGAATTCCTTTTGCACATGCGCATAATAGTGCAGCGTCATAATGCCATCAATTAGGTTTAGCAGATGATATTCTGCTTTTACTCGCAAAAATTTGAGCGAATCGGTCTATTGACTCCCGAGATAGCCTCCATGACCATAAGTTCTAATGCGCATGCGCACTGACCTTTGTTGTTACCAAGGGTGACAAAACATTCATGCTTAATTTAAGCACGTTGGCTTTTCCTCTGTTCAGGTCCTCCTCTGAAATATCCTTGCCTTTCAGGCTTATCTTCATAATTTCTTCTGCGCATGCGCAGCGCAGTGCAGCTTCAATGACATTTTTGGCTTATATTTCGTGCTATTCTTTTGTTTACAAAATTTCAAGAAAATCAACCCGTAGGTTGCCGAGATAGCCTCTGTTACCATTAGCTCCAGTGCGCATGCGCAGTGACCTTTTGTTGACCTGAATACCACATTCAAAATCTGAACGGTCGATTGCCTCTCACTGATATTGTTCGGTAATTTGGTACGGAGTGCAACGAAATCTTCAATCTTTCATATGCTTATATACATACATGGTGGCTACTCAAATGGTGGTAGATACAATGGGCGGAGCTAGGGGCTGAACTCCCCCCCAATGTCAGAATATCTATGGTTAATACAAACACAGAAGCTGTTCCGAGGCAATGGCGGGGAAGGCTCCAGTCCCGTACCAGCCCCCCATCCTCACTGCTCCCCCGTCCGAAATGTCTCCCATGAGCTATCTCAGCACGCCTCTGGACCCTGCTACCGTTCCCTAGATGCCTAAGGGCATCACTGCTCACTTCCTCGGATCTCTAAACACGCCTCGGCACCTTCTGCCGTCTAGTCAGGTTCCCGTCCGCCCCGACCGGCTAGCCACCCGCTGTATGCACTCGGGAAGAAATGTTATGCCTTTCTTGCACGCATTTACCGGCTACAGCCTACTGCCGCGCCACAGAAGGTCCATGCAAGAAAGGCAGAATGACGTCACTACTGCTGCGGGAAAAACGGGACCGAAGTATTTTGCCCCTCAGTGGCGAAGTAGTCGTCGGAGCGTCATGAAACAAAAACGGCAGAGCTCATAATTTCCCATACTACAAGTATAGAGAGAGCCATATATCTCAGTTGAGTATAAAGGCACTTTATCACGTGATGAATCTATTACAACCTATGAAAACCGCATCAAATTCAGTCTTTATCATCATATAGCTCAAAACCTATGGGAGACGCGCGGGTATGGTCAGGCAGACGGTTGTAGAACTTGAGCCGGGCTTTTTTTGGGTACCAATTTCGAAAAGAAAATTTGGAAATATATAGTCATAAATTCCCAAAAAAAAAAAAAATATTGTATTTTTGCAAAAAAATATTTCCCATTAACTCAGAAATTTGAGTTTAGAATATGTTGTTGCAATGACAATACCCATCTCAACAAGGAAAACTGCGCTCAAAAATGTTCTGAATTTTGAAAGTTATATAGTTTTAAAATTTTAGGGCATAATTGCAATGTTTTGGAAAAAGGGCCAAAACTGACCTTCAAAATTATGCTTTTGGTTCAGTTTAGTGTCTATGCAGTAATGCACAGTCCGTTCTGTCTGTAAAAATCCAGTTTGGAACACCTAGCATCATATCTTCAGATATTTCGAACTTATAACTTTGGTAATGCATTTCACTACAAGTTGGAGGTAAAAGTTTCAAAAATCATTTTGGAAGTACAAATTTGGATTTTTGCTTCAAACTTTGAGCAACAACTGGTAATTGATTGTGTGTAAAAGAGTGTAAGTTTGAGAGCTGTAGACTAAAAATAGAAAAATAGAAAAATAAAAGTTTAGAAAAATATAATCCAAAATTTTAGAAAAGTTTTTGCAAAATTCGAAAATCTCCAGCCGTCGGGATTTTTTATGGGCTCCTGCCTTTCATCCCTGCAAGTTTCAAGTATCTGATACCAGTCCTCAGAACAGACAACAACTACTACTACCTCGGCCTGCGGCCTCGGCAAGTGCCGCTCCGGCGCAGGAGAAGCCGGTGACAATGTACGTTAGGCAAACAGTTCGATTGACAGGCCAGTGTTTTCAGCAGTATGATACTTATCCCAACGCAATGTTGGGATTTTAGGTCTTGTTTTCTCATTATGAGTCCATTCAATCCCTTGTGTAAGTCCATGTTTTCCTAAATCAGCATGTCTCTGCACACTGTGCCACGTTTGCCCTCTGTTAATGTCATCACATAAATAAACACACGTATAATGTTTGTTTTGTTAAGCAAAGCCCGGGCATGACCAGAAGAAAGGAGACACAATATAAACTATGATGGGTTTGCCGACCGTATTTCACCTAAACCTGCATATTTTCACCCAATGCAGCCTATTTGTTACCGAGTTAGCTTCGGTAACCCTATGTCCTAGTCCAGGGCAGTTTAATAACGGGTACTTCAAAGTTTTGTACCCAAAGTGATCAGAATCATAGTTTAGTACCAGTTTTAGTATAGTATACTAGGAATATGCCAAAAATAATACTTGTTTAGTACATTGATATAAGGTAAACACAAACGGCTGCAGCTGGTGACTGTGGTATTTGTTTGTACCCAAAACAGGATGGAGAAGCAGTGCATCACATATGCTATTCGAATTATTTTTCGTGTTGTTTTGTCATGTCGGTATTGAGCAGAGGTGCGATGTCGGCCAGTAGCGTACGCGACCAGTAAATTAATACGACTACGTAGCGGGCGTAAGCGGATCCAGGGTCGCAGATCGGAGGGGCATGTTACGGGGGGCGCCATCCAGATCAAGGGGGCGGCACTTTTGGCCGACAAAACCTATCATGTGCATGTCAAATTCTATAGCGGTGCGCCGATTCTTGCATCGGGGGGAGGGGGTGCGGTGACATTTCAGGGGGCACCATCGACCCCACAGAGCACCGCCATGAACATTTGAGAGGACGCCGAGGGTTGATTCATTGTCCCTTTTATTAGGACAGGGGCGGATCTAGGCCATACGTTTGGGGAAGGCAATCTCAGGAAACATTGCGAACATGGTGTCGTTTCGATGACAATCGGCTGAAAGTGGGTACAATTCAGTCACTTTGGGGACCATGGCAGGGGCGGATGCAGAATTTTCTCAAAAAGAGGCTCGGTTTTTAATTGTAGGGGCCCCCGCTCGTGGTTTTCATTTTTCATAAATTGGGCGTTAAAAGTGAATAAATCATCAGGGTGGTGTGTATTTAAACGTACTTATTAAATAAAGTTTGATACTTTTGGGGGACTCCAGGCCAGCTATTGGGACCTCCGAGACCAGTATCCGTGGCGTTTGGGCTCCTTGAATTTACCTAAGAAACGCCCACTGAACATAAAGGGAGCCCCCTGCTTCATAGGCGGATCCAGAATTGCCAATCAGGGGAGGGGGCGTCATCCGTTCCGGTAGGCACCATTTTTGAACGGTAAAATCTATCAGGTGGGCGGAAAATTCTATCGGTAGGCGCCGATTTTCGCATCCTGGTGGGGATAGGAAGCGACATTTTAGGGGGGCACCATCGACCCCTCAGGGGGCACCGTGATCATTTCAGGGGGCGCCGAGGGTCGATCGGGGGGGGCACGTTTCCCCCTTGTCCCCCCTGGATCTGCCTATGCCCTGCGGAGGGCCTTTTGTCGTGCTCAAGGCCAGGCTAACGGTACGCGGTCGCCCTCATCATCTACCATCCCCTTAGATCCGCCCCTGGAACATGACGTATTTACTGCTGGATCCGCCTCTGCACTAGGCAAAAGCATCCCTTAGAGCTAAAAGCATGAAGGGCGCAAAGTTGCATGAATTTCAAGCGAATACATTGTGTTTTGCACATTCGGACTTTATCAAAAGTTTGGCCGCTTCTAGGATTCCAACCCACGCCTGAAAATGAAACCAAAACATGGGACTGGTTTTCACCGTCTAGCTCTCTGGTTAATGTCAGGGCTGGCGGTTTTGACCCCGGAAATGAAAAGAAAAATGTCCTGGCGTCCATTTGAACTGCTTTTCGTGAACCTGCGCCTGGTTTAAGATACCCTGCCGAGGCTCTAGATTGCAAGCTTTTAACATGTGTTCCCTATGGACTAGTCGAAAATGCCAGCCGTTTAGTAGGAAAAACTTTGAGCCCCCCCCGGTCCTAGTCCGCATGAGCAGTAACGTCTGCAGTGAATGAGAGCAAAGATACCGTTATAATTGGCTGAAGCATGTTGGTATGCGGTGTGTTTGTCTCCTGGTCTAAATTATCCCTTATAGCCTATTATTCCTTAGAATTCCTACCGTGCATGTGCAGCACAGTACAGCGTCATAATGCCGCCAATTGGGATTAGCAGATAGTATTCTGCTTTTACTCGCAAAGTTTGAGCAAAATCGGTCGATTGGCTCCCGAGATAGCCTCAATGACCATAAAATCTAATGCGCATGCGCACTGACCTTTGTAGTTTTTAAGGGTGACAAAAAGTTTATGCTAAATTTAAGCATGTTGGCTCTCCTCTGTTCATTTCCTCCTCTGAAATATCCTCAACTTTAAGGCTTAATTTGATAATTTCTAATGCGCATGCGCAGAGCACTGCAACTTCAATTTGAAATTTTTTGTTTTTATTCCGTGTAATTATCTTGTTCACAAAATTTGAAGGAAATCGACCCGTAGGTTGCTGAGATGGCCTCTGTTACACTTAGTTTCACTGCGCATGTGCAGTGACCTTTCATTGACCTGAAGACCACATTCGAAATCTGCATGACCGATTGTCACTCATTGGTATGGTTGGATAACATGGAACAGAATGCAACGAGATTTATGTATCATTTATATGTCTAAACACGGGGGCGGATACAAGGGGCGAGGCTAGGGGCTTAATCCCCCATGTGAAAAGTCCTACAGCTATGGCATAGGCGGAGGATGTTTCAAAGCAATGATCAGGATGCTCAAAAGAATAGGTGAATTCAGGGTGGTGGGGGAGGGGGTATAGGGGCACGTGCCCCCTTGATCGACCCTCGGCGCCCCTTGAAATGGCCACGGCGCCCCCTTAGACATTTGATGGCGCCGCTTGAAATGCCACTGCCCACCCCCTAAGATACGAATATCTGCGCCCATCGGAAAGATTTTGCGTCCACTTGATAGATTTTGCCGGTCAAAAGTGAGGCCCTCCGGTTGCGGATTACACCCCTTCCCCGGGACGATTTCTCCCCTCTCGGAAATATTTGATCCGCCTTTACTCGAGCCCCTTAGCCCCTCCCCCATACTGATGTCCTGGACCCGCCTATGCTCGAGCTCCTTAGCCCCACCTCCGTACTGATGTCCTGGGTCCGGCTATGCTTGAGCTCCTTAGCCCCACCCCTGAACTTATGTCCTGGATCCGCCTATGATCGAGCACCTTAGGCCCATCCCGGCACTGATGTTCTGGGTCCGCCTATGCTCCTTAGCCCCAACCCCGTACTGATGTCCTGGATCCGCCTATGCTCGAGGTCCTTAGCCCCACCACCTTACTGATGTCATGGATCCGCCTATGCCCGAGCTCTTTAGCCCAATACCTGTACTGATGTCCTGGATCCGCCTATGCTTGAGCTCCTTAGCCCCACCTGATAAGTTTTGCCGGTCAAAAGTGGCGTCCCCCTGGTCCGGATGGCCCCCCCGGAGGTGCCCCCTTCCGATCGGCAATCCTGGATCCGCCTATGGATAGATGATAAAATTTTATTGGACGGAAATAATATGACGGGTATAACAAAGAGATTGACGCAAAAGCCCGAAGGCTTAAGTGGTGGGGCCTCTCTTCTCTCTCATAAAACACATCACTTTTTACCGTACGTATCACACACATACACAGTAAGATTTGGACACACATAAAGAAACAACAAAACACAACAAACCAAACAAGCAAACCAGTTCCTGACCACCATTTTGTTTTTTATTCGTCGCAAGTCGCCGCAGCGAGCGGGACCCCACCGCACGGCCGCCACCCGGCCGTCCGACTGATATGAACATCTAATAGACAATGCGCCCGCCGCACGAGTAGAGGAGCCGAAACGAGACAGACTACCCTGCCACCACCGGGCATTCGCGCTGGTCTATAGCATGCGTACATAGCTATGGTATCTGTCTCGCATAGCAGCTACCAGTGCGCCGCCCGCAGCCACGCTACGGCCGAACGGCGGGGTGAGGTTTCGAGCGGAAAACTTACTAGCATTGTGTATTACATTTAATTAAAGGTACACTGTTGTTGCTATGATATGCAACCTGTTGCGATGGCAAGATATGTCTTTCAACTAGCTTTTTGCCGAATTTCATCCACTTCCATCTATATTAACCATTCGAAATCCTGGTGTGAAGCAAAAATGAACCGATAAAATTACCACCTTTAAATGTATTTTACGGCTGATAGCGCGGAAGCCGTAAGAGATAAGTGGGGGGTATGAGTGAGAAAAATGACGGCAACGAAGTTTTCTATCCAGCCGTGTTATATTCAATACCGTAGCTATCACGGTCTGGAAACCAGGGGGCTGAGAATAAAAATTTTAAAAACTTATATTTTATTTTTGCCTCTAAAATAAAAAGTTTCAGTCTGAAAGTTTTTATCTCTAAATATATATTAAAGGAGGCTATTCTCTTTTATTATCTGAAATGGGAACTAATTTATCTTAATTAGATCGGAAGATATAAGGGTTTGACTGATATTTTGGGAAATGCAGACCTTCGCAGAATGGGCCAAAAAAGACCCTTAAATTTCCGTTTTTGTTTTGTTTCTGTGTTTGTGCAGTACTGCACAAATCGGCCTTTAAATTGGTATTTGACTCAGAACCTGAACTGCTGTAGCTTCAGATATTTCGAGCCTGTAGTTTAGACTATGAGTTTTATGCCAAATTTAGGGTGCAAAGCTAATTTGGAGCCTTAAATTTATGACTTTTTCTTTCAAACTTTTTGTGTGATCTACAAATTTCCCTGATGTAAAAGGGTGCAAGTTTGAAGACTGTAGATGAATTAGGAAAAAAATAGAAAAATAAAAGTTAAAAATCACATAATGCAAAATTCTGGGAAAAATTTTGAAAATTTTGAAAATTGACAACCGTGGTGCTTATTCATTTGGAAGTGCCTTCTATCCACAAAAGTTTTAGGTCTCTGATACCAGCGCTCAGAACAGACAACAACAGACGACGAGACCGGAAAAACTGTCAGAATAGAAGCCGTTTCTTACTTCGTTCGTCACCGGCTTCTGACAACAACGACGACGACGAGACCGGAAAAACTGTCAGAATAGAAGCCGTTTCTTACTTCGTTCGTCACCGGCTTCTGACAGGTTTTTTCCTGGCTCCAACTCTGCCCATTAGTCCGATACATTGACAGAGGCCGGAGAATCAACACCATAAACTGCAAAATCCAGCAGCGACCAGCGACTAGCCTGGTCCGACTCCTGGCCTTACTAATGTCATTTAATCAGAGCCAGTCAATATTATCTAACCATACGCTTTACGCCCCAGGTGAAGGCCTTCGAACATCAAAATTTCAGGTTAAACACCATCCACCGTCACACAGTCCCACCAGTCACCCCATCATAACCGCAGCACCTGCCGCCGTCACACAGTCCTGCCAGTCACCCCATAATAACCGCGGCACCTCCCGCCGTCACACAGTCCTACCAGTCACCCCATCATAGCCGTGGCACCTGCCGCCGTCACACAGTCCTACCAGTCACCCCATCATAACCGTGGCACCTGCCGCCGTCACACAGTCCTACCAGTCACCCCATCATAACCGCGGCACCTGCCGCCGTCACACAGTCCTACCAGTCACCCCATCATAACCGCGGCACCTACCGCCGTCACACAGTCCTACCAGTCACCCCATCATCACCGTGGCACCTCCCGCCGTCACACAGTCCTACCAGTCACCCCATCATAACCGCGGCACCTGCCGCCGTCACACAGTCCTACCAGTCACCCCATCATAACTGCGGCACCTGCCGCCGTCACACAGTCCTACCAGTCACCCCATCATAACCGCGGCACCTGCCGCCGTCACACAGTCCTACCAGTCACCCCATCATAACCGCGGCACCTCCCGCCGTCACACAGTCCTACCAGTCACCCCATCATCACCGTGGCACCTGCCGCCGTCACACAGTCCTACCAGTCACCCCATCATAACCGCGGCACCTACCGCCGTCACACAGTCCTACCAGTCACCCCATCATCACCGTGGCACCTCCCGCCGTCACACAGTCCTACCAGTCACCCCATCATAACCGTGGCACCTCCCGCCGTCACACAGTCCTACCAGTCACCCCATCATAACCGCGGCACCTCCCGCCGTCACACAGTCCTACCAGTCACCCCATCATCACCGTGGCACCTGCCTCCGTCACAGTCCTACCAGTCACCCCATCATAACCGTGGCACCTGCCGCCGTCACACAGTCCTACCAGTCACCCCATCATAACCGCGGCACCTGCCGCCGTCACACAGTCCTACCAGTCACCCCATCATAACCGTGGCACCTGCCGCCGTCACACAGTCCTACCAGTCACACCATCATAACCGCGGCACCTGCCGCCGTCACACAGTCCTACCAGTCACCCCATCATAACCGCGGCACCTGCCGCCGTCACACAGTCCTACCAGTCACCCCATCATCACCGTGGCACCTGCCGCCGTCACACAGTCCTACCAGTCACCCCATCATCACCGTGGCACCTGCCTCCGTCACACAGTCCTACCAGTCACCCCATCATAACCGTGGCACCTGCCGCCGTCACACAGTCCTACCAGTCACCCCATCATAACCGCGGCACCTGCCGCCGTCACACAGTCCTACCAGTCACCCCATCATAACCGTGGCACCTGCCGCCGTCACACAGTCCTACCAGTCACCCCATCATAACCGCGGCACCTGCCGCCGTCACACAGTCCTACCAGTCACCCCATCATAACCGCGGCACCTGCCGCCGTCACACAGTCCTACCAGTCACCCCATCATAACCGTGGCACCTGCCGCCGTCACACAGTCCTACCAGTCACCCCATCATAACCGTGGCACCTGCCTCCGTCACACAGTCCTACCAGTCACCCCATCATAACCGTGGCACCTGCCGCCGTCACACAGTCCTACCAGTCACCCCATCATAACCGTGGCACCTGCCGCCGTCACACAGTCCTACCAGTCACCCCATCATAACCGTGGTACCTGCCGTCGTCACACAGTCCTACCAGTCACCCCATCATAACCGTGGCACCTGCCGCCGTCACACAGTCCTACCAGTCACCCCATCATCACCGTGGCACCTGCCTCCGTCACACAGTCCTACCAGTCACCCCATCATAACCGCGGCACCTGCCGCCGTCACACAGTCCTACCAGTCACCCCATCATAACCGCGGCACCTGCCGCCGTCACACAGTCCTACCAGTCACCCCATCATAACCGTGGCACCTGCCGCCGTCACACAGTCCTACCAGTCACCCCATCATAACCGTGGCACCTGCCGCCGTCACACAGTCCTACCAGTCACCCCATCATAACCGTGGCACCTGCCGCCGTCACACAGTCCTACCAGTCACCCCATCATAACTGCGGCACCTGCCGCCGTCACACAGTCCTACCAGTCACCCCATCATAACCGGGGCACCTGCCTCCGTCACACAGTCCTACCAGTCACCCCATCATCACCGTGGCACCTCCCGCCGTCACACAGTCCTACCAGTCACCCCATCATAACCGCGGCACCTGCCGCCGTCACACAGTCCTACCAGTCACCCCATCATAACCGTGGCACCTGCCGCCGTCACACAGTCCTACCAGTCACCCCATCATAACCGTGGCACCTCCCGCCGTCACACAGTCCTACCAGTCACCCCATCATAACCGTGGCACCTGCCGCCGTCACACAGTCCTACCAGTCACCCCATCATAACCGTGGCACCTGCCGCCGTCACACAGTCCTACCAGTCACCCCATCATAACCGTGGCACCTGCCGTCGTCACACAGTCCTACCAGCCACCCCATCATAACCGTGGCACCTGCCGCCGTCACACAGTCCTACCAGTCACCCCATCATAACCGCGGCACCTGCCGCCGTCACACAGTCCTACCAGTCACCCCATCATAACCGCGGCACCTGCCGCCGTCACACAGTCCTACCAGTCACCCCATCATAACCGTGGCACCTTCCGCCGTCACACAGTCCTACCAGTCACCCCATCATAACCGCGGCACCTGCCGCCGTCACACAGTCCTACCAGTCACCCCATCATAACCGTGGCACCTGCCGCCGTCACACAGTCCTACCAGTCACCCCATCATAACCGTGGCACCTGCCGCCGTCACACAGTCCTACCAGTCACCCCATCATAACCGTGGCACCTGCCGCCGTCACAAGTCCTACCAGTCACCCCATCATAACCGCGGCACCTGCCGCCGTCACACAGTCCTACCAGTCACCCCATCATAACCGCGGCACCTGCCGCCGTCACACAGTCCTACCAGTCACCCCATCATAACCGTGGCACCTGCCGCCGTCACAAGTCCTACCAGTCACCCCATCATAACCGCGGCACCTGCCGCCGTCACACAGTCCTACCAGTCACCCCATCATAACCGCGGCACCTGCCGCCGTCACACAGTCCTACCAGTCACCCCATCATAACCGCGGCACCTGCCGCCGTCACACAGTCCTACCAGGGGCATTCCAGGACAAAACGACCAAAAATATTTCAATTTGACACCACCATGTCTAGAAAAAATCTGAAACTTTGTCTCCGGGGTAGTTTTGGGCCAGAAACACGCCTGTGAGAATCTTAGCCCCATCCGACCAACGGTGACCGAGTTATAGCCCGAGGCACTTTCGGGAGGTCACGTTGTAGACTCATCTTTGATGCTTCATAACTCAACAACGCATCACCTGATTAACAAGTTTTGTATATCATTGAACTCGTCTTGAGTTATAGTTTATTTTGAAAAAGAAAATCTTAAAATTTGAAATTTTTTGACTTTTAATTTGTTTGACCTTTTCCTTTTTGACCTAGCTTGACCTTTTCCCAGTTGAAATTGCCCTTTTAGACACCTCAAAAATGTTTTTTCATAAAATATATTTCGATAGCAAAAATAAAAAATGCGTTCTTGCTATAAGTTCCGAATATTTAGCACCTAAGGTAGGTATGTACACGGTTTTTGACCATTGCGGTAGTACAGCCTTATGTTTAACGCCGCAAATATAGCGATTGCTTTTGTAATCGGTCGCTGGAAATCATACTCCATTGTCTTTACGAAATTTTAATCGTACAAGTATCCGAATTTATGACAATTAACACGCGCCCACCCGAGGGGGTGGGCAACCGGCCTCCTCAGGTCTCTACAGGTAGTAAAAAATACCTTCGCGCAGCGCCACCGTACTCCATCTACCTCTAATACAACATTTTGCAACTTCTGGAAAAATAATTTAGGTCAACTGGGAGGTGGTAGGTACCGTAAATGCTGAAGGCCAGCAGGCAACTCAGTGGTGAGGGGGTGACCTGAGGTAGACGGTCGTCGTTATGCCTTGTGGGACTTTCAACTTTGTTTCCTTGATTAAAACTTTATCGTGGGAGTTGCTCGTTTGGGTGGTGGGGTCAGGGTCTCCGTAAAAAGTCCCCTGATGACTCTAGTGAGACACCTACTCCTAAAACCGCCTCCTTGCCGCCCCGGTAGCTCAGTTGGTAGAGCGTTGGGCTCCGGCCCGCGGCTCAGAAGCATGCAGTGGCAGTGCATGTCCAGGCTTGGGATCGGTTCCGCTGAGACGCTCCGGCGCTCAATAGCTTACCCGACGTACAGGTCGGCTGGCAACTGACTGGTGAGAGGGTGACCTGAGCGGGGCGGCCGTCCCTGTGCTGTGTGGGACGTTAAACGTTGGCTTCTAAAATCAACCCTTCATTGTGGGAGTTGCTCGTTCGGATGGTGAGGTCGGGGTCTCCGTGACAAGTCCATTGATGACTTTAGTGAGACCCCGACTCCAACAATCGAACTGAGAACAACTTGTACAAAATGTATAAAAAAACTGAACTGGCAACAACTTGGGCAATATTCATAAACAGAAAAACTGCAGCCATTAAAAGTGATAAAAAGGGATTCCTTGTTTCGAGGGAGAGGAGGGCAAATGAACTTATTAATAATGAACCTTTCAGCCTTAAACGAAAATTTACAAAGATGTCGCGACCTTATCAATAATTGAAACAAGTATAACTTATCCTATGAGCACCACTAACTCACACAATTACATCGTTCCCGGAGATGGAAAATAGTATCGATGCAAGCTGATCCAGTGCAGCACAGCATATGTTTGAGAGGATTCATGCAATGTAAACAAACGTGTCTGAAAGGCTTTCATTCCCAAAAAGTAATTTGAATCTGCTCATATATTCGACAAAATGTCCTGAAATTGTAACGCATTCGACTTGGTCGCTTGAACAGGTTGCCTCATGATATTTTTACAAGGTGATCATTTCATAGCTGACACGGATCCGAGAATCCCAGATAAATAATGACACAGTGCACTGGGAGTGATGCCGCTAAATAGCCAGTTTTAATCATTACCGAATATGTTACATACAATCGTTTGGTCGTGTCGCCTTTGAGGTTGCTCGAGGTCACAGTATTTCTTACGGGAACTAAGTGGAAACCTAAATTTTGTGGCATAATAGGTGACAGAGAAGAGCCGTAGAAAGAAAAGTTCAGCACCATTGGAACACTCTTGTTGAGCCCAAACGGATTATGTATCTTATAATATTGCCTAGTCAAATGTCAAAATTAACCTGCTTTGACCTAGAGCCAGGCTTAGGTCTGTATGGTAAAAAGAATATTAATCAAACTGCAGTGGCAAGTCAGACGCGACAATGTAAAAATACAACCTCCATCGCAATTCTCGACAATTCTCAATTCTCGCAAGTTATCAAAATTTACCAATCGCCCCATGCATTTATAATGGAAAGATCATGACCTTTGCCCTGCTCCCGGTTATCGATATAGAAATCCTGCTACGAAAAATTATCTTGCTAGGCGATCTTACTATGTAATGCGATTCTAACCACGATAGGCTAAATTTGATATTATTTATGCACCTCCCAAAGTTTGAGGTTAGGTCTCTTGACCTAGGTTGGCGGTCTGACCTGGTATGACCCAGACCTAAAATTTTGCCAGAAGCTGCAAAAATTTCGAGTTAGAGGTACATGAAGTACGGTGGCGCTGCGGGAAGGTGTTTTTTTTTTACTACCTGTGGAAACCTGAGGAGGCCGGTTGCCCACCCCCTCGGGTGGGCGCGTGTTAATTGTCATAAATTCGGATACTTGTACGATTAAAATTTCGTAAAGACAATGGAGTATGATTTCCAGCGACCGATTACAAAAGCAATCGCTATATTTGCGGCGTTAAACATAAGGCTGTACTACCGCAATGGTCAAAAACCGTGTACATACCTACCTTAGGTGCTAAATATTCGGAACTTATAGCAAGAACGCATTTTTTTATTTTTGCTATCGAAATATATTTTATGAAGAAACATTTTTGAGGTGCCTAAAAGGGCAATTTCAACTGGGAAAAGGTCAAGCTAGGTCAAAAAGGAAAAGGTCAAACAAATTAAAAGTCAAAAATTTTCAAATTTTAACATTTTCTTTTTTCAAAATAAACTATAGTTCAAGACGAGTTCAATGATATACAAAACTTGTTAATCAGGTGATGCGTTGTTGAGTTATGAAGCATCAAAGATGAGTCTACAACGTGACCTCCCGAAAGTGCCTCGGGCTATAACTCGGTCACCGTTGGTCGGAGGGGGCTGAGATTCTCACAGGCGTATTTCTGGCCCAAAACTACCCCGGATACAAAGTTTCAGATTTTTTCTAGACATGGTGGTGTCAAGCCTTGGTCGATCTGTCCTGGAATGCCCCACCAGTCACCCCATCATAACCGCGGCACCTGCCGCCGTCACACAGTCCTACCAGTCACCCCATCATAACCGTGGCACCTCCCGCCGTCACACAGTCCTACCAGTCACCCCATCATAACCGCGGCACCTGCCGCCGTCACACAGTCCTACCAGTCACCCCATCATAACCGTGGCACCTGCCGCCGTCACAAGTCCTACCAGTCACCCCATCATAACCGCGGCACCTCCCGCCGTCACACAGTCCTACCAGTCACCCCATCATAACTGCGGCACCTGCCGCCGTCACACAGTCCTACCAGTCACCCCATCATAACCGTGGCACCTGCCGCCGTCACACAGTCCTACCAGTCACCCCATCATCACCGTGGCACCTCCCGCCGTCACACAGTCCTACCAGTCACCCCATCATAACCGCGGCACCTCCCGCCGTCACACAGTCCTACCAGTCACCCCATCATAACCGCGGCACCTGCCGCCGTCACACAGTCCTACCAGTCACCCCATCATAACCGCGGCACCTCCCGCCGTCACACAGTCCTACCAGTCACCCCATCATAACCGTGGCACCTGCCGCCGTCACACAGTCCTACCAGTCACCCCATCATAACCGCGGCACCTGCCGCCGTCACACAGTCCTACCAGTCACCCCATCATAACCGTGGCACCTGCCGCCGTCACACAGTCCTACCAGTCACCCCATCATCACCGTGGCACCTGCCGCCGTCACACAGTCCTACCAGTCACCCCATCATAACCGTGGCACCTGCCGCCGTCACACAGTCCTACCAGTCACCCCATCATCACCGCGGCACCTGCCGCCGTCACACAGTCCTACCAGTCACCCCATCATAACCGTGGCACCTGCCGCCGTCACACAGTCCTACCAGTCACCCCATCATCACCGCGGCACCTGCCGCCGTCACACAGTCCTACCAGTCACCCCATCATCACCGTGGCACCTGCCGCCGTCACACAGTCCTACCAGTCACCCCATCATCACCGTGGCACCTGCCGCCGTCACACAGTCCTACCAGTCACCCCATCATCACCGCGGCACCTGCCGCAACACCAGTCCGGCCAGGTGCTGAGGGGCCGCGTCGCTCAGAGTGGAGGTCGGGGCCACTGCGTGGACGGCGGCAGCCTCTGTGACCAGCGCCCGTCTCCACCCGTGCCCTCGGGCTCACCTGCAGCAGCCGGTAGGCGAGCGCCTCGGCGTGGGCCGGCACCTCCCGGAAGCGGGGGAAGGCGTCACAGAGCCGCTCCGGCACGTGCTGCGGCAGTCGGTGACTGCGGAAGTAGGGCAGCTGCGCCAGCGCCGGCCACGAGCTGGGCTCCGGGGTGCCTGTCGCCACAGAGCCAGCGTCAGCTGCACGCTCCTCGGCAACAGTGGAGATGATGGAACTCGGCTCGACTGCTGGCACCGTTCATTCTTAACCCGCGCCCCCGTGGGCTTCCGAGCCACCTTCGCCCTAGTGGGGGTGTTTGAACACCCCCTCGAACTCGGCCCCTATGCGGGATAGCGAAAAAACGCGAACGCTGGTGGATAGCTAAAACAATTCATGAAGGAATTGTATCAGTCACTTTTATCTCAGGTCAATATCGAGGTCATGCCAGGTCAAAGAAGTTAGCATCTTGAGCAAAGTTTTTGGGCTCTAGCCTCTGACAGAGTTAAGTTAGAATTATTTTGTATGCACCATTCGCTTCCTCTCATCACAGCGAATTGAATGATGTATAATATGAACATACTTGGTCAAAACACAAAAATGACCTGAACTCAGGTCAGGTCAAAGTCACTTTTTGACATAGCATAGTCAATATGCATATCATTCGACTCGCAATAGAAATCCAAACGCAATGGTATGAAAATAAAAGCTGTAGGATCATTTCATGCAAAGCTATTGACCTAAGTCTGAAAACTGCTTAAGAAGCAGGGTCATTCCACCATAAATCGACCCGAAATATCGTAAAATAAAACCCTTCTATTTTTGATTCCCTCCAAAATTGGTGCCAAGAGGGTTTCAGAGTTTTAGAATCTAACAATGGCGTCAAAAAATTGTTTGAAAAACTTGGTATGACAGATATAGCCTCCGGAATTTTTCGGGGGTCACCATATCAGCATTATTAGCCTATAAGCCTATAGTTCCGCCATTGTTTAATAATCGTAACGGCATTTTATATTTTTGTTTCACCATTTTGCATGTTTTAATTTGGTTGTTTTCGATTTTATATTTCTGAAAAATTTAGCTCATGACCTCGTGACCTAGTTTTTGAACGGTGACCTTGACCCGCAGTACAGTGAAATTTATAAATTCGTGCGATATAATTTTTACATGTGGCAGTTTTATTTAAGGTAAAGTAATAGAAAATATGGTTTTTGCACTAAATATCCTACTTTTTACTTCCGAAACATGACACCAGGTGTAACTATGGAGATGTACCGTTGTAATTCATGGTATGGTTAATGCCAGTGACGGCGGAACGTACAAATTTAAAGGGAATGTGGCACCTTGGTCGAATCCTGGAATTTAGTGAAATTAGGCGTACTCTTAGCCAAAAATAATGAAACCACTCATGATTTCTCTGAATATTTCTCTGAAATGTTCAATAAGCTCAATATTTTGTTTTTAAAAATACTCCTCTAGAAAAAGAAATAAATATCAGCCTGTGGATGATGTCACGATCTGGCAACCACTCCCATACTTGGAAACGCTTCAAGGGCTTCGATTGGCTGATGCTCATCGTGACGTCAGCATTTGTCGTCACATCAGTAGCTCACAACAATGGCCGCCCGGCGACGGGCTGATGGGGGGGGGGGCTGGTGTCAGGTAGGTTTTAGCTTTTTTTTCTACGGAAATATCGAGTTCCAAGACAAATGAAATATGGAGTACCGGGTTTTCCGACCTGCTTTACAACTTGGCTATCTCAGTTAAAATCACGCTGTGAAGGTGCCACATTCCCTTTAAGGGAGGGCACCATGGAATTTTTAACCCATTTATTTCCAGTCAACACCATAGGATGTCAACACCCTTGCACGTACAAGGGGGGAGTTGTTGCAACCCCCTCAGATTTTTCACGAATTGAAAACGAGCTTCTTAAGTTAAAGTCTTGAAATGTTGTATCGCCTCTGAGGCATTCATTGTGCAAATTTTGCAAAAAAGTTCCTAAATGTCAAGGTCACGGAGTTATGACCTCAAAAGTGCAGGCATGTTTGGTTCATTTGGGCGCCTGTACCCATTTTCACGTGAATGCTCCAGACTCTCATCGTTCTTTTGCAGCATTTGCTCATGAACTAGCCCAGAATAGTTTTTTCCAAACATCGAAAATCACTTATCAGGTTAGACCTTTCATGACCTTTTTGACATTCAATGACGTTGATTTGACTTTGCGTGACCTCAGTGATAAATATGTGTCGAACAACGACTACAGATGCGTGTTTCAATTCGGTATTTCTAAATGAGATGAACACCGAATTAGTTCACTTGCGCTCGATACGGACTTGACCTTTTTCGACCTGTGACCTTATTAGACCTTAAAAGGGGGTAAGCAATAACAGATGAAGAAGCCAACTTAATTGGCGTAAATGATGTAGAATGGATTATGAATAGTCAATTTGAATGATATGGACACTAAACTCGTTGGTTTGCATATTATATAGACTTGACCTTCTTCGAAATTTAACTTTATTTGACCTTGAAGGAGGCGTAGGCAATAACAGATGATGAAGCAGACACTTGGCGTAAATGATGCAAAGTTTCTTATGAATAGTCAATTTGCATGAGAAGGACACTGAACAAAACGTTTTTCTTCCAATACGGACTTGACCTTTTTCGACCTTTGAACTAATTTGACCTTGAAGGGGGTGTAAGCAGTGACAGATGATAAGACACGCACTAAATTGGCGTAAATGACTCAGAAGGACTTATGAATAGTCCATTTAAATGATGTGGACACAGAACTAGTTACTTTAACTTCTAAGGAGTACTTTTGAACTCTGAACCAGTTCCATGCAATGCAATGCGCCACTAAAAATCACCAATAATTTGTTTTTAGTACCCAAAACTTATTTATTATAAAAGAGCAAAATAATGAGTACGCTGAACAAAATTCGCTTAGAGATTACCATAGGTCAAGCTTAAACACGTTTGTAAATGCCACAAGAGATTACCAAAGGCTATAAAAGCCGAACTGAGGTCATAACATGTTTTAAATTCAAGCTACGTCGGGGGAATGCGATACAAAGCCTCAAAAGCCGAAAATCTTCCTTAACCCTCGCCCCACCTAGAATAATGAAATCGATGGCCCCCTAAGGTTTTTTTAAGATAACAGAAAAACAACGAGGGGCAGCACCACAGTTGAGGGTTCTGCCTCTCACTCCATTATTTTCCCATCACCCCTGAAATTTCTTACCCCGGACCCCTAGGTCAGGTCACCAAGCAGGTAAAACAAGGTCACATCACCTCGACTTTGAGCTCTTCCCTTGCTACATTTCTAAGCCGCTCGATTTAAAACGTTCTACACTTCAGGCCCCTCTCCGGAGTCTACAAAATGTATATCCAGGATTTTTAGATTTGGTGACCTGAGCTCAGGTCACGAGGTGACCTCCTCCATAGAAAAAAACATGGTAAAAGCTGTCTTATGAGCTAAAAGTCACAAAATAATCGTAAATGCTCATATAGCTCAGAAAAGCGTTCTTGGACACCCTTCCACGAATCTCAGGGGCGATATTTGCCCTTTGACCTATCTGAGGTCATCACCTTCCTATTGATGCACCTTCCCAAAGGCGGCAAATTGTGAAATGACTGCATGTCTCCCGACAACGGTGCCGTGCCTGCTGCCCACCGGAGGGTCAGTTGCTACCTACAACAAGGAACTCTCCCATTACCCCATCGCAAGCATGCTCTCGCCATAACCACACAGGAGACTTAAATAACAAAACGCCACAAACTATGGACTTAAAAGAGCGAGGCAAAACAATGAGCAAAAATCCTTACAAATCAGTACAGACTCGAACACGTTCAACACGTAAGCATATTCTACCAGCAATGATAGGATTGGCTCACTGGCTGGAGGTGCCTTGCTGGAGCCGTGCGATTACCTGTGACAGTGAATATTTTGTCCAGCTGGTCGGAGACGTCCCTGACGCCGGGGAAACAGGGCACTCCCGCCAGCATCTCCACGAAGATGCAGCCCACGCCCCAGAGGTCCAGCGAGGTGGTATACTCTGCGGCACACACGTGTCCCACTGCCACTGCATTCCACTGCCACAGGCCGATCAACTTACACCGGGCTCACACCATATCTACACGCTTTCAGTCATGCGTTGCTAAGAACGGCGAAGAATATCAATTGCAAGCAAATGGGTCATGTCAAGACACTGCAGAGACGAATTAAAACAAAATCTAAACTTCAACTTATAATTTTACACCGTAACAAAACGTTAATCAGGACATAAACCAGGCCCACAACTCAGTGGCGAACATCTATTCACTCAAGAGATTGGTTATTAATCCAGATTAGTACATCTGAATCCAGCATGAAATGGTGGGACAATGTGCAAAATATAAGGCCGTAACGCTCATATTCCACACAAGCCCCTTGCTTTTGTCCCGGGTTGAGGACGCAGAGGCACAATATCGTGCACAACTATGTACAATATCGTGCTGGCAGAGCGGGAGCGATATATATATATATATATATATAAGATTATTGTTGAGCTTTGGATTGGGCACACGCACGCCACCCATTATTTCCGCTTGGGCAGAGACAGCAGTCCGTGCTCGGGATACGGCGACCCGCTGAGTGTGTGACATGCCCTGGTGGATTGCCCAGACTACGATATTGAAAGCATGCGATATATGAGCGGATCACAGTGGCTGATAATAATAATTGTTGGGGTTTTACTAACGCACCAACTGCCAAGGTTATACGGCGCCGCCAACTCTCACCCAGTTAGGAGGGATTTGGGGGATCAGATCAACTTATTCAGAGGCTCCGCCAGGACTTGAACCCAGGGCCCGTGGTTTAGTAGACAGACGCGATATCCACCAAGCCAGCCATCCCCCTTCCAGGCCTTCATTTGAGAGGGGGTCGAAACAGCCTCCGGTTATCCAGTTTCAATAGGTATTGACTTCTCGGGGGGGTTGGCGGCTTGAGCCCCGATCCCCCTCACATCCACAACTGGTGGATCACCCTCATTCGAACCTCCTATAGGATAGAACTGTCCTATAGGAGGTTCCAATACAACTGGGAACTTTCCCAGTTGTAGCTCTCCTATACCATATCACTTTAAAAAATATTGATTTATTCGCTGGCCTTCGCATGTGATGTAATACGGTCACTCCTAGCATCCGACATTTCGGAGTACATATTCGAGGTGTTCTACTTTTTTAAGAGGACCACCTGCTTTGAATACCAAATCTGTTGTCACCCGTACGGATATGCTTTACTCTATGTTATCCACCCTCCATGAATTATGGTGCCGGTGAACCCTCAAGCCCCAAACATGATGAGTGATTACACTGTATTTCATATTCTAATATGCTAATTAGCTATGGCACTGCCAGTAGCAGTCGGCAAGTCACCGGCCGTGGACTGACTGACCAGTGCAGCAGCGGACTGACCAGTGCAGCAGTGGACTGACCAGTGCAGCAGTGGACTGACCAGTGGAGCAGTGGACTGACCAGTGGAGCAGTGGACTGACTAGTACAGCAGCGAACTGACCAGTGCAGCAGTGGACTGACTGACCAGTGCAGCAGTGGACTGACTGACCAGTGCAGCAGCGAACCGACCAGTGCAGCAGCGAACTGACCAGTGCAGACTGACCACTGACCAGTGCAGCAGTGGACTGACTAGTGCAGCAGTGGACTGACTGACCAGTGCAGCAGCGAACTGACCAGTGCAGCAGTGGACTGACCAGTACAGAAGTGCACTGACTGACCCGTGCAGCAGCGAACTGACCAGTGCAGCAGCGAACTGACCATTACAGCAATGGACTGACCAATACAGCAGTGGACTGACTGACCAGTGCAGCTGCGAACTGACCAGTGCAGCAGTAAACTCACCAGTACAGCAGTGGACTGACTGACCAGTGCAGCAGCGAACTGACCAGTGGACCCGTGGACTGACTGACCAGTGCAGCAGAGAACTGACCAGTGCAGCAGCGAACTGACCAGTTCAGCAGTGCACTGACTGACCAGTGCAGCAGCGAACTGACCAGTGCAGCAGCGAACTGACCAGTGCAGTAGTGGGCTGACCAGTGCAGCCGTGGAATGACCAGTGCAGCAGTGGACTGACCAGTGGAGCAGTGGATTTACCAGTGCAACAGTGGACTGACCAGTGCAGCAGTGGACTGACCAGTGCAGCCGTGGACTGACTGACCAGTGCAGCAGCGAACTGACCAGTGCAGCAGTGGACTGACCAGTGCAGCAGTGGACTTATCAGTGCAGCAGTGCACTGACTGACCAATGCAGCCGTGGACTGACTGACCAGTGCAGCAGAGGACGGACCAGTGCAGCAGTGGACTGACCAGTACAGCAGTGGGCGGACCAGTGCAGCAGTGCACTGACTGACCAGTGCAGCAGTGGACTGACCAGTGCAGCAGTGCACTGACTGACCAGTGCAGCAGTGGACTGACCAGTGCAGCAGTGCACTGACTGACCAATGCAGCCGTGGACTGACTGACCAGTGCAGCAGCGAACTGACCAGTGCAGCAGTGGGCTGACCAGTACAGCTGTGGACTGATCGGTGCAGCAGTGGACTGACCAGTGCAGCTGTGGACTGACTGACCAGTGCAGCAGCGAACTGACCAGTGCAGCAGCGAACTGACCAGTACAGCAGTGGACTGACCAGTGCAGCAGTGGACTGACTGACCAGTGCAGCCGTGGACTGACTGACCAGTGCAGCAGTGGACTGACTGACCAGTGCAGCAGCAAACTGACCAGTGCAGCAGTGGACTGATTGACCAGTGCAGTAGTGGACTGACTAGTGCAGCAGAGAACTGACCGGTGGAGCAGTGGATTTACCAGTGCAACAGAGGACTGACCAGTGCAGCAGTGGACTGACCAGTGCAGCAGAGGACTGACCAGTGGAGCAGTGGATTTACCAGTGGAGCAGAGAACTGACTGGTGGAGCAGTGGACTGACCACTGACCAGTGGAGCAGTGGATTTACCAGTGCAACAGAGGACTGACCAGTGCAGCAGTGGACTGAGTGACCAGTGCAGTAGTGGACTGACTAGTGCAGCAGAAAACTGACCAGTGGAGCAGTGGATTTACCAGTGCAACAGAGGAATGACCAGTGCAGCAGTGGACTGACTGGTGGAGCAGAGGACTGACTGGTGGAGCAGTGGACTGACCAGTGGAGCAGTGGATTTACCAGTGCAACAGTGGACTGACCAGTGCAGCAGTGGACTGACCAGTGCAGCCGTGGACTGACTGACCAGTGCAGCAGCGAACTGACCAGTGCAGCAGAGGACTGACCAGTGCAGCAGTTGACTGACCAGTGCAGCAGTGGACTGACCGGCGCAGGAGAGGACTGACCGGTGCAGCAGAGGACTGACCAGTGGAGCAGTGGACTGACTGACAAGTGCAGCAGAGAACTGATCAGTGCAGCAGTAGACTGACTGACCAGTGGGGCAGTGGACTTACCAGTCGAGCCGTGGACTGACCAGTGGAGCAGTGGACTGACCACTGACCAGTGCAGCAGCGGACTGACCAGTGCAGTAGTGGACTTACCAGTGCAGTAGTGGACTGACTAGTGCAGCAGAGAACTGACCAGTGGAGCAGTGGATTTACCAGTGCAACAGAGGACTGACCAGTGCAGCAGTGGACTGACCAGTGCAGCAGAGGACTGACCAGTGAAGCAGTGGATTTACCAGTGGAGCAGAGAACTGACTGGTGGAGCGGTGGACTGACCACTGACCAGTGGAGCAGTGAATTTACCAGTGCAACAGAGGACTGACCAGTGCAGCAGTGGACTGACTGACCAGTGCAGTAGTGGACTGACTAGTGCAGCAGAGAACTGACCAGTGGAGCAGTGGATTTACCAGTGCAACAGAGGAACGACCAGTGCAGCATTGGACTGACGAGTGCAGCAGAGGACTGACCAGTGGAGCAGTGGACTGACTGACCAGTGCAGTAGTGGACTGACTAGTGCAGCAGAGAACTGACCAGTGGAGCAGTGGATTTACCAGTGCAACAGAGGAACGACCAGTGCAGCATTGGACTGACGAGTGCAGCAGAGGACTGACCAGTGGAGCAGTGGATTTACCAGTGCAACAGAGGAACGACCAGTGCAGCATTGGACTGACGAGTGCAGCAGAGGACTGACCAGTGGAGCAGTGGATTTACCAGTGCAACAGTGGACTGACCAGTGGAGCAGAGAACTGACTGGTGGAGCAGTGGACTGACCACTGACCAGTGGAGCAGTGGACTGACCAGTGGAGCAGTGGACTTACCAGTGCAGCAGAGGACTGACCGGTGCAGCAGTGGACTGACCAGTGGAGCAGTGGACGGACCACTGACCAGTGGAGCAGTGGACTTACCAGTGCAGCAGAGGACTGACCAGTGCAGCAGTGGACTTACCAGTGGAGCAGTGGACTTACCAGTGGAGCAGTGGACTTACCAGTGAAGCAGAGGACTGACCAGTGCAGCAGTGGACTTACCAGTGCAGCAGTGGACTGACCAGTGGAACAGTGGACTGACCAGTGCAGCAGTGGACTTACCAGTGGAGCAGTGGACTGACCAGTGCAGCAGTGGACTTACCAGTGCAGCAGTGGACTGACCAGTGGAATAGTGGACTGACCAATGCAGCAGTGGACTTACCAGTGGAGCAGTGGACTGACCAGTGCAGCAGTGGACTTACCAGTGCAGCAGTGGACTGACCAATGGAATAGTGGACTGACCAGTGCAGCAGAGGACTGACCAGTGCAGCAGAGGACTGACCAGTGCAGCAGTGGACTGACCAGTGCAGCAGTGGACTGACGAGTGCAGCAGAGGACTGACCAGTGGAGCAGTGGATTTACCAGTGCAACAGAGGAACGACCAGTGCAGCATTGGACTGACGAGTGCAGCAGAGGACTGACCAGTGGAGCAGTGGATTTACCAGTGCAACAGTGGACTGACCAGTGGAGCAGAGAACTGACTGGTGGAGCAGTGGACTGACCACTGACCAGTGGAGCAGTGGACTGACCAGTGGAGCAGTGGACTTACCAGTGCAGCAGAGGACTGACCGGTGCAGCAGTGGACTGACCAGTGGAGCAGTGGACGGACCACTGACCAGTGGAGCAGTGGACTTACCAGTGCAGCAGAGGACTGACCAGTGCAGCAGTGGACTTACCAGTGGAGCAGTGGACTTACCAGTGAAGCAGAGGACTGACCAGTGCAGCAGTGGACTTACCAGTGCAGCAGTGGACTGACCAGTGGAAGGGTGGACTGACCAGTGCAGCAGTGGACTTACCAGTGGAGCAGTGAACTGACCAGTGCAGCAGTGGACTTACCAGTGCAGCAGTGGACTGACCAGTGGAATAGTGGACTGACCAGAGCAGCAGTGGACTTACCAGTGGAGCAGTGGACTGACCAGTGCAGCAGTGGACTTACCAGTGCAGCAGTGGACTGACCAGTGGAATAGTGGACTGACCAGTGCAGCAGAGGACTGACCAGTGCAGCAGAGGACTGACCAGTGCAGCAGTGGACTGACCAGTGCAGCAGTGGACTGACCAGTGCAGCAGAGGACTGACAAATGCAACAATGGACTGAACGGCACAGCAGTTGACTGACCAGTGCAACATAGCAGTGGACTGACCAGTGCAGCAGAGGACTGACCGGTGCAGCAGTGGACTGACCAGTGGAGCAGTGGACTGACCACTGACCAGTGCAGCAGCGGACTGACCGACCAGTGCAGTAGTGAACTGACCAGTGCAGCAGTGGACTGACCAGTGGAATAGTGGACTGACCAGTGCAGCAGTGGACTGACCAGTGGAATAGTGGACTGACCAGTGCAGCAGAGGACTGACCAGTGCAGCAGAGGACTGACCAGTGCAGCAGTGGACTGACCAGTGCAGCAGTGGACTGACCAGTGCAGCAGTGGACTTACCAGTGGAGCAGTGGACTGACCAGTGCAGCAGTGGACTGACCAGTGCAGCAGTGGACTGACCAGTGCAACAATGGACTAACCGGTACAGCAGTGGACTGATCAGTGCAGCAGTGGACTGACCGGTGCAGCCGAGGAGGACGTCCGGCGGCCGGTACCACAGGGTGACCACCTCATTGGAGTAGGTGTGACTCGGCACCGACTTGGCCCGCGCCAGACCTGAGGGCACAGACAGCTGACACCGAGCTGACGACACTGCCTCACCACAGGACACCAGCACACCGAGCTGACGACACTGCCTCACCACTGGACACCAGCACACCGAGCTGACGGCAATGCCTCACCGCTGGACACCAGCACACCGAGCTGACGACACTGCCTCACCACTGGACACCAGCACACCGAGCTGACGACACTGCCTCACCACTGGACACCAGCACACCGAGCTGACGACACTGCCTCACCACTGGACACCAGCACACCGAGCTGACGGCACTGCCTCACCACTGGACACCAGCACACCGGGCTGACGACACTGCCTCACCACTGGACACCAGCACACCTGGCTGACGGCACTGACCGAAATCGGCCAGCTTCAGCTCGCCCGCCTGCGAGATGAGCAGGTTCTGCGGCTTGATGTCTCTGTGCAGGATGTGGCGGCGGTGGCAGTAGCTGAGGCCCCGCAGCAGCTGGTACAGAAACAGCTGCACGTTGCGCGCGTTCAGACCGCCCGGGTGGGCCTCCAGGTACTGGGATAGGTCCGTGTGCTGCGGGAAAAATTATTTTTCATTATGACACGGTGATAGTAAATCATGGTCGTGAAAGACTGATTATTAGACATCGAGAACGAAATGTAGCCAGTGCTGGGGAGCGGGAACGTCTGACACCGCTGTCTGCTGAGGGGAGCGGGAATGTCTGACACTGCTGTCTGCTAAGGGGAGCGGGAATGTCTGACACTGCTGTCTGCTGCGGTGAGCGGGAATGTCTGACACTGCTGTCTGCTGAGGGGAGCGGGAATGTCTGACACCGCTGTCTGCTGCGGTGAGCGGGAACGTCTGGCACCGCTGTCTGTTGAGGGGAGCGGGAATGTCTGACACTGCTGTCTGCTGAGGGGAGCGGGAATGTCTGACACCGCTGTCTGCTGCGGTGAGCGGGAACGTCTGACACCGCTGTCTGTTGACGGGAGCGGGAATGTCTGACATTGCTGTCTGCTGCGGGGAGCGGGAATGTCTGACACTGCTGTCTGCTGCGGGGAGCGGGAATGTCTGACACTGCTGTCTGCTGCGGGGAGCGGGAATGTCTGAGACTGCTGTCTGCTGAGGGGAGCGGGAATGTCTGACACCGCTGTCTGTTGAGGGGAGCGGGAATGTCTGACACTGCTGTCTGCTGCGGGGAGCGGGAATGTCTGACACTGCTGTCTGCTGAGGGGAGCGGGAATGTCTGACACCGCTGTCTGCTGCGGTGAGCGGGAACGTCTGACACCGCTGTCTGTTGAGGGGAGCGGGAATGTCTGACACCGCTGTCTGCTGCGGGGAGCGGGAACGTCTGACACCGCTGTCTGTTGAGGGGAGCGGGAACGTCTGACACCGCTGTCTGTTGAGGGGAGCGGGAACGTCTGACACCACTGTCTGTTGAGGGGAGCATGAACGTCGGACACCACTGTCTGCTGCGGTGAGCGGGAACGTCTGACACCGCTGTCTGCTGCGGTGAGCGGGATCGTCTGACACTGCTGTCTGCTGCGGGGAGTGGGAATGTCTGACACCGCTGTCTGCTGCGGTGAGCGGGAACGTCTGACACTGCTGTCTGCTGCGAGGAGCGGGAATGTCTGACACCGCTGTCTGTTGAGGGGAGCGGGAACGTCTGACACTGCTGTCTGCTGCGGTGAGCGGGAACGTCTGACACTGTTGTCTGCTGCGGGGAGTGGGAATGTCTGACACCGCTGTCTGCTGCGGTGAGCGGGAACGTCTGACACTGCTGTCTGCTGCGAGGAGCGGGAATGTCTGACACCGCTGTCTGTTGAGGGGAGCGGGAACGTCTGACACTGCTGTCTGCTGCGGTGAGCGGGAACGTCTGACACTGTTGTCTGCTGCGGGGAGCGGGAACGTCTGGCACCGCTGTCTGCTGCAGTGAGCGGGAACGTCTGACACTGCTGTCTGCTGCGGGAAGCGGGAATGTCTGACACCGCTGTCTGCTGCGGGGAGCGGGAACGTCTGACACCACTGTCTGCTGCGGCGAGCGGGAACGTCTGACACCGCTGTCTGCCGCGGTGAGCGGGAACGTCTGAAACTGCTGTCTGCTGCGGAGAGCGGGAATGTCTGACACTGCTGTCTGCTGCGGGGAGCGGGAATGTCTGACACAGCTGTCTGCTGCGGGGAGCGGGAATGTCTGACACCGCTGTCTGTTGAGGGGAGCGAGACGGCAACTGGAGGGAGACGGCAACTAGAGCGGAGGAGCCTTTCGAGGGAGCGCGGAAATTAGCGGATCAGTGGCGGGGAGAGGGCCTTCAGCACCTGTCACAGGTGCGTATGCATGGGCAAGCGGGGTGGATCGGCAGATTGGCTTCAGAGCCGCTACTTATTATGAAGCAGATACACTATTTTGCGCGCCGTAAGAAATGCACTCAACAAACATGAAAAACGATACGACGGCTACTCCATCAGTAAAGCAGGCCAGCTGGTGGCTGCGATATTCAGCGGCAGACCGCACTCTCGCACTCCACCAACCACATATTCGAAGACGAAGGTGAGAGAGCTCCTGGTGTGTATGATGTCGTGCAGAGTGACTATGTTGGCGTGCTTCAGCTCCTTCAGCAGGCTGGCCTCTCGGATGGCAGTGAAGGGAGCACCCTCCTCCTGCTGCAGCCGGATCTCCTTCAGCGCCACCGTCTGCTGAGTCAAACTGCACCAGAGACAGGCGTGTCAGCAGAGAGAGAGAGAGAGAGAGAGAGAGAAAAAAAAAAAAAAAAAAAAAAAAAAAAGAGAGAGAGAGAGAGAAAAAAGAAAAAAAAAAAAAAAAAAAAAAAAAGAAAAAAAAAAAAAAAAAAAAAAAAAAAAAAAAAAAAAAAAAAAAAAAAAAAGAGAGAGAGAGAGAGAGGCTCCCACACGTGAGAGCGCGGCCAGCCATCATGTGGGGATCAGGAAGAAATGACAATTGATATATAGCAAATCTGCCATTCAAATCGACAAACTTTTTCGGAAGACCTGCTGTCCCCACACTTCTCCTTGTGAAAGGCACTAAAGCCAGCAGAGAAGAATAGGACGTGTTGATACACTTCTCATATAATGTTGCGACGTCACCACTCGGTCTACAATACCGGCGAGCTTGTGTGACCGAGCGCAAGCCTTGTTTAATGTACAAGCAGTTGAATAGTTGGTAGTCTTCCGTTGCAATAAATTCACATGATTAGTGATAAGCTGAATTGTTTGGGTGCAGATAACACGGGTTCTTGACATCCTTGATCTATATTTTCCCCCAAAAGGCTAGAACTCATGACTGTGTGTGGGAAGTGTAGGGGCTATACACCAGGTATGCTCTGGGGAAGAAACCAGGTCCGATGGCGAAAAACGGCTACTAAATTTGAAATCAGCGGCATCGAAATAGGTAGAAACAGGTACTGACCTGCCGGATCTATTTTGGCAGCTGACCAGTGTTATTGATTGTTCTTATACCAGCACCAGTCCGTGAACTGTGCTGCAAACGCAGTTCGCGCCTCAGTGACACACATGGCGCTGCACCGTTAGTGGTGGAGCCGGTTACGGCTGGTCTGGCTGGCTGGCTGTGTAATAACAAGTTTGACAAGTATAACAGTAATAATGCTCTGGAGAGTTGGGTATGACTGTACCAACTTACCGCACCAAAATTAATGTCACTCTTTGGCAGCTCAGGTGTCTCTCACTGATGACATACAGAAGGAAGCGGGAAGCCTCTTCAAAATACCTCTTATTGGCATTAGATAGCTTATATTTTTTGGTATTTATCGTACATTTCCACTTAATCGCAGTGGCTCTTCCCATGCCGTCGCTATGAAAATGATAATCAGAATACTATGGAAGGAGATGATGTAGGATATCACCAGGTTATCATGTGAACTCTGCCTTCTGTGCGCTTACAGCTTCTCTTTCTACATCGAAAACGACGTGACAATCACGAAATTCGCCGACCACTTCCATTCTAATCACTGAAATTGGCTACCTGCCTACAGAGATCTATGTGCAGGCAGAAGAAAGTGTAGCCGTCGTGCTGGTGTCCGTTGGGCAACACGTGGTGCTCTGAGACGCAGGTGATGCTACGATCGTCACAGTGGAACCAGCGCTGTCTGCCCAGGCTGTAGACGCCTGCTACGCCTGGGTGGCGCCGCCGTAGTGGCTGACTAGGCCCACCAGCCGCTAGCTATGGGCGCCGGCCGAGTTCACTGTTCCATCCTTAGCCCCTGAGCCTTCGTCCTCCACCTACAGCTAGGACAGCCGTGCATGTTCGGCGGCGATGTCGGCCGGCTCGCCCTCCTGCGCGAGCGTCGGAGGGCCTCCTGCAGCTGACTCTCCTCGTCTTCAACAGGGCGCTTGGGCCGCTCCTGGGTTCCATCCTGCTCCGCCAGTTCCTGCAGATCGGCGTCAGGCACCAGCGGGGGTCCGTACGGCCGCAGCACCGCCTGTCGCTCCGGCTCATCCCAGTCCTTCCGTTTCGACTCCTCAGGCAGGCATGGCGAGCCGTGCCTGGTGGAGTCCCGAGCCGGGTGACGTCCTTCGCCGCGCACTCTTGTAACGTCGCGAACTTCGAGATCTTTACGTTGGCGAGGATCTTCTTTGACTCCTTTCCAACAAACACGTGACGGTCCAGCTGTACAATCAGGGTCCTGGGCAATTTGGAGATCTGGGTGGTGAGGCTGAACTCGTCATGCTGACCCTTCTCGCAATGCAGCTCGCGCCGGTCGGGCCACATGGAGAGGCGCAGCGCTTCGACTGTCTGGTACTGAAAGTTGTCTCTCACTGGATTGGCAGCAGTGCCAGGCGGGTCGGCTGGCTGGCTGATCGGTGTACGGGCGAGCGCGGGCCAACTGCGCACGCGCGCCGTCGGCGGCCGACCTCGGTGGGGGCCGGTCCGTCGGCCCCAGGCAGCGAGCGTGGGGAGCTGGGACGTCGGCCCCAGGCAGCGAGCGTGGGGAGCTGGGACGTCGGCCCCAGGCAGCGCGTGGGGAGCTGGGACGTCGGCCCCAGGCAGCGCGCGTGGGGAGCTGAGACGTCGGCCCCAGGCAGCGAGCGTGGGGAGCTGGGACGTCGGCCCCAGGCAGCGAGCGTGGGGAGCTGGGACGTCGGCCCCAGGCAGCGAGCGTGGGGAGCTGGGACGTCGGCCCCAGGCAGCGAGCGTGGGGAGCTGGGACGTCGGCCCCAGGCAGCGAGCGTGGGGAGCTGGGACGTCGGCCCCAAGCAGCGAGCGTGGGGAGCTGGGACGTTGACCCCAGGCAGCGCGTGGGGAGCTGGGACGTCGGCCCCAGGCAGCGAGCGTGGGGAGCTGGGACGTCGGCCCCAGGCAGCGAGCGTGGGGAGCTGGGACGTCGGCCCCAGGCAGCGAGCGTGGGGAGCTGGGACGTCGGCCCCAGGCAGCGAGCGTGGGGAGCTGGGACGTCGGCCCCAGGCAGCGCGCGTGGGGAGCTGGGACGTCGGCCCCAGGCAGCGAGCGTGGGGAGCTGGGACGTCGGCCCCAGGCAGCGAGCGTGGGAGCTGGGACGTCGGCCCCAGGCAGCGCGTGGGGAGCTGGGACGTCGGCCCCAGGCAGCAAGCGTGGGGAGCTGGGACGTCGGCCCCAGGCAGCGAGCGTGGGGAGCTGGGACGTCGGCCCCAGGCAGCGAGCGTGGGGAGCTGGGACGTCGGCCCCAGGCAGCGGCGTGGGGAGCTGGGACGTCGGCCCCAGGCAGCGAGCGTGGGGAGCTGGGACGTCGGCCCCAGGCGCGCGTGGGGAGCTGGGACGTCGGCCCCAGGCAGCGAGCGTGGGGAGCTGGGACGTGGCCCCAGGCAGCGAGCGTGGGGAGCTGGGACGTCGGCCCCAGGCAGCGCGTGGGGAGCTGGGACGTCGGCCCCAGGCAGCGAGCGTGGGGAGCTGGGACGTCGGCCCCAGGCAGCGAGCGTGGGGAGCTGGGACGTCGGCCCCAGGCAGCGAGCGTGGGGAGCTGGGACGTCGGCCCCAGGCAGCGAGCGTGGGGAGCTGGGACGTCGGCCCCAGGCAGCGCGTGGGGAGCTGGGACGTCGGCCCCAGGCAGCGCGCGTGGGGAGCTGGGACGTCGGCCCCAGGCAGCGAGCGTGGGGAGCTGGGACGTCGGCCCCAGGCAGCGCGTGGGGAGCTGGGACGTCGGCCCCAGGCAGCGAGCGTGGGAAGCTGGGACGTCGGCCCCAGGCAGCGAGCGTGGGGAGCAGGGACGTCGGCCCCAGGCAGCGCGCGTGGGGAGCTGGGACGTGAAGGGCGTAATACAGGACCAGAGCAAGCCTATGATAAAGGAGGAATTGTGGATTTTTACAGTTGTTTTCAACGATGTTGTATTAACCCCGCAGATGCTGACGTTTATATTTTTTGCTGACGAATTCCTGTCTTTTCTTCCTTGAGTTTTGACTTCACACTCTACCAATCGCGGATCTAGCCGGTCGCTTTGGGAGGGGCAAACCAAAGTCTAAAAAACGTTCCGCAGTGAAAAATTGCATCACAAATTCGCCGGTAAATTTTGGATATTTGAGGCCAAAAGCACAAAAACATCACGGGGTGGAAATTCGGGATCAGTATACCTTTTCCTATGCAAGGCCCAATATTTACACTGAACTTACCTGGTTGTGTTTAAAGTTGAGAGTTAAAGCACCTAAATCTTGCTTATAAACTAAAAAGGAGTTGGGGAAAAAGGAGGTCGATCGCTTTGAAGGGGTGGGGGCAAAAACATAGTTTTTCCCCGAGCTTTTCCGTTTGGGGGGGCAAATGCCTTTTTGCCCCGCCCCTTGGATCCGCCACCGCACTCTACGCAAAATTAATGTCAGTACACTGTCGGAAACCCTACCATTTGAACACTCGCCTCTAGTTTTGCATTTACGCAGATAACATATAACATATTTATTTGAACATGATCCTCATAAGAATGAGGCTTTTCACACATTATGAGGCTATCCAATGATGCTCCTATCCAATGAGGCTTTTCACGCAGACAACAATGCCTGATTTGCTTCACCTCGCGGCATCCACTGACTCACTTGCTGTATCCCTTGAACACCGTGGCGTAGGAGCCCTCTCCAAGCTGGTCCATTTTAATGTAAGCCTCCTGGCGGCCGAACGGCGAATCTCCCTGCGGGGCACAGGAGGTTAGCGCTCCGTCTAGCAATACTAGCCACAACAGAAGTTTATTCCACCATTAGAGAACCAGTGCCATGCGCCCACCATTTTTAATTCTATCAAATTTGCCTTATACGGGGGTTCATGGGCAATGACACAAGTGATCGCCTAAAAATATCCCAAAATTGTGTTTATGCGCTACGGCTCCAGACAGTTTTCAAAGGTCACGTTTTAAGAGTCTCTTTAGAGGTCCATAAGTCGGATATTGATATACTGCTCTGTAACATTTTTGTTGCGTTCTACACACCATGCTCTAGAAATATTTTGATTATCCAAAATTTTATCTTCTTAAATGTTGGCCAGGTGATCTTTTTGACCTAATTTTTCCAGTCAATTATTTTTTACCATAAAACGAGTCACGGTAACCTTGACCCGGTGTCAGTTGAAAGTATTGTTTTTCTCTAAAAACGATTTAAAATCCATCAAATCCCTTTAAAATAATATAGTAAAAAATATGTGATTGTTAGCTCGGTACCGTACTCAGAGAAGAACACGTCACGTGCAGCGGGTTCAAACGGTCAACTTTTACCGAGCGAAGCCAGACCTTTACAACGGAAATTGGTCTCCATACCGTAATTCTACACAGGCAGGCGTCTGCGCATTTGGAACATTTCCGTTTTTCGATGTGGGAGGGGGTGGGCTGAGGTTTGCAAGGAACCTCCAAAATGTTCATACTTACCGCCCTCATTCGGTTAGAGAAACAACTTAGGAGGTAAAATGTCTCATTTCGAAAAGTGTATTTTATGGTTCTTTCCTACGTCCACTATCTATATGCAGTCGAGTTGGAAAACAATTTGGAGAAAGCAACTGCCAATAACCAACATGTTTTGAGAACAAGGTTGTGACCTCGTTCCAAAATTGTTTGGGGAAATTTAGTTTCATCACTTTCGCTTGTTGTTGTGATATTGCACACCAACATATTGTGCAGACGTGTTGGTTTTTAATCTAACAGAGAACCCTTGCCGCCGTTGATAACAATTATGCATATGGGTCATTCCAGGACAAATCGTCCAGGTAGACAACAAAAAAGTTCACCATGACCCCTCAGATTTCCACCAAATTTTGTACCCTAGGCCCCCTATACAAAAAATGGGCCCATTAGAGATCCGAAGGCCAAAGAAGTCACCAGACAGAGGTCATCAAAGTTTCGAGGTCAACGCAAACGTTGAAGCAGAAACAATTTTGAATCTCAAAAGTGGCTGATCGAAATTAATCAAAATGGATATCACTGGATACAACATACACTGGGCCATACAAAAAATAAAAACTTTGACCTCAGGTCAGGTTTTGACCTCGTGGCCCTTTCTTTAAATTAATAATTTTGAAGAGTCCTATTTTTAATTTCTTCACTGGGTAATCCTCAGGGTACAAGCTAACCAGTGGAGGGTGATTTTCTTTGTAACTCAGATGAAGTAACAGGCCACAGAGACCATCACCTAGGGCAAAACGTTCATTGCAAGTACCTTTCGTGCGGATACGCTACAACATGGCTAATATGGATGTCAAATGGGAGCTGATCATTTACCTACAACAGATTTGGTACCTTTATTTGTGCTTTGGATCTGAAACAATCCTTGTAACCTGAATAAATGACCAAGCTTGACCTTAAATACCATTTAAAAGAAAAGTACACAAATGCTACGTTACCGATTTAATTTCAAGGCTTGACAGGTTAATGGTGCTTCGGATATATTGGTAACATTACTTGAAGTCATACCGACCTTGCGTGATACTTATTTATTACCTTATTTGATCTGCGCTTCATTCTGTGTGATTTGGCTGAAGCTAAGCTATTTCCAATTTTAGTCTTGCAACGCACGCCGTATGGTTACCCCAAATATCAACTTATCAACCGAAAACTATTTAGCACCAAGGCAGTACTTCAATGCTGCTCAAACACTGCTGATAGCTGGAACAGCTGTAGTCAAGGAAATTATGGCACTTACGCGAAACCGTGTCCACTGCCTCGTCCCCCTTTATGGCCCCTGGGTGCCTCCTGCCGCGGTGAGCCCCCACCGCGCAGTGCCTGTGGTGTTCGCACGGTTGCTTTATCGTGTGTTTCGGTGGGAGGATGGGGTTTTAACGTGCTTCTTCTACACCCTCCCCCACTCGTGAATCAGGAGACATCCCCTCCCAATAAATCGGACCTCGGCTTGATTTGTTTGCATTGTCTCCCTGCTACCTGCGATAAGATTCCTGTACACGTCTCCAAAACATCCCTGACATGGCTCGCGGCAAATAAGTGAAAGCGTACCACGCCGTTTTTTCAGAATACCTTGCGCTTTTAGCACAAGATTCAACGCAGTGTTTTCATTGGAAAACCGTCAGTGCACCCTACATCTATTCGTTTTTAACACTAGTAGAAGCCAGAAATTTTTGCTTTAGTTCTGATTCTCTAATGCATAATACAGCGGCAGTTGCAACCTTTTAGTCTGCACTAATTCCACATATCAGATACTCTCATCCGGGCATCCAAAAACTGCGAGAGCGCGGTAGTGGAGTGGTCAGCGTAGCCGACTTCCACGCAGCCGTCCCGGGTTCAAAGCCCGGCGGCTTCCCTGAACAAGGAGCAGGCTGACTCGCGAGAAACCCTTACCACAGGTAAAGAGTTGGCGACGCCATATGAGCCTGGCAGTTGGTGCGTCGATAAGCCCTAACAATTATATCCAAAAACTACATTATTTCCCAGATAGTTGCACCAGACAATTTAAAAACCGGTACAACTTTTTGATATATCAGTCGCCATCAACCGTACTACGGCATTGCACGTGAGTGGTACTTTTTCACCACTTCACACGTAAAGAAAGGCGCGATGATATAGGTGGTTCTATGAGGCGTACCGTGCACCGCGCGGGTCTTACAATAACAGCGAATGAATACATTTTACGTGCTGAATAATTTTTTGGGTACTACAAAACGACCTACAGGAACAAGAAAAAGTTATTTTTGTGACAAGTGCTGCTATAGCTAGTATGGCCAAGAAGCTGGAAAAGCACTTCCGTGGTACCAGGCTGGTAAAATAATTAAAGCAGTTAATCGTATCATTCCGCTGGACATGACAACAGCTGCTACGTAACCTGTCGTCCTCTGACGAGCACTGTGTTCGAAGCGTCCAGGGCTGAAGTGTGCGTGGAAGTGAACAATGGTGAATGAAATTACGTGAGTAAAAGATGTTGAAAGGAACTAGTTTTTGTTCCAATTTTGCCGTGTGATATTCTTTATAATTGGATATTTATTGCCGCACCACATACAACTCAACACCAATTATGCCACAGGGAAATGTCACGATCCATCCATAGGATCTCTGCATGCGTGAAGCATTTGATAATAGGAAACAACAAACAGGCGGTCAAATGGCCTTTCAAATGGTAGGCGTCTCGGCTATGGTGCAGTGTGATAGAATAGCAGAGGTAATTTTAGTTCATGAATTAAGGTCAACCGAGGTCGGTATGCATTCGTAATGCTCAAACATATCAGAAGAACAATGACATGTCAAGACTTGAAATGGAATCGGCAACGACGCATTTGCGTAATTTTCTCTTAAATGGCATTTAAGATCAAGCTAGGCCAATTAGTCAGTTTACAAGGGTCATTTCAGATTCAACCACAAATAATGTTACGAAATCTGTAGTAGCTAAGACCTTCCCTGGCCTCTCCCCTCGAATCCGGAAATGTAAAAAACACTGAAGATTATATATTCGGGCACAGCCCTTCATCAGAATCATGGAGTAAATATCAATAATTCTCAGTCCTAGTATAGCCAGACCTCGAATTGAGCTTCACAGAAATGCCTTTTAGAATGAATGGTTAAAAATAAGATTGGATGTCGTGACAACAACGATATTGGTACCTCTAACCTAAAAGCAATGCCGACCATACAACAAACCTAGACCAGTATTTGTGTGACAGACTTTTCCATTATTTGAGCCAAACACTAGCTTTTGGTTAACAATGAAAAACTCGCTGAAGTATCTTAATCGCTTATCTGAATATTTCTGTTCTTATTATTTACTTTTTCCACTGATCGCAGGTTAAATGCTAACAAAAACTACCTATTCAGCACTAGTAGACGTGATGCTAGATCGGTTTAAAGACTGCAAGCTCCCTCCTTTAACATGATGCTATATTATTACACTAAAAGCCTCCCTCGAGTTATTTAGTTAAGATTGTACCTAGTGGTCAAGGCCAACTTTTTTGTAATTGATAAACCCATTTTGCACAGCCTGCTCCTCTGGCCCAACGTCAAGCGGTTTTGGTACTATACTTCAGTCTGTTGGAGTCGATGGTTGATGACAGCACGCATTCCTTCCCTCGGTTTCATGGTCAAACTCAAAACAGTTGCGTCACCCTGGTTCCGGCGGCACCGCGCAGGGCCGCAGGAAGGCTAATTAACGGTCAGTGTAGAACAATTCAGCCCAAAAAATAACCAAAAGTTTATTATATTCCTTTAAAGTTGTTTGAAACATTTCAGAGCTATGAGGACAGCTCCTGATCAGCTTAGCAAGAAGATATACGTTAGTACCTGCTCCCGCCACCAGGTTCGCTAGTGTCGCTAAGGCATTAACCCTCGCCCCACCGAAGGGGGCATCGATGGCCCCCTAAGGTTTTTTCGAGATAGCAGAAAAACGACGAAACGCAGCACCGCGGTTGAGGGCTCTACCTCTCACTGCATCAATTTCCCATCATCCCTGAAATTTTTACCCCAGGTCACCCAAGGTCAGGTCACCAGACGAGGTCAACCAAGGTCACCTCACTTCACTTTAGAGCTCTGTAAGAGCTACATTTCAAAGTCGATCGATTTGAAACTTCCTACACTTCATAACCCCTCCAGGGTCTACAAGGTGTATATCCGGGATTTTTCGATTTCGTGCCCTGAGGTCAGGTCACGAGGCGACCTCTCCCATTGGAAAAGCATAGGGAAAAGTTGTTTCATGATATAAAAGCCACAAAAATGATTGCAAATACTCAGACTGCTCAGAACAACGTTTTTGGACACCCTTTCACGGATCCCAGGAGTCATATTTGGCCTTTGACTTTTCCAAGGTCATCCAAGGTCACCAGAGGTCAAAAACAGTATTTTGGCAATAACTTTTGACCTAATTAAGCTAGAGCGGTGAAACAAACACCATCGTGTTTGTCTTGTCACTGGCTTTCATTTGATATACGGCAAGGTCACTTTGTGACCTTTCGTGACCTCAGGTCATATTAGGTCACGAGGTGACCTCTGGAGGTCAAACCACTGGCGGGAGGTCTTTACGTTCCACATAGCGGAAAAAGTACTGGCAATTTGCTATCAAATGTACTTTACCAGGCCTCAATAGCTCTAATGACGTAAGAGTTATGCCCAGTTTGCTCAATCATTGCATATTTGAGTGAAAATAGCCGATCTTGACCTAATTTGACCTCTGGAGGTCAAACAATTGACCTGAGCACTAAAACATGCGAAGTGATTTCTTACTGAATTCACGCAAGCTTTCTATTGCACTTTGCAGATTTGCGCTAACGCCCATATTTTCGGAGTTAGAGGGGGGCCATCGATGGCCCCCGGTGGGGCGAAGGTGGCGCCGGACCCCCGGTGGGGCGCGGGTTAAGATAGGGGAAATTTATATCGCTCTGCGCTGGATGGAGTTAGAAGTTCTGACAAGATGAGTGTTGCCATCGTGTTTCTACACCCGCAGGGCAAAAAAAACATTAGGAGCACGTGCGACTGCGATATGCGACACACCCTAATATACATATCTGCCGCCTCTACTGCTCGCCTCCGTGAATTTGTCATGCCCTCAGGACGTGTAACTGCTCTCCCCAATCAGATAAATGACCCACCTCTCCGCGTGTATACCCAACGCAGCTGACAAATTATGCTGCCGGAGATCGTCCTTGTGCTCATGTATTCTCTTTCCGACACCCCTAAAAGTTTCTCCATAATATGATCTATCACGTCTAGCGCAGGGAATTTTGTACATTGCGCTGCTGCAGTTCCTCCACTATTTGACCTAGTTTAGTTCCGGATATTTTGACGACGGAAAGAGTGGGCCACAAGGCATCAGCCACGGGTTCTATATTCTGAGCATCAGGAACAACGGCTGACTCTGTCCTGGACTCTGTCCTCTTTTCTCTTTCTACCCTGAGTTTACCTAAACATCGTGGATAATGACGAGGCTCCGTTGAGCTGGCTGCTTGTGGTATATAAAGTTTCAGAGGCCATGGCACGTGTCAACACGAGTGGAACACTGCCTTTAACAGCCAGCCAGGAACCGCAAGGCACTGGATCTTCCAGCCTTCACCATAAACGGATCCAGGAGGCCTGTGGAACTGAGGCCACCGCGCCCAGTTCCTACCAGGCGTCAGCGCTCCACAACTGCTCCGGCCCATCCCGCTCAAATGTTTACTTACACGCTTTACACATTCCCTTTTTTAGAAATAACTCGTTCCAGTAAGGTAGCTTGCGAGTCTATCCTGACCTCGCTCTAGTAAGTCCATCCTGAAACGTGGTGTAGGAGAATCATTCCTGAGTCCGATATGGGATCCGGTCCTAAGTTAGTTATGCTGGCTTTATCAGTAATCTTACAACTTTTTCACTTAACTGTTCTTCGTAGGTGTACCAATGTGAGTTGACTGAATGCCGTTAAATTATGCTTAGTTGAATTACTTCCCTGTTCATACAATTAAATTAATTTCTTAATCTATTTTAAGATTACAACTTAAAGGACGTATGCTGTTAGGTTTACAACAATGAGTTCTATTCCTGCGGTAGAGCACACTTTTAGATAATTTTTTTCAAAGTGTCGAAATGTTTTTGAGACTGACGTGTGTTTTCCTTGGTACCCGTATCATATCAAGTGTGTCCCCGCTTGAAGGGGGCTCTGCTGACGCCAATGCAAACTGGGCTGGAAACCTGCCCCAATCCGACATCCCCTTGGACATGGCCGGCACCAGGGCAGCCATCAAACGGGTCATCAGGAGATGCACGGCGGCCACCCCTACAAGCCACCAACACCCGGCCACACATACCTCACTAGATGGGACCAGTGCACGGCCTCGTAACTAGGGTAGGTTAGTCAGTCTTCACCAAAAACACCCTGAAAGACTGCAGGCTGGCCGCCGACACCCAGTGCCCAATCAGCGGTGAAGAGGATTACGTCACTCACCCCTGACTGCATGCCCAGTCCACGCCACGCTACGCCAATAAGCTTATCCCTACCAACTCTACAATGTGTGCAATCAGATTAAGCTACAAAGGTCCGCGACTTGTATTTGTATTTATCGAGAATTTCCAATTAATCGAAGTGGCTTTTCCAATCTCGTCGCTATGAGGACGATAACCAGAATGCTATGGAAGGAGATGGTGTAGGATTAGGATGGTTGAGTGTGAGGAATAGGATAAGGAACACCCAGGGCGAGGCAGCGCAGCCATACCGGTGCAGATGCTCTCAGTCCCGGGTGAGGTAAGGATGTTTAGAGAAGGGGAGCACCGGTGACAAAAATAAAAATAAAAAGATGATGGTGAAAGCTTGGTCGATACACATTTTTAGGTCAATTCACATGAACAGATTGTAGGTGCTGAGGAGAGAGAGAGAGAGAGAGAGAGAGAGAGAGAGAGAGAGAGAGAGAGAGAGAGAGAGAGAGAGAGAGAGAGAGAGAGAGAGAGAGAGAGAGAGAGAGAGAGAGAGAGAGAGAGAGAGAGAGAGAGAGAGAGAGAGAGAGAGAGAGAGAGAGAGAGAGAGAGAGAGAGAGAGAGAGAGAGAGAGAGAGAGAGAGAGAGAGAGAGAGAGAGAGAGAGAGAGAGAGAGAGAGAGAGAGAGAGAGAGAGAGAGAGAGAGAGAGAGAGAGAGAGAGAGAGAGAGAGAGAGAGAGAGAGAGAGAGAGAGAGAGAGAGAGAGAGAGAGAGAGAGAGAGAGAGAGAGAGAGAGAGAGAGAGAGAGAGAGAGAGAGAGAGAGAGAGAGAGAGAGAGAGAGAGAGAGAGAGAGAGAGAGAGAGAGAGAGAGAGAGAGAGAGAGAGAGAGAGAGAGAGAGAGAGAGAGAGAGAGAGAGAGAGAGAGAGAGAGAGAGAGAGAGAGAGAGAGAGAGAGAGAGAGAGAGAGAGAGAGAGAGAGAGAGAGAGAGAGAGAGAGAGAGAGAGAGAGAGAGAGAGAGAGAGAGAGAGAGAGAGAGAGAGAGAGAGAGAGAGAGAGAGAGAGAGAGAGAGAGAGAGAGAGAGAGAGAGAGAGAGAGAGAGAGAGAGAGAGAGAGAGAGAGAGAGAGAGAGAGAGAGAGAGAGAGAGAGAGAGAGAGAGAGAGAGAGAGAGAGAGAGAGAGAGAGAGAGAGAGAGAGAGAGAGAGAGAGAGAGAGAGAGAGAGAGAGATGGGGGTGGCGTGTGTACGCACTGGTCATCCCCTTCTCCTGCGCAGTTACCGCAAGAGGATCGGCCTCGACCCAGCGGCCACAGGCCAGAAGCACAACGACGAGGAGGATAAAACCCTTCACCTTCTAACTCCGTGTCTTGCGCCGCGATATCTCCGGGCGAGACGCCCCGCCATCTGGGAGGCCCTGACGGACCTGAATGGCACCGCCGACGGTCGGAACCTCATTCTCATCACCAAATGCTATCCAAACGTCTATGCATAAATGCTAAAAATCGCTCATGTTTCCAAGGTTCGCATTTCAAAATTGTTCCATCTCTGAATTTGGTAAGATCACGGGTAGTAAAAAAACGTGTAATGGGATGATCTACCGAATCTGATTTTCTTCACTACTGCCCACTACACGGAAAACAGGAATTTTGTTTACGGTGAACACAAACTCACTTCTCTTTCTTGTCTGCGTCTTCATAGCTTTTTCTCGGCATCTTCTCGAAAATAAAAAACTGCCAAAACCTAAAACATAATCGAACTTACCTTAATAATTTTTTTCCAAACATATCACCGAAAACTTACCCCAAAGGCGGAGTATCGTTTCGACTTGACCGTGGAGGGACACAATATAATTTCCGATTTGGGTCGGGGAGGTCTTTTGGGTCTCAGTACGACCTTGACTTGATCGCCGTCCAGTAGCTGGCTGTCTGAGCAGGCCGACAGCTGCTGCTGACGCGAGGTGTGCTCCCGGTCCATCCGCACCCAAGCTGCCGACAGGTCAGGTCAGCTCAGCCACTGAGGCGTCAACTACCAGTCAATCCAGTCAGGCTAGCACAGCAGCTACCAGTGAATCCAGTCAGTCCCAGCAGTCAGGCTAGCACAGCAGCTACCAGTCAATCCAGTCAGTGCCACCAGTCAGGCCAGCACAGCATCTACCAGTCAATCCAGTCAGTGCCACCAGTCAGGCCAGCACAGCATCTACCAGTCAATCCAGTCAGTGCCACCAGTCAGGCCAGCACAGCATCTACCAGTCAATCCAGTCAGTGCCGCCAGTCAGGCAAACACAGCAGCTACCCATGAATATGATGCCCAGGTTATGGACAGTCTGAACTGGGCTGATGGCTTGAACACGAAATCGAACCTGCAGAGGCGGGAGGTCCGTGAGGCTTTGGCGACTGCCGAGCTCCATTAGCTGTGTTTTGGTGGCGGCATCCTGAAAGTTCCAACCTGGCCCTGACAAACATGAGCTTGAGAACGGTGCCACTGAAGCAAACCAATAGTACACCAATATAAATGTACTGCTGGGGCTTTGCGACACGCGAGTTATACCTTCTACGTTTGCCACGCAATATCACAACACTCACGTCTATAAAGAAACGGCTTCTTGCGAAATATCCGAAGATTACTATATATATATAATATATTATATATATATATATATATATATTACATATATATATTATATATATATATTATATATATATATATATATATATAATATGATGGCATCATAACCCTCCTAGATAGTTCCTAGCACAATTATTGGCCCTCATACAGATTAGCTGACTGAAAATCACGTCAGCTAATCTAGTGTGTTTTCCGAAAGTGAAAGACCAAAGATGTTTTAAACATGTTTTAATCCTCAGCTTTATTTTTCTCAACCACTGCTCAAAGCCACAACTTTTCCTTCTCAAAAGTGTTTTATTCAATTTTCGTATCCACTGTGTGTCTTTGTTGATCGAACATAGGTATATATTAAGCCTGATGATAACAAAAGTAATTATTTGTTGAAACGTAGCACGAAATAATATATACAAAGTAAATGACCATTGGAGAATTAATCTATGAATTGACAGAGCATACCAAAGGTGTCATAAGAAAAATAGAAAAGACTCAGAAGAAACTAACAAAAGCTAAGTATGCTGTCGCGTTTAATAGCACATGCATCCGAGAGAATATTCTGCCAACATATTCAGACATCAAACTAAACGACAAGGCATTGGCATACAAACAATTTACTTCTGAATTCCGACTAAACTTGGTGAAAGAGCAGTTAAAGCAGAAAGAAGTTATAGCTCAGCGCCTGGAAAAAGAACTAAGTAAACTACAACGTGAGTACCAAACATTACATATCAACGAAAGGTTAAAAGCTGACATCAATAAGACTTTGAGAGAAGATAATATATATTACGATAATGTAACAAAGATTAGAATACTAAAGAAGCTAAATAAACTTTACGAAGGGAAAGTACTTCTACCTGAGAAGCAAGTTTCCTACGTCAATTTGTCGAGTAGAGAGCTAAGTGAAGACGAAAAGAATTTCTAGATCTTGGCCTCAACTTACATTTAGACCAGAAGTTTAACAAATTTGAGAAAGTTGCGGAATTAGAACTACTTTATCGATCAATCACCAGCTTAGAAGAAAGCAACTTCGTAGAGGTAAACCCTAACCTGCGACCTCAGCTTCTCGCAGAAGGGACAAAAAGAAGAGACCATAGAGACAAAAGCAAGAGTATTCTTTCCCCAGACCTCAAACAAGCAGCTAAGAACCTTAAGAACGATGACAATATCAGCATAAGGAGGGCTGACAAGGCTTCATGCTACGTAATTTTGGATAGATCAGAGTATCTGACAAAACTCGAAGAAATATTACAAGACAAGACTAAGTTTCGACGTATTACACGCAACCCAGTGGATGAAATAAAGAAAAAAGTAAACAAAATAATCAAAGCTGCAAATGCCGTCATTGATGGGACTCATTTTGATGAACTGGTAGGAGATTTCAGCCCTGGATACCTCTATGGCACTGTAAAAACACACAAGGAGAACAACCCTCTACGCCCCATTATCTCCCAAATACCGACTCCAACGTACCAGCTTGCCAAAAAGCTCAACTCACTGATAACGCCATACATACCAGATACTCACACTGTAAAGTCAAGTGACGAAATAATCGAAATCCTAAAGAATAGAAACCCTGAAGGAATAATTGCTTCCCTTGACGTGGAAAGTTTATTTACTAATCTACCCGTCAACGAGACTACCGAAATCATACTCGATTTCGTGTACCACCACCACCACCTCGCCCCACCAAAGGCGCTGCCAAGGAGGATTCTCAAGAGCTTACTTCAAATTTGCACAACAGAATGCCCATTCCGGTGCCCAACTGGCCAGCTATACCAACAAATCGATGGTGTTGCTATGGGGTCCCCATTAGGTGTGCTGTACGCCAATGCCTACATGGGACACAGAGGACAAGACATTAACAGAAGCAACTCGGAAACCAAGCGTATACAAGAGATACGTAGACGATATATACGTACATGTGGAAAAAGAATCAGACCTCATTGACCTAAAACAACATCTGAAGAAAAACTCAGTGCTGAACTTTACCCACGAAACCGAAAACAACAGAAACCTACATTTCCTGGACATCGACATCGAAGTAGCCGACCACAACTACGTCACCAAAGTCTACCGAAAGCCAACAGATGCTGAAAAGTGCATGGACGCAAGAAGCATTTGTCCAGAAAGATACAAAAAGGGGGTAATCTCAACGTATATCAGAAGAGCCCTAAGGACATGCAGTTCATGGGACCTCATCCACAAAGAACTGGAACATGTAAAACAAATGCTTGTCAACAACAGTTATACATGCACCGAAATCGACCTGGAGATAAACAAATGCCTTGAAAGATATTTTACCGACAAATCGGATCCAAACACCAAGCCGAACCTTCAGCAAAACACCGAAGAAAGAGTAACACACAAGTTGTTCTATAAAAACCAAATGAGTGAAAGCTATAAAAAAGATGAGACCATCCTGAAAAACGTCATAGCGAAGAATGTAAAACCCAAGCCTGGACATGAAATCAAAACCATCATCTACTACAAAACGACCAAGAGTTCAAGCCTCATAATGAAAAACAACGAGGAGAAACGAAACATCAAGAAGGAGACAAATGTGGTATACAAATACAAATGCCCCCACGGAGATTGCAAGCTCCTGCCAAACCATTGCTATGTAGGCCACACTACGACACACCTCACAAGAAGACTGACAATGCACCTGAACAACGGCGGTCCAGCTGACCACACCAAAAAAGAGCACGGACTGAACATCACAAGAAAGGACTTGGACGACAACACCACGATCCTGGCGCGAGAACGCAACAGACAACGCCTAAAAATACTGGAGGCTGTCTACATCCACCAACTACGACCGACCATCTGTGTGCAGACCGACTATGATGGCATCATAACCCTCCTAGATAGTTCCTAGCACAATTATAAGCCCTCATACAGATTAGCTGACTGAAAATCACGTCAGCTAATCTAGTGTGTTTTCCGAAAGTGAAAGACCAAAGATGTTTTAAACATGTTTTAATCTTCAGCTTTATTTTTCTCAACCACTGCTCAAAGCCACAACTTGTCCTTCTCAAAAGTGTTTTATTCAATTTTCGTATCCACTGTGTGTCTTTGTTGATCGAACATAGGTATATATTGAGCCTGATGATAACAAAAGTAATTATTTGTTGAAACGTAGCACGAAATAATATATACAAAGTAAATGACCATTAGAGAATTAATCTATGAATTGACAGAGCAAACCAAAAGTGTCATAAGAAAAATAGAAAAGACTCAGAAGAAACTAACAAAAGCTAAGTATGCTGTCGCGTTTATTAGCACATGCATCCGAGAGAATATATATATATATATATATATATATATATATATATATATATATATATATATATATATATATATATATATATATATATATTGTCTGAGGATGTCAATTGGACTGATGAAACGTTACCTGAACATGTAAATATAAGCACAATTCTCTCAGATTTGGACAACCACGGGAAAAACTACTCCCCAAATTTGAAAGCCTCACCAAGAAAAAAACCAACACTGAATATTCCATCTTATTTATGGAAACTTGTATCCGCGAAAATCTGCTCCCGTCCTTTACTAATATATATATATATATATATGCTCCCGTCCTTTACTAATATATATATATATATATATATATATATATATGCTCCCGTCCTTTACTAATATATATATATATATATATATATATATATATATATATATATATATTAGTAAAGGACGGGAGCAGATTTTCGCGGATACAAGTTTCCATAAATAAGATGGAATATTCAGTGTTGGTTTTTTTCTTGGTGAGGCTTTCAAATTTGCGGAGTAGTTTTTCCCGTGGTTGTCCAAATCTGAGAGAATTGTGCTTATATTTACATGTTCAGGTAACGTTTCATCAGTCCAATTGACATCCTCAGACAACAGGAGTGACATAGGACACAAAAGTTAAAAATACACATTATACACGTTATAAATCCGAAAGTAATCGCAGATCAGTTTGGTCAGTAATGATTTGAAAAATGGAGCTGACATGGCTCTACAATTATTTCTGTGCGCAGTTGCTTTTAACATGACGGTATCTCCATAAATAGCAAAAGCGCAAACAATGCTATCAGCCTTTTCTGTTGTATGATGAACGGCTTAAATAAAATAATGCAGGTCTGACGAACCTTCTGATCACAATATCAACATCACTAAGAGGCATTAACACTACATAACACTCAATGACAATTCACTATACACGGAAACGCATAATACTGTACGGTTTGAGCTAACCTGTTGGGAGCCGTTTATCATACAGACAGGTCCCCCGTCAGATTCATCTGTCTATTGATTTCTGGGTCCCTGTCTCTGATATAAACGGCCTCCAGGACGGTTAACCGTCTCCTGTCAAAACATCGCGCTATGATGGATGTATTATTTACGAGCATAGCTCTGGTGAGCTTTAGTTTGTGTGTCGTTTCAGTTTGTTTTTTGGGGGCGCCGGCCTGGGGGTGGAGTGTCATACGTCTTGAGAGTGTAGTCGTCGTGTGTCCGATGTATATCGAGTTAGGACGGCGCGCACAGTCGCCGATAGGGCAATGGTACTCGTATACAACCTTTACAGCCTGTACAACGGATTTGTCTTTGTTGAGGTTGTTGGTCATGACTAAGTTAGATGTAGATGGGCTTTTGTAGTAGGCGATTAGTTTAATCCGGTCTTTCGTGTTTCTCTGGCATAGTGTTTCTCATGACAATGTCACGCAGTATCTTTTCGTCGTCTTTGTATGCCGTGGACATCGTTCCTCTGTAGGAAAGTTTGATTGTCGTGCCCTTGAGTGTGTTGTCCTGTCTGTTGTTATTATTATTTTGTTCCGAGCTAGTATGCGTCGTCTCGTCCTTGTCCGTGGTTTTATGTCTGTTGTTGCCTTGTTTCGTGCTAGTCTGCTTAGTGTCGTGCTAGTCTGCTTAGTTTCGTCTTTGTCAAGGCATTGTCTGTTGTTAATGCTGCTGTCTTGGCCCGTTCTGTCTTGTCTTGTCAATTCTCTCAGATTTGGACAACCAAGGAAAAAAACTACTCCGCAAAGTTGAAAGTCTCACCAAGGAAAAACAAACACTGAATATTCCGTCATATTTAATATATATATATATATATATATATATATATATATATATATATATATATATATATATATATATATATATATATATATATATATATATATATATTCTTGATTGAAAATGACGGCATATCTGGCATTGACGAGTTTTTGGTTTAGAATCTCGATTCTTCTGATAAGCTTTCTTTCATCTTTCATCTTTCTTTCACCTCTCTCAGTCCACCTCACCCAAAACAGCCGCACTTATCATGAAAAACAACCTAACTCGTGACAATACCAACCTCCAACAGACCATTGTAGTTTACCAATATCCAAGCAATATGGAAGACTGCGCGCTCCATCCCGGAAACACTTACATTGGCAAAACATCCACAACACTCAGCAGGCCTCTCACGTGACACAAACAGGCACACCACTAGAGCACAATAACAAACACCACAGCAGCACACTCCTCACACGCCACACATTCGTTAACAACACGAAAATCATAGCAAGAGCCAGAGATGCCAGAAGACTAGCCATACTAGAAGCAAATTATATACGAGAGAAAAACCCAAGACTCAACGCACAAGCAAATGCAAAAGCTTACCTCAGCCTTTTTGAAGGTCCGCGCCTTACTTAACACAGATAAGATCGTAGGATTTTCTCTGGAGAAGGGTGTACCAGTTGGCTCTCCATGAGAACAACATCGTGATTTATCTTGGACAAACATTTTGATTCAGAAATGCCTTTCGTTTCAACTGCAGAACAAAGAGTAAGATGGTGACCTAGATAAGTTATTTGTTCGAAATTAAAACATAATGGCGACTTGAATATTTGATTGCTAGTTAAATGAGTGTATCGAAGATATGTGAGAAATTTACTGAAGATGGTTTGTGAATAAACCGAAACGGCTCCTAAAAGTACGCTGCTCCTTATTTTCTTTACTTAATGTATAACTATGAACGTGCTTTTAAAAAAACAAACAAACAAACAACGAAGAACAGAAAAATAAGATCAGGCTTATAGAAACAAATGCATGAAAAGTGATTAGTCTCCATGCTGCTGTAAGATTCAACACAAATATATATATATAATTGGTTGAATATATATATATATATATATATATATATATATATATATATATATATATATTTGTATACCTCGGCAGTAAATCTTCTTTTAGGCACACTGAATTGAATAAGATGGCATTTTCACTTTTTGATAGCTTCTTCTTATGTTTGATAATGCTATTAATTATATTTTTACTTTCAACTGGTAGTCCAAATATCAACTCTCCGATACTCATATGAAGTCACTTGATTACGATGCGTTTCGAGTTTATTTTAACTAACTCATCATCGGGTTAAGAACAATGCTCCTAGGTTTTTCACTTTTCTATAAGTTTTGAAAAACATTCAAGTCAAATTATTTGAACAAGCGACAATATTGGCGGTTCCTCCTGTAAGAAATTCCTCCTTAACTTATTGCTTTCAATTCTGCAACATTTCCAAGACACAGTATTAGAATACAATAATAAAGACACTTATACACCCATTAAACTAACGTCATAAAGCAGATACATACATAGCTCAATTAACACTACACATTGCACGATTGCTACCTTTTATCACATTATGACACGCCTTCTCCCCACAGTGCCAAAGATATGTGTGTGTTTGTTTGGAGGTTGATGTGTGGTGATTGTTCGTGAATGTAGAATGATTCGAGTACAGCTAGTCTTCTGGTGTCTGGTGTGGCAGCGATGATGTGAGTGTTATGGACTAGCATTTGTCGTGTGAGTGTTGTGTTGTGTTGTTGTGTCATGTGTTGTTTGGGTCCACCCTCCCTGAGATGCATAGTTAAACGCCTTGACAGAGTTGTTGAAGTAACACCAATGTAGCTGTGTCCACGAAGCCTGCAATCTTCGTCTGGGCATTTAAACTCATACACTACGTTGGTGCGCTTCAACATCTCTGTCTTGACAGGATTGTTGCGCATGATTAGGTGTCGTGTCTTAGCGTTCTGGTAGTAGATAGTGATGCGGCGTTTATTGTTGTCGTTACACTTGATGTTTTTCTTAAGAATGTGTTGTAGGATTCTCTCATCGGTTGCATATTCAGTGTTCATGTAGTTACGATAGTACAGTTTTATCACGTTGGGGTCAGTTGTGTTTGCTCTGTCTCTGTCTTACTAAGTTGGCGTTTGATCTCAGTATCGATGTCTGTTACGAAAGCCATTGTTGACCAATAGCTGTTTAAGCCTAGCGAACTCATTGTGCATACTTTGATAAGTAGAGCTGGTTTTCACGGCTCTTTTACAAATGCTCTGATGACACTAGCTTTATACCTCTCAGAGCACTCACTATCGGCATTAAGAGTGCTCCCGTTGTTTGTCGGTTTTCGGTACACGCTGGTTTTGAACGCACTAGCACCAGTTTCTACAAGCACGTCTAGGAAGGGTATGACATTATCCCTGCTTAGATCATATGTAAAATGAAGCACAGAGTTATTCCCAAATTCCTCAACTAGTTTCTGGAGGTGCTGAACATCCTTTACATCTAAAATGCAGTCATCCACGTATCGGAGATACCATGCGAGTGCTAGGTTCGGTTTTGCTTAGAACTATGCCTTCAACATAGGCCACATAAATATATATATATATATATATATATATATATTGTGTTTAATCAACTATGCCTTCAACATAGGCCACATAAATATATATATATATATATATATATATATATATTGTGTTTAATCTTACAGCAGCATGGAGACTCATCACTTTTCATGCATTTGTTTCTATAAGCCTGATCTTATTTTTCTGTTTTTCGTTGGTTTTTTGTTTTGGCATCAGTGGCGTAGAGCCAAGGGGGGGTCCTTGGGGTCCGCGGACCCCCCTTGGGCTGACCTTATGCACTGGAAAACACGAGCATTGGTCTCAGGGGGCCCTCCGAGCTCGATCTCAGGCCCCCTAGGTTGGTCTCAAGGGACCTCCGAGCTTGGTCTCAGGGGGCCCCCAAGCTTGGTCTTACGGGCCCCTAATCCTGGTCTCAGGGGCCCCCGAGCTCGGTCCCAGGGGCCCCGAGCTTGGTCTCAGGGAGCGCCCAAGCTTGGTCTCAAGGGACCTCCGAACTTGGTCTCAAGGGCCCCCCGAGCTTGGTCTCAGGGGGCCCCCGAGCTTGGTCTCACGGGGCTTTCCGAGGTTGGTCTCAGGGGCCCCCGATCATCGGTATTGAGGACTCCAGGGTATCGAACATTGATCTCGGGGGCCCTGAGCTTGGTCTCAAGGGGCCCACGAACTTTGTCTCAGGGGCCCCCCGAGCCTGGTCTCAAGGGACCTCCGAACTTGGTCTCAGGGGCCCCGGATCTTGGTCTCAGGGTCCCCCTAGCTTGGTCTCACGGACCTCCTGAGCTTGGTCTCAGGGCCCCAAACTCGGTCTCAGGGGGCCCCGAGCTTGGTCTCAGGGGCCTCTGAGCTTGGTCTCAAGGGACCTCCGAACTTAGTCTCAGGGGCTTTCCGAGCCTGGTCTCAGGGGCCCCCGATCATCGGTATCGAGACTCTAGGGAACCAGACACTGTTCTCGGGGGGCCCACTAAGCTCGGTCTCAGGGGCCCCCCGAGCTTTAGTCTCACGCGCCTTTCGATCTTGGTCTCAGGGTCCCCCTAGCTTGGTCTCAGGAACCCCGAGCTTAGTCTCAGGGGCCTTTCTATCTTGGTCTCAGGGGCCCTCCGAGTTTGGTCTCAGGGGCCTCAGAGCTCAGTCTCAGGGGCCCCTGAACTTGGTCTCAGGGGGCCCCTGATCATCGGTGTCGAGACTCTAGGGAACCAGGCATTGTTCTCGGGGGGCCCACTGAGTTCAGTCTCAGGGGCCCCCGAGCTTGGTCTCAGGGACCCTGAGCTGAGTCTCAGGGGCCTTTCTATCTTGGTCTCAGGGGGCCCTCCGAGTTTTGTCTCAGGGGGCTCAGAGCTCGGTCTCATGGGCCCCTGAGCTTGGTCTCAGGGGACCCCCGAACTTGGTCTCAGGGGCCCCTGGTCATCGGTATCGAGACTCTAGGGAACCGGACATTGATCTCGGGGCCTCCTGAGCTGGTCTCAGGGGCCCCCGAGCTTGGTCTCAGGGAACCCTGAGCTTTAGTCTCACGGGCCTTTCGATCTTGGTCTCAAGGTCCCCTAGCCTGGTCTCAGGGACCCTGAGCTTAGTCTCAGGAGCCTTTCTATCTTGGTCTCAGGGGGCCCTCCGAGTTTTGTCTCAGGGGCCCTCAGAGCTCGGTCTCAGGGGCCCCTGAGCTTGGTCTCGGACCCCTGAACTTGGTCTCAGGGGCTCCTGAGCTTGGTCTCACGGACCTTTCGATCTTGGTCTCAGGCGGCCCCTAGCTTGGTCTCAGGGGCCCTCCGTGTTTGGTCTCAGGGGCCCCCAGCTTGGTTTCAGGGGGCCCCGATCATCGGTATTCAAGGCTCCAGAGTACCGAACATTGATCTCAGGGGCCCCCTGAGCTCGATCTCAAGGACCCCCGAGCTTGGTCTCAGGCCTCCCCCGAGCTTTAGTCTCACGGGCCTTTCAACCTTGGTCTCAGGGGCCCCCGAGCTTGGTGTCACGAGGCCCTCCGAGTTTGGTACCAGGGGACCCCGAGCTTGGTCGTAGGTCCCCCAAGCTTGGTTTCAGGGGCCCCGAGCTTGGTCTCAGGGCCCCCAAGCTTTGCATCAGGGGGCCCCAGCTTGGTTTCACGGGCCTTCGGAGTTTAGTCTCACGGGTCTTTCGATCTTGGTCTTAGGGGCCCCAGAGCTGGTCTCAGAGATCCCCCAAGCATTGGTATCGATGGCTCCGGAGCAGCGAACATTGATCTCGGGAAGTGGGGGGGGGGGGGGAGAGACAATATTGATCTCGGGGTGCCCCCGACTATCGATATCGAGCGGACTTATGAGCGAGGCACGAGAATTGGCCCCATGGGACCCAGAGTTTGGTCTCAGGGGCCCAGGCTTGGGCTCAGTGTCCCCGAGCATTGGTATCGAGGGGCTCCAGAGTACCGAGCATTGGTATCGAGGGGCCCCAGAGTACCGAGCATTAGTCTCAGGGGGGGGGGCTCCGAACGCTGATCTGCCCCCCCGAACAACGGTGTCGAGTTACTCCTGAGAAAAGCGCAAGCATAGGCCTAAGGGTGCCCCTGAACCTGATCTAAGTGGAACCCCGAGCTTGGTCTTAGGAGCCCCGCGAATCAGTATCCAGGGGCTCCGGAGTATTGGTATGGGGGGAAGCAATGATTTCAGGGGCCTCCATATGCTGATCTCGGCGGGAACCGAATGTGTGGATGCAGTGGCGTAGCCAAGGGGTTCTAGGAGTCCGAGTACCCCCTTTGGACCAATCTGAACCACTGCAAAGCATTCTCTGATCACGGGGCCCCCAGAATCAGTCTCAGAAGCCACTGAAGATTCGTTCTCAGGGCGTCCCGAGTCGGCCTCAGGACCCCACCCTGAGGGTCAGTCTCAAGACCCCCAAAAGTAGATTTCAGGGGGTCCCTGAGAGTTAGTCTCAGGGGATCCCGAAGTCGGTCTCAAGGGCCCCGAGAGTCGGTCTCAGGGGGCCGAGCTCGTCCCAGGGTCCCCCAGAGAGTGGTTCTCAGGGCCCCGCGACAGACTATTTCAGGGGGGCTCCATGAGAGTCAGTCTCAGAGAACCCCAAGGGTCGGTCAAGGGGACCCTGAAAGTCAGTCTTAGAGGACCCCCGATATTCGGTCCCATAGTCTTACGGGCGTCTCTCTCAGGAGTCAATATTTACTTTCAGGTGGCCCCGAGAGTTAATCTAGGGGTCCGAGAGTTAGTCTCATTTGATCCGCAGAGTGCTGATCTCAGGAGGCCCCTGAGGGGCAATCTTGGGAACCCTAGATATTTAGCCTGAGGCTGTGCCCCTCCCCCCTAGTTGTTGCATAAGAGGCCCCGACAGTCAATCTCAGGGAGCACCTAAAAGTTAGTATCAGAGTGCTCCCGGGAGCTAGTCTCCGGTTCGTTCAAGAGCTAATTTTGGGGCTTTGAGAGTAATTCCCAGAGGTGCTCCCGAATTTTGATCTCACGGCTCCGAGTTAGCCTTAGGCCTCTGAGGGCTAACCTGGGCTTCCCAGAGGCAGTCTCGGGAGTGCCGTGCCAAATACTCAGTTTCAGGGGTGCTTCCACGCCTCCATCCTCGAGTGTTAGTCTCAGGGGGCGACCCAGGGTTAGTCTCAGAGGGCTGTCGGAAGTCATTCCCAGCCCCCCGCCCCACCCCAGAGACAGCCTCAGGGGATCCCCAAGAGCTAATCTGGATGGCCCTCGGAGTCAGTCTCAGCCCCCTCGGCCAGAGCAAATCTGGGGGGCCCGATACATAGGCCCAGAGGTGCTGCCGATAACTAATCTAGGGAGCCCCGAGAGAATCTCAGGAGTCCACAATTTTGGTCAAGAGGCGCCGTGAACCAGTATCAGAGACTCCCTGAAATCTAATCGGGAGAGGGGCCGGAAATTAACCTTGTGAGTAGCGCCGAGTGTTGGTCTTAGGCGGCCCCAGAGATAGTCTCAGGTCCCCCAAGAACTGATCTCGGAAACCCGAGTTATTTTCAGGGGACATTTCAGTTCTAGTGTAAGGAGGGCCGGAGAGCTAATCTCAGAGATCCGACAATTAGTCTCACGAGGTCTCCAGGAGTTAGTCTCAGGGGTCCCCAGAAGCTGCCTTCAAGTGTCCCCAAAAGCTAGTCTCAGCGAGCATTCCTCTCCTTCCTCCCCTCCCCTCAAAGTTATCCTCAGGGCCCCACGAGAGTAAGTTCCAGGGAGTCCCAGAAGGTAGTCTCATGGTACCCCCAAATGCTGGTTTTGGGGGACGTAAGTACTGATATGCGGGAAAAGTGTTGTTTTCGGGGGTCCCAGATACTGGTTTCGGCGCCGTGTCAAGTGCTAGGCCCCTGGAGATCTCTGCTCGACCCAGGAGTTAGGGGGGCGGGGGCGGTGGGTGATGGTCCTGGATGGCTTAACACTGGCATAGCAATACAAGCCCTGTACAAAGCCTATCAGAGACCTAAGTCCAAGGAAGTACTCACCTCCCCAAGCCCCCGGGATCTCCAACCAATGGCTAGGGAGGAGTAAGAGCGGTTTCATCAGTAGGACTGTCCATGGCATAGGTTTTATATAGCATCTGGGGCACACTCATATATCCTTCTTATTGAGCGTCATTTTTCCTTTCCATTTCTTTTAGATTTTAGAATAAAATCCAGAGATATCGCTTGAGATCCTAGGCTCAAAGAAGATTTCCAAAATCATATGCCTCGGAAAAATTTATATATTCCCATTGCGTACCAAAAAAGACAAATTGAAACATGTCGATCAGGCACCATTACTGAAGGAAAGGCAAAAATTAATCTAATTTTAGCATCCATAATAGCAAATCGAACAGGGAATTTTGGCACTTCAGCTGATTTTGAATCTATTAGCTTAATCCCAATAACTACCGTCCTAAATATTCTGAAATAAACAAATTTCAAATATTTTCGTAGGAAACCAGACAAACAAGAGCAATGATAGAAATTTATGATCATAATCCCAAAAAGAAAAATAGGTATGAAAGGTTTAAAATAACAATGACAGAGTAATCCAAGGCGATAGTTATCTCAGGCACCTATTGTTTTGGTAATTTGCTCATTTACAACATAGCAAGGGTTAAGAAACTAGCTGTGGTGAATTCATCAGGATCTTTCCGCGGAATAGACGTTATATGACGTCCGGAATACACCACCATCCACCATATCCCTTGTATTTTTATTCATTTTTTCCATTTCTTTGGAAACTTTCTGATTAAAGAGTTCATGAATTCGACACCCGGAAAAAATGTGTAATCATTTTCCGTAGAAGACCATTTATTCGTACTCAAAACGACTGCCCTTCAATGACTTCATACCTGATTACCAGAGTGAATTGAGGTAAAGTCAGGTTTAACATCATGCACGCAGCAACATTTGATTTCCCGAAATGTGCCACAAAACTGTTATTATAGCCACGCTGTCATATAGGTATGGGTCAGCCTTAATATTTGGTGACCTAAATTTACCAACACGTGGTCGGATCGAGAAAAATCAAACCATAAACAAAATAATAACAAACACTTAAAAAGGGATAGAAAAATTTCCGTCGTGTAAATTTTATAATGCCAAAATATTATACGACACATATAGGAGATGGGCCCCGACTACTAAGGGGGCCCCCGGCCTGGGGGCCCCCGACGGTGGTCGGACCCCCTTGGCCGAATCCTGGCTACGCCGCTGTTTGGCATATATATATTTTTTATATAAATATAATTATATCACTTAAGCTGTGTGTGAATAGTGACTGATCCCCGCATGGTCCGAGAATTTAGGCCCCAGTCCCAGCCTGAGTCCCACCTAGACCAGTCTGGGCCCCGGCGCCGGACCGCGGGATTGAAAAGTTCCACCTTAATCTGTTACCCGCAGTCAGCCGAGTTGTTTTCTCTCCGTCCATGACAATAACCAGTGGCGGCACTTCCATAGAGACACATTATGTACTACCTATCCACTTTTAAATGTCGGAGTAGGTATGCATTTTATGTGGAATAAATCTAATGTCACTCGATGTTTAAGTTACAGAGAATATTCCTGTTTCGGATTACTGGGTCAAAGAGACGACGATTTGCATCACAGACAATACATGTTACAGCGCCTAGCGTCAACAAATGCGAGGTGAGGCGCTCCGCGTTTCCGTTGAATCTGCCTAACAACGTGTGCTTTTTGATTGACATCTCTAATACCTCATTTATTCGGACGGGGTACTGACTCATTAAAGCAGCGAATTAGGCATGCCAAGCAGCTATTTAAAAGGAATGTGGCAACTTGTCGAATCCAGGAATTTAGTGTAATTAGGGATATTTTGAGCCGAAAATCATGAAAACGTCCATGATTTCTCTGAAAAATGTACAATGAGCTGAATATTCTTATTTTTAAAATGCTCCTCTAGGGTGACAAATAAACCTCTGCCTGTGGATGACGTCATGATTGTGCAGCTACTACCATATTCCATAGGTTTCAAGGGCTTCACTTGGCTGATTACTCAACGTGATGTCAACGCTGTCGTCATACCAAGCGCTGAAAACTGCGGCCGCCTGGCTGGGCTGCATTTAGGGTACATTTCAGGTAGGTCTTTAGCTTTTCTCCACGGAAATTTTGAGTTCCAAGACAAATAATATATTGAGCGCCGGGTTTTCCGGCATGCTTTACAACTTGGCTATCTCAGTTAAAATCACGTTATAAAGGTGCAACGTTCCCTTCAACCCAGCATTTGTCGCACGGGCACTGCTGGATCTCATGGCCTACACAATAGCTGATTCGTATATTGACGTTCTTGTATACACGAATTCCTACCCTAATCGAGTGCGGGACAGTTGTTTGGAAATTAATAACAACATATTTAATTTGTGAAACCCCTATGAAGGACGTAAGTCATTACCTGTAGGCTAATTGTGCCTAGGCTGTCATAATGTTCAAGCGCCGCCACCGACAATAACACCACTAGTTTGTTACACACCCGCAGTCGTCCGGGTAGTTTTCTCTCCGTCACGTGGCAATAACACTACCAGTTTGTTATACACCAGCAGTCATCCGGCTAGTTTTTCTCCGTCACGTGACAATAACACTAACAGTTTGTTACACACCGCAGTCGTCCGGGTAGTTTTTCTCCGTACGTGGCAATAACACTCCAGTTTGTTCACCCGCAGTCGTCCGGGTAGTTTTTTCCGTCGTGGCAATAAATACCGTTTGTTATAACCAGCAGTATCGGTAGTTTTTTCCGTCGTGACAATAAACTAACAGTTTGTTACACCCGGTTCGGCTATTTTCTCTCCGTCACGTGGCAATAACACTACCACTTTGTTACACACCCGCAGTCATCCGGGTAGTTTTCTCTCCGTCACGTGACAATAACACTACCAGTTTGTTACACACCCGCAGTCATCCGGGTAGTTTTCTTTCCGTCACGTGACAATAACACAACACCACCTCTTTGCTGGTGTCGTCCACTTCCAGGTGTCACCTGGCCGATGTGACTGAATTATACCACACAAGTCAAAACAGTCACACAAGCCATCAAACTGTCTCTACAAACAGGAATCGGCTCAACTGTAGGGGGGATGATAAATCTCAATGTTATCGTTGCTCAGTTGCCCCTTAACACATGATTCTATACGAAAAATGATGACTATTGGTGGTTTTGTTTTTTTGTTTTCTTTTGTTGTTTTGTTTTGGTGGTTTTATTTTTTAAGTCTAGCTTTCAAAAAACTTTGACCATCGGCAATTGAAAATTTGCCTTTCTGCCAGTCATTTCCCGGTACCGCCCGGGTGTCCAATCGGTCCTGTCCCTCTCAGTTTTTCGCGAATATTTGTGAGCGTAATTACACCAAAGAGACAAAACTTTGTAAAATGTCCAGTTGAAGAATGTTTAAACTTAAAAAATCGTGCCAAGTCAGGTTACTGACTTATGACGTCATTATTTAACACTCGCACTGGAGAGGGGTCTGGCACTAACGCGCTCTGGAGGGGCCTGGTAAGCTCCCTTCTAAGATCTCGGAAACTAAGAGGCGTAGAAGAATGCCAGTTGGAGGGTAGGTGGAGGCTGTGGTGGTCTAAATAAGGAAAATGTTCATTTACCTAGCTCAATATCTTCCAGGTCAAACAAGGTCATAAAGGTCAAATTTTGGCCATGCTGGGTACTTACTGGAAAATGATGTGATTATGCGGGAAAAAGAGGGGAATAAGCTAAAGGCGGACCAGGGTCATAGATGGAAGATCGCATATAATCTTTCTTGCCATTTTTAGGTCAAGGCCATTCAAGGTCATTGACCTATAAGGTCACAATATGGTATGCTACCTATAATGTATGCTATTTCTAACACTATAGCAACTGTTTGATGGGATATGAGGATTGATCTTTACCAATAGCCTTTGACCCTGGCCTTTGACCTCGACCTTTACATGAGGTACCTTAACTATGACGTCATAGCATAATATACGTCAGACCAGGTAACGCTATATGACCGAAAGCACTAGGGTCAATGACATTGAAAGTCTTGATATGACCTTGACCTGTGACCTTTGAAATTGACTTTGAGCTTAATTTGAGGTGAACTTAACATATCATCCCGGTTATATGGCGTTATGACGTCACCACTCGGTATCAAATGCAAGTGAACTGGTCCGACCGCGCGATTGCGGCGATCTCAAAATGCAGGTCTGACTTTGAAAGCATATAAGTAAAACGAAATTTAACCGATTTAAAAAAAATGTCTTCGCTAATCGACACACCGTTAAATGCTCTAAAATGTGACCAAGAATCGCCTTTCGGCTACGAGTGGTTCTCCGGCCACCTTGGAAAATAGGTGAGGGGGGCACCGAGGTAACCTCCAGTCCGCCCTTTAAGCCTTTAAGCCAATTTTGTTATCCTAAATAGTGGAAGAGCAAGCCAGAGTGCAACTCGGCTACTAAAAGAGCTAGATTTCAATTTTGCCGATCACTCGAAAGCTCATGGAATAAATAATCGGAATGCTGACAATAATTTTGAGGTCAGGTAAACAATGTGGTAACCAGATGTCACCAACATTCACCATTATAAAATACATTTTAACTTTATTTTCGAAGACAAAGATACAGCAATCCTTTTTCTTCATGACACGGGACTTCAAATGGTATGCAACATGACCTTGACATGTCGTTATTTGACCCTGACCTGAGGTCTTTGATCTAAGGTCATGGTCAAATATAAGGGTATATCGTAGCCTAGGAATGCCATGTCGCATGTCATTCGACTCGTTGAACTGGAACAATCACATTAATGCCGCCGGATATCTTCCAAATCTTCGCACCGGGCCGTCGGAGCGAAGATGAGTCTTGTCCGTTTCCTTGCTGAGGCCAGATGAAGCTTCCCGTTCACGCTTAGACACATTGTAACAGTGGCAATAAACGTGAAATCAAACGGAAATAACTACTTCTGAAAGTCCCTGCAGACAAAAATCAGCTAGTGCCCAAGCACCTTAAATCAAATCAAGTTAATGCAGTAAAATTCTTATGTAGAACATTCCAACTCCACCAGGGCTCTCCTGGTACCCGTCACCATCTGGGGAGAGGAACAAGGCCGAGAGTTCAGGTAGCAGGGTGGTCTTGATGTAAGGTCAAAGGCATGAATTACCCTAACAAAGCAATAGCATGCATAACCCTGATTAGTATAGGCCAAATGGTCTCCATGACACCAAAATTATAGATATACTGCGTTTAATTGAAATCTTTAATCTTCTCAGATAATTTGTTTACCCTTGGTGACCTCTGCTGACATAGCTGTGAACTGAACCGGACATCTGTTTGTGACATTCAAATTTTTCAATTCAACAGCTTGTGAATGTTATCCAGAAATTACGTCTCGCATTTTTAAGAGCGAGCTAGATTTCTCCTTAAAAAAATCCCTATGCATGGGCATAGGAATGACGTCATAACCCAGTGACCTGACCTGACCTAGCCAGATATTTTTGGTCAAAAATGTTGCAAAATTTTCCAAGTAACAGATACGCAGACTGACATTGCCTTAATACAAACGCTTTTGGAATTATTTGCAAGAGAAACTGAGAGTAGCAGGTCCAATGGAACACTCAGTAGGTGCCGGAAAACAAGCATCAGAGACGAAATTTTCACTTGCCCATGGTCGAAGTTTTTTTGCAAGGTAGAACAAAATCTTCTGCACTCAAAGTCTCCATTTTAACCCTAGAATCACCTCCTGAGTGGCAACAGGTCTATTCCAAAAATTATTTTTTCACCATCATTATCATCCCCCTATCAACTGGCAGCGATCATCACCCGAATTCAATCAACTTCTGCAACAACAAACTTGAAACTTCGGACGGAAATCTAATTCCACAGACAGAATTCGTGGGCCAACGTATTGGCTGCAGTTTGACGGGCTGATTTGAGCCGCCGATGGGTCTTCGGTCCGGCAGGGCACTCCACCGGGGTGTCGGCCCGCCCAACGGCGCTTTGATAACGGCATCAGCTAATTAAGCCATAGAGCCGGCGCCGGGCCGAAGACCAGACGCATTAGCCCGTCACATGGACAAAGTGATCACACTAAGCCTCGGCCGAGGCGGTGGCCGGCGGAAGGGGGCGGCTGTCCTTGAGAGCGGATACAGGTCCAGCACATGTCACAAGGTTGTTACTTCAGGTGTGACAATACGGAAAGGCCAGACGTTGTTGATGCGATCCTTTCAAACCGGGAAAAATGGACCATCACTGTACGGGGTGAACACCAAAACCATAGTTGGCACCTATTGTGCAACCGTGCGCTCAATAGTTGAGTACGGGTGTATTGTGTGGGGAAGAGCCATCAATGTTCATTTGCAAAGAATTGAAAAAAAATCAGCATAGATTTCTCATTTGGCTTTGCGGACAATGCCGAGTTACAAATGTCTCTTTTGATTATTCCAGCCAACTTCAATATTTCGGCCTAGCTTCTTTAACATCAAGGAGGTTGCAATACGATCTCTTATTCATTAGAAATCTGTACAAGCACAAAATTGACTCGTCTTATCTCCTTGAATCATTTCCATTGGCTGCTCCTTCCCGATTGTTGCAGAACCCACTGGTATTCCATGTTCCTAATGCCAGGGTAAATACTGTAAAAGCAAGTATGTTCGTTCGGATACCTAGGCTTTATAATTCTTTCAATAATACTCATAGAGAAGCGGACATTTGTCATTGCTCAGCATATCAGTTCCGTAAGCATGTTATTTTTTACTCTCTCACTACTATCTAGTCACGCTGACCTGGCGGGTTTCGAAACGTTTTGATGGTAAACGATATATCCTTATATTTTATATTTTTTATATTTATGTTTGTATTTTTATATATTTTAGTATATTTTCTTTTTATATCTGTTATAGCTTTTCAATGTTTTAAGATCTTAAACTGTTTTATGCTTTTTTACAAGCTCTTGGGCTTTTTATACGCTGTGACGTCAGGTAATAGGGGCTTTGTGATGAACACTGACCGGTCATTTTTATACTTTTACTTGTATGTGTAAAGATGTGTATGCGATTATGTAGAACTATGACCTATTTCTCTCACCAAGAAACGAATGCTAGCTCACATTTTATCGCTTGACTTCATCTGTGAATGGGACTTAATTGAACCCGTTGATGATTGTTCAATACAAACAAACAAGCAAACAAGGCCAAGGCTGACTGGTTAAAACCATACATTGTACGTGGCGCAGCTCTGAGGTACGAGCATATACGCCCATCTACCCTGTTCCCTGCCGGGGCACAGCCTTGTCTTCTCTGGGGACGCAAGTGCAGGGACGAATCCAGCCCGTTGGTTGGGGCGAACCTGAATCTGGGAGCAAACAAGTAGTCTGCGCTGAGCGGTGGAGGCCGCAGCTGGCAGGAGTCAACTGGAGCAGCCAATCAACTTTACACATTCCAAGCAAGCAGCTTGCAACCGACCGAAACAACTGATTTTTACTGGCGGACCGGTCAAATCCAAATGATCAATTATGAAACACTTCTTTGCTTGAGGAGGGGGGGGGAAGAGGGCTTAGTCTCTCTATTTCGATTTGGGGGGCATGGCCGTTTTGCTGTCCCCTCGATCCAACCCTGTGCAAGTGCATCCCAATGAAATATTTTGTATCCTCAAAATATATTTGCGTCTCAAATGTTCCCTCCTAAGCCCGCTAAAACATGTTCAGTGTCACTAAACAACCCCCCCCCCGAATATGCAATTTTCAGGGACCCTAAGAGATGCGACCCGGGCCACTTGCCACTTGCCGTCCGGAGGAGCCAGCCTTCATGCGGTGGACGGTGTTGGAGGCTTCGCCTCTGCCCGGGTGTGGAGAGCGCCCGGGAAACCAAACGGGCTCCGCCTCGCCCCCCCCGAGGGCGGGACGCCTCTGGTCGACGCGCCACCCGCCGTCGTCCCAGCAGCTGCTACTACCGGCGCCCCCTCCGCGGCCTGGCAAGCTGCGGAATGGGGCACATCCTACAGCTACCCTACCTACCAGCGGGCTCGGGAGTCGCACGGCTTGGCAGCCGTCGCGGCCCCGGCCCGCATAGGTAGATGAACGACGGTCTCCCCGCTGTGAGCGCCAACGGCGGGGGGCAGAGCCGAGGCGCGAGTGGCCCCAGGGGTCGCCGCAGCCGAAGAGCAAAAAACCGAAGGTATCGTCGCAACCATGGGTGGAGAATATGCCCGGCCACCCCGGCCATGGCCGGGTAACTCAGTTACCCGGCGGCGGGTAACTTTTGGAGTCCTTGTTAATGCTGCAGAAGGTCAAAATTTACGGTTAATATGGTCAGGTTTTACAATGAATCGAAGATGCATTTACAAACAATATGTACCTACATAATACCTATTGATGGATGCATTTTAATTTTAGCTAATATGATCTTGCTTCCTGCACCTACTTAACCGTTCCTACATTTCCACAGCTACCCGACAGAGACAAGAAGGAGTAACGAGTGTCTGGCTTTTGAGACGTCCTACCTATCACGAATCTATTTTTTTTATAGGTCACATCTTTCCTACATTTAGTAAAGATGAAGCGGCAAAAGACTTTGGAGGTATTCTTTTAAGCAAGCATCGAAGAGAAAGGTGAGGCATTACATTTATTAAATAATACAAATGTCGAAAACTAAACGTTCTTGGCGGGGACGTCAGTGGAAGCAAATGGATTGTCATAAAGGTTTGTACTGAGGATGATTTGATATAATTTATGATGACATTATTCATAATAGTCTGCACGGCTGCCTGCCAGGACTTAGGGCAATGGCGGTCATTTTAAGTTTGACATCACAACTAGCGTAAATTGTTCCATGTTTTATCATTTGTGTAGACGGATCAATTTCCCATTTTATTCACAACAACCAGATCCAGTGTTTTAGTTGGCAGCCCATTTGGTCTCTTCCTTTCTATTTCATTTTCATTCGCCTTTTGCCAGTTTGTCAGTCCAGTCAACCTCCTCTGCCGCCGCGTCTGAGTAGGTACATTGAAAGTGCATACATTGAGCGTACATTGAAAACTGTGACTCATTGCCAAATTTAGATAAACTACAATAGTAATTTAATGCAGGCTTTGATAGCATGATATAAACATGAAACGACGTCTCGTACTTATTCAGTGTGGCTTAGCTGCCACGCCTCGAGGTGGCACTGGCTCTTACGTGGGCCAGATTCATCCTACGCGGCGAGCGAGTGGTATTTTGTGAGTCCGCGGATGTGGCCTTTGATCGTTGGACAATGTCCTCTCCGGTGAAAAAACACGTCTGAATGTTCAGTTGTGAATAAATAATTATTTTGAAAAAATGACCTTGACCAGGTCAAGGTTAAATAAAACCTTTCAAGGTCAAAAAAAATAAACATGAAACGACGCAATATTTAATACTTGATGTTGGTATTCATGTCTTGATGTCCGGTATTATGTCATGGTACTTGATGTCCGATTTATTTTGTTCAGAATGCTTCTTCTGTGTTATAGGATTGTAAAGTAAGCCACGTGTTTATATGATCTTAACTACATGTGAATGCACATCTTCAAAAGCCATCCTGGTTTCAGCTGAAACTAAGGCCATTGTGATATTATCCGACGTTGCCTGTCCACTTAGTTGTAAAATAACTCTCTTATCAACATTTGTTTATTCTGCGAAGCATTCGATCAGCCGTTCCCCAGATGGGTATCCCAGCACCAACATAAATCAAGTCAACACACACCCGAGGACGTCCTCTTCCTCGTCATCGTTCCGATATGTTTTGTCCATGCCATTTACCGTGTCCCTTTCAGGAAAACCTTTTGGGCCATTCATTGCCTCAAAGATCATACAAGTTGTTATTGAAAATAAAACGAGATTTTGTGTTTCATTCTATTTTTTATTGTCTGTTTTGTGCTCTTTTACTTTTCAATGGACCGCTGTGGACCTCTACAGCTGACCTTAGAATAGGCATGGCAGTTTGTGCGGGGAAACTGTCCATTTTATTATTCCTCTGGACGAAGGTACACTGGAAGCATGCAGGCACGCTGGCGGATCCGGGGCAAAATGGGCTTAGCCTTCCTCCAAAAATATGTGGGGACTAACAATACAACTAGCGCCCCCACGGCTAACATCGCTTCCCCTCTCTCCCGGTCGACGACACAATACCAACACCGCTTCACCCCCGTGGAGACAATAAAGGCCACGCCAACGTATTTCCCACCCCACGCATCCCCCGGTCGACAAGCCCTGGCTAATTTTTCCCCACAAACAGGTGCGCTGGATCCGCCACTGGCCAGCCACGGCCGCCGGCCGGGGTAACTTCAGAACAATTATCACAGGTCGCAACCACCAAGCCAGAAGCCGCCTCCTCATATGCGGGTGGAACGCGGAGGGTCTCCGGAAGAAAATCCCGGAAGTCTCACGCTGGCTCTCTGCAGCAAAGGTGGACGTGGCCGCGATACAAGAGGCTCAGCTCCCGGCCAACAAGATCCTCACCATCCCGGGTTTCCAGGCCGCCACGGCTCGCAGAAGGGCGCGCGGCAGGAGGGGAGACGGGCCAGTCAAGGGTGGAGACGTCATCATCTTCGTCCGAGACGGCCTATCCTTCACCACCATCGATACCTCTCCCCTCCAGCCGGGTGACAACACTACCGAGTGGTGCGGGGTCCGACTCTTCACCCAACCGCGGGGTACTAACCCCAGAGCGTCCTACATCAACGTCTATAACATCCATCGCCCTCCCATTCGGAGCTCTGAAGACGACGAACGCGTCGACCGCTTCACGTTGAATGGCTTCCACTCGAACGCGAACACAATCATCATCGGTGACGTCAACGGCCACCACCCATCCTGGGATGTTAATTGTTTGGAACCAGATGGGGTGGGCCAACTGGTGGAAGAGTGGGCTCACAACAATGACTGGAGGGTTCTAAACTCCGGCGCCCCCACGTGCACTGGTTACGGGGGCAGGTCCCGCCTAACGGTGCCAGACGTGACTCTCACGCATCGGGAGCTCGCGAGGCGTTGCACGTGGTCGACTGGCGAGGACCTGGGCAGTGACCACTTACCCCAGGTCGTTTCCGCCGTGGTCGACGGTAGCCGCCCGCGACGTATCCGGAAGACCCGGTGGGCGCTCAATAAAGCCGCCTGGCCCGCCTTTACGGCGCTCTGCGAAGAGGCGACTGTGAACCTCCCAGTGGACTCACTATCTGTGGAGATCCTGGTGTACCGTCTGACGGAAATTATACGCTCTGCTAACTCCCAGACTATCCCACGAGGCGCCCGGGCCGACCCGAAGCCCTGGGTTGCCGACCCTGATCTGGTCGAGGCTATAACTGAGCGCCGGTCAGCCAGAGCCGCTCTCCACCGACAACCCGATGCCCCTGGAGCCCTCAAACGTTGGAAGGAGGCCAAGAAGCGTGCGGCGGAAGCAGAGGACTCGGCACGACAGCGGTCCTTCAGAGACTTTGCTAGCACGGAGCTAAACAAGCCAACCTCAATAGGTAGAGTGACCAAGGTCCTTCGCAAGATGGAAGGAGCGGTACAGGACGCGTGCCCCGGCCAGGCAATAAACGGGACCAGCGGGCAGATGCTCGCGGAGGACCGAGCCAAAGCGGAGGCCTTCGTCCGTACCTACGCGGAAGTCAGTAAGAATGTCCGCTCCAAGAAGCTCGACCGGTCCGTGAAACAGGAACTCCGAACCCTGAGTTCACAACCATGCCGCTGCGGCGGCGAATAGACCGGACCATGCCAACCCTTCACTATGCAGGAATTGGAGGACCAGCTCCGAAACATGAAGCCGAGGAAGGCGCCAGGACCGGACCAGCTGTGTTCTCAACATATCAAGCACCTGGGGCCCTCAGCACGGCGCGTACTCTTACTCGCCATCAACAGGTCTTGGACGTCTGCCGACGTCCCCTTCTGCATGGCGCAGGGCAACGATCATCCCCATCCCCAAGGCCGGGAAGGACCCGAAGGTAGTCAGCAGCTACCGTCCTATCGCGCTGACCAGCCATTTCGCTAAACTGGCAGAACGAATGTTAGCGGTACGCCTGACATACCTAACCGAACGTGATGACCTGATCCCTGCCGAGCAGGTGGGTTTCCGTCGGGGTCGCTCCGCTGAGGATAACCTGGCCCGACTGGTCCAGCGAGTGCAGGACGGCTGGAACCGGCCAAAACCAAGAGGCCAACCCTCAGAAGGAGTGACTGCAGACAAGTCCGTCCTCCTGGCCTTCGACTTCTCCAGAGCGTACGACACCATCGATCACCGAATGCTAAAGCTCAAACTCCTGAAGAAGTTACCGAAGTGTATGGTGTTCTGGATACACCACTTCCTCAGAGACCGTCGAGCGTGCGCTGAGGTTAACGGTGTTCACAGCCGCGAGCGCATCTTCCGGGCAGGCCTCCCACAGGGTTCGGTGCTCGCGCCGACCCTGTACACGCTCTGGTCTGCGGACCTGATAGAGTCCCTCCGGGAGGTCCCGCGGACCGACATCTTCCTCTACGCTGACGACACCGCCACCCTCAGCGCAGGCAGCACCGTGGGGACCCTACCTCAGCGCCCGCTCCCGTGCGCAGCAGGCTGCGGACGTCATGGCCCGCTGGGCTGCGCAATGGAAAATGACCATTGCTGGCCAGAAGACCCAAGCACTGGTGCTATCGCAGTGGGCCAGGGACGCAAGGGCAGGGGTCTAAAAAACACTGATCTGCTGATGCCATCAGCGACCACCGAAAGCCAATTTCTACGGACTTCTGATTGATTACCAATTTCTTAATTGAATACGATAGAAAATTGAGGAAACAGTACCACGATTGACGATAGTTACCTACAAATACAACTCCCCATGTAAAAGTGTGGTTTTAACATATTTGGTAACGGTATTCCCTTTTTTTGGTACTTTGCAGTGTGCACCCCAAGTGCCTAACTCTGGTACATTCTTGCGCTGGCTGGTAGCTGCTCTTCATCCCTGTGAATATTCGTCTAGTCTCCCAAGAAGTCGCCGGTATCAGAATAAGGCCTACCATTGGGCTATTCGAAAAATACTTGCGATGACATCACTGATACCATCTGCGGCGACTCTGAAGCCATCCGACCTTCATCAGTGCTGGACTGAGACCATCCCATGTTAACGCAATGGGCTCTAAAAAGTTCGCCAGCGCTGATGGATGGTCTCACTTGGCCTCACTTCCCGCGGAGCAGTAGATGATACTAGAATAAGTAGAGCTTCTTTGATTGGAGCATTTACTCATCGGATGACATTCTTAAATACTGCCCTTATCGGTGGCAAGATACCCAAAACACAAACGGATCGGTGGAACTGTGGAACCGTGCCAGCCAGCCAGCCCCCCACCACGGATCAGAAGACGCCTTCATTCTGACGTCACGCTGTTGATCGAACTTCCATTCACCCCTAGGATCGCATGTTAAAGCTCGCTTATTTCTAAGGTTTGCTACCGCTACAGCATGACCATAGGGGACTCAATGATTTGTATCGAAAACTCACTTTCATCTTCTTTCCATGATTGGACCTCATTTGAGGATAATGCCCCAATTATTTCCTTTACCACGAATGTATTCCTAGTGCTATACACTGTGACGTCACACTGGCGACAGCTTTTCTCTAATGGACCAATCTTATGGAAAGCAACGAAAATCGAGATTGTTGTGTACCAAAGGGCTTTTACATACATAGTTGTGTACGAGGGAGGAGGCTTGAAGATGGAAATTATTATTATTAGGTAGTTAGGTGGTATTATTTTAAAGTTTTCGCTGTCTTTTTTTGCAGCTTATTTTTTGCTGTAGTGGGTCAGTGGGTGATCACGTATGCTCAGTTCAGAATGTCCGGGTGCTGGCTGAGTGAGATTGCAGTCAAATTAGTGGTGATCAGGGAAGGGAAAATGAGAAACGTTGCAAGCGCGAAAAACGATTCGAAGGCAGTGTAAATGTGGTTACAAAGGATGCTCATAGTCCAGTACTGATCAAAACATTTACTGGCACACCAAGCAGCAACACAAGGGTCTTGCTGTGAAAAAGATCTACCCAGAAAGTCAGTTTGGCCCTGGTGGTCAGTGGTCCAAATGGATTGCAGGAGGGACGTAACGCGTAACGTAGAATCGCCGTTGCCTGATGCCAAACGTGCCTGTGAATCAATGGACTCGAATCTTAATCCAAACGCAAGAGAATATGTGCCGGTCAAACGTGACCGAGAAGATTCAGAAGATTCAGAAGACGATAGTCCCCCAGACAAAATCATCGCAGCTGATGATTCGTCTGGTACAGAATTATCAGACATTGATGTAAATAATGTAAATATTAATGATGTACAGTGCAGAACTGATGGCAAAGAGAATGTAGTAAACAGTAATAATTGCGATGCGAAAATTTCCAATGCCACTCTGAAGTAAGGAACAGAGAATGGAAATGTTTAAGCTATTTAGTGCAAATATGGCCAATATGGTTAATAAAAACATGGCCAACATGGCAAACATGGCTGCCATGTTATTGAAATAATGTACAAATCGTAAATGATTGTTTCTTCACTGGCGAATGAAAAGTATGTTTGAGCATAACTTAGATGCTTGGTGGAAAAGGATTCACCAAAGGATACAGATGCCTTGGCAAGATGTCAGATGTGATCATATAGTGAGACACATGGTTAGTATGGCCATAATTAGGTTATTTCTGAAATGTAAGGTTGACAGCGGTCAATCAGACAGGTTGTATAATATAGGTTATTGACGAGATGTCAACTGTGTTTAAGCTTTCCAGCATGTAAATACTTGTTTTGTGTGTTGCAGGAACAATGTGGATCAACAGTTACTAACTGTCCTCGTCATACTAACATGTCTCTCCCAAACCGTAGCGAATGTAATCTTTCTGCCAAAAGGGCAAATGTACGATCATTGGAACATTCACATACCAGTCAAAACCGATGACTTTCGAAATATGATTAAAAACATGAACCAACAAGTTAGCTTGTTCACAGACACATTTCAAGAAATATTAGGAAAACACGAAGCTACACTTCACACTGATCGACTGAAAATTTTAACCGGCCGCCTAGAAAAGGATAAATTCCACCTAGCCAGTGAGATTTCCAAGATAAATGAGATCTTGCAGCATATGGAAAAACCGAGTACGCATCGTCCAAAACGAGCCATTCTTCCTTTCGTTGGAAATATTTTGAGTACACTTTTTGGAACCGCAACAAATAGTGATGTCAAGGACATTGCACGACGCATTCGTCATATGGAAAATCATCAAAAGAGCCTTATTCGTTTAATGGACGAAAATGTTAGTATTTTGAATCAGACTAGCTTGGACGTGAAATTTTATAGGAAAGCCATTAATAAGCTTATAGAGTTTACCAAGACATTTGACGAGAAATTGAGACACCTGGCCGACGTATTCTTAAATGACATCATGGAATATTACCAAATATCGGATAACATGGAGGAAACTTTTGAAACCTTGTTACTATCATTCCAGGACTTTCGATACTCTCTCTCAGATCTTGAACTACATTCAAGCCTAGCTCAACATGGCATTCTCTCTAGATCCTTTTTGAAGCCCGCCCAGTTTAAAACAACTTTGGAGAACATCCATAGGATTCTGCCAAAAGGAATTGCTTTGCCATTTCGACCTGAAGAAATTGATAGGTTTTATTTGATCAGTCATACATCGATATCTCGTATGCACAACGGATTCTCAGTCAATGCTTTTATTCCTCTCGTTCATATTCGTGATAGATTTCAAGTCTATGAAGTTTTGAATTTGCCATCCCCGAAGCTCATTGGTGGAAATAGCTATACAGCTCAGTATGTAGTAGAAGATTACCCGCATCTTGCACTTTCGGATGACAATTTGAAGTTTATAAGCTTAGAAAGAAATGAAGAAGAAACGTTCATAACTAATGACCTGCCGTTTTGTCCCATTCAAAAGCCACAGGAAATCATTTTGCAATCAGACCAATGCCTCCCAGCTCTTCTGATGAAAGATGAAAAACACATTGAAAGAAACTGTGATAAGATTATTACCGTAAAACAGACTACTCGTCCTAAGGCTCAATATTTAGGAAATGGACATTGGATTATAGTGACAACTGAACGGATAGAGATAACTATCAGATGTACAAATGCGACAAATCCTAATCATCTAAAAGGCTCGCCGAAACCATCAATCATTTTCAATTGGACATAGGCTGCTCTGCTCACACTAAGTATTTCAACTTACCTTTGTTCTTACGAATCGACTCTGTTATCACACTCCCGGCCATTGTTTATGACAACCCTGCGACCCATGATGTGTGGCGCAGTATTCTCATTGACATAAAAAATGACACCTATTCTCTGCCTCGTGTTATCGAGCAGCTTCCTGCTGTCTCAGACAACTCTTTCCGTTTTAGTCAGCTCCGTACTCAACTCACCCGATTGGAAACTGATCATGTAGCTCCAAGCCCAGTCATCATAACGCTACCCATTGTTCTATTAATCATCATTCCGATTGTCATCTGGTACATTGTAAAGCGTCAGCGTAAATGTAAGCAAAATCGACAGGATCCTACCCAGCATCCCTCCAACACCGCACCTCCGGTTACTGCAACGACAGCTACCGCTCTTACGGATTCATCAGCATCAACGGAACTTGCATCAGCGATACTCCCGGTGAACCGCCTAAAAGCCTCCCCGTCAAACCAACGTTAGGTCAGTCGACAAGCATTCAACATGAGTTATTCATTCGCCGCTCTCCCGCCACTGCAGTTCGCCGTAGATCACTTCATTGAACGAGAGCATACGTTTCTTCTCGTAAAGTTCGTTGGACATCCTATCTCATGCGCGCAGTTTGTAAATCAAATTTACCTGCCGCATGGGTTAGTGAGTGCCTATTGGGCATCCGCCCTTCAACCGACAACTATACCCCTCGTGCCGGTCTGTATGCACGCCCAACCAACATCGGCTGCAGCAGAAGAACCTTTGGCTCCGTCGTCGCCGATCTCTCCCGAGACGTCTGCCTCATCACAATCACCAAATGATGATGATCAAGACGACGCTGACGACGAAGATGAGGAGGAGGAAGAAGGATGGCTTTCCGACAGATGGCACTCTATGGAAGCCATAGCTGGATCCCCGACAACATCATCTCCGTTGCCAGAAATAGATCCCGACATGGACGAACTCATAGACGCAACTCTGCGTGATATGGGATATGCGTTTTAGGATGCGTATAACCACTGTAGCTACAAGTTGATACAGTTGCTAAGGATGCGTGTCAGTTGCCCCCCTCGCGCCGGTTTAAAATTCCAGCTACAGACCTGAAACCATCGTTTAAGATGTTAGTAGATGCTGAGTGGCAGACCAGGTGGACTGCGGGGCCAGATTGTTTTTGAAACGTCTGCGTCCATCGATTAAACCCTGGGAGTCGAGCAGCAGGAGAAACAGAAGGGAGGAGGTAAGCCTCACTAGGCTTCGAATTGGCCACTGCTTCGCGACACACGCCCATTATCTACTTAACACCGCCCCCAAGCAATGCTCGCACTGTGGCAGCCGCCTCACTGTGCAGCATGTTTTATCTGCTACTGACAGCTGCGACCAGCTGAAACGAAGTCAGCTCCGATTCTTTCCACCGGTTCCGCTGGTACAGATCCTAGGCAATGACGCACTGGTAGACATTGGAAAAGTTTTATCTTACCTGAGAGAAGAAGATTTTGACGTAGTATACACACCCGTTAGAGATTCTTAGATTTCACACATTCTGTATAGCCCACTTTAGCTAATAAAGACAATCTTAGGATAATGTAATAAAATACTGACGGGCACGTATAGCCTCTGCAGCTGCAGTGCCCTAAACACTGTAGCCATGTAATTGAGTGTATGTATTCGTATGTACTTGTCATTCATGTTTGTAAAACCATGTAGCTATCATAGAATATATTATTATTAGGTTATTTGAACTCTGTAATGATATCGGATCTGAGAATCATACTGAGATGAGAGACGAAGAGACGAAAATTTTAAGGAACGCCTCAAAATTTCATCTAAAGGACCTCGCGCTGTGATGTGACAAAGATTTTTGTTCACTTCTCTAAAAAAACTACCAAAATTTATAAACATATAAGTTCCAAATTCAACTCAACTTAATACATAGCTTCGCCGCCCAGTAAGTCAGTCATTGGCGCTGGCTTCATGTCCAGTCGTGTATCAGCCCACGCGCTGTCGGTCATCGCCACGATGACTCACAAGGCCACTCTGCCTCGTAACCTCCCTGTTACCACCCAGCAACCAACCACACCGTGAGGAGGCATCACAGACTTCTAGGAATAGCGCATTCCAATGGGTCCAAACGGATACTACCTCAGCAGTTCATGCAGGACGGCAGGATGCTGTGCCTGATAACGGTCTATTTTTAGCTGTAAACAGAACTACCAGGTACCCTCTGACTGAGAAGAATATCAGCTGACTCAGCGGATTTGTGGCACACCTTCCAGGAATCACGAGAGGCCCACTACTTTTCTATTGGTCAGAGATAAGAACAGTCAAACCTCATTGGTCTTTGATGACATCAGATTCTCTCGGAATGCTGACTCAGATCCGGTTTCAAATCGTATATAAACAGCCGACGTTAGGCTTAGGTATGCATTCGTGTGTCAACATCGCCATAGCGACGAGAAGACTCTGCCGGACGGATTGGTGAAATGTGACCCTCAGGGAAAAGTGCTGATAGTAAAAGTGTTAGAGCCGCTAAGTTACGCACCTGTTTCACAACGCCAGGTGTATACATATGAATATATGTTGGACTGAGAAACAACGTCTGTCCATCGCATACAACGAAGTCCACCGCTACGATAACTACAATTCAAAGGCCAGATCAAGAACCCCATCTTGGTCACAGAGCCATATAATAAAAATAAAACTTTGGCCTTAGGTCAGGCTTTGACCTTGTGACCTTGTCTTTAATTAAAATTTTTGGAAAAGTCCTATTTACAATTTTTCACTGAATGATCCTCAGCGCATAAGGTAACCACTGGTAGGTGATTTTTTTGTAACTCAGATTAAGTAATAGGCCTGAGATCCTCACCTAAGTCAAAACGTTCATTGGAAGTACCTTTCGTGCGGATACGCTACAACATGGCTAATATGGATGTCAAATGAAAGCTGATCACTTACCTACCACATATTTCGTACCATAATTTGTGCCTTGGATTTGATACGACCCTTGTAACCTGACTAAATGACGTAGCTTGACCTAAATTTCATTTAAGAGAAAAGTACGCAAATACGTCGTTACCCCTTCCATTCCAAGGCTTGACAAGTTCATGGTTCTTCTGATATGTTTGAGCATTACGAATTCATACCGACTTCAGTTGACCTTAATTCATGACCTAAAATGATATCTGCAATTTTATCTCACTACAACATTGCCGAGACGCCTACGATTTGAAAGGCCATTTGGCCGCCTGTTTGCTGTTTGCTGCCATCAAATGCTTCACGCATGGAAAGATTCTGTGGATGGAACGTGACATTTCCCTGTGGCATAATTGGTGTTGAGTTGTATGTGGTGCGGCAATAAATATCCAATTATAAAGAATATCACACGGCAAAATTGGAACAAAAACTAGTTCCTTTCAACATCTTTTACTCACGTAATTTCATTCACCATTGTTCACTTCCACGCACACTTCAGCCCTGGACGCTTCGAACACAGTGCTCGTCAGAGGACGACAGGTTACGCAGCAGCTGTTGTCATGTCCAGCGGAATGATACGATTAACTGCTTTAATTATTTTACCAGCCTGGTACCACGGAAGTGCTTTTCCAGCTTCTTGGCCAAAAACTGGCTATACCTAACAGCACTTGTCACAAAAATAACTTAATCTTGTCCCTGTAGCTCGTTTTGTAGTACCCAAAAAATTATTCAGCACGTAAAATGTATTCATTCGCTGTTATTTTAAGACCCGCGCGGTGCACGGTACGCCTCATAGAACCACCTATATCATCACGCCTTTCTTTCCTTGTGAAGTGGTGAAAAAGTACCACTCACGTGCAATGCCGTAGTCCGGTTGATGGCGACTGATATATCAAAAAGTTGTACCGGTTTTTAAATTGTCTGGTGCAACTATCTGGGAAATAATGTAGTTTTTGGATGCCCGGATGAGAGTATCTGATACGTAGAATTAGTACAGACTACAAGGTTGCGACTGCCGCTGTAATATGCATTAGAGAATCAGAATTAAAGCAAAAACCTTTCTGGCTCTTACGAGTGCAAAACGAATAAATATAGGGTGCACTGACTTGTGCGAAAAGCGCAAGGTATTCTGAACAATTACGTGGCCCCCTTTCACTTATTTTCCGCGTGTCGTGTCAGGGACGTTTCCGCGTCGTGCACACAAATCTCATGTGCCTGGTATGGGTCACAGCCAAGGGCGTCGCCATTGGATTTGTACTGGGGGGGGGGGCGTATTCCCGGACTGGCGATGACGGGGGAGGGGTGCAGGAGGCAGACTCTGAGAATTAAAGCTGCTAATGAAACACTTACAACGATGCACTTCACCAAAACATTTATGTAGGTTCACGCAGGTAGCAAGGAGAGAATGCAAACAAATCACGCCGAGGTCCGATTTATTGGGAGGGGACGTCTCCTGATTCACGAGTGGGGGAGGGGTAGAAGAAGCACGTAAAACAAACATCCTCCCACCGAAACACACGATAAATAACAGTGCGAACACCGCCGGCACTGCGCGGGGGGGGGGTGGGGGCTCGCCGCGGCAGCAAGCACCCAGGGGCCATAAAAGCGGACGAGGCTGTTGACACCTTGCTTTCGCGTGAGTGCCATAATTTCCTCGACTACAGATATTCCAGCTATCAGCAGCGTTTGAGCAGCATGAAAGTACTGCTTTGGTGGTGAATAGTTTTCGGTTGATAGGTTGATATTTGGGGTAACCATACGGCGTGCGTTGCAAGACTAAAATTGGAAATAGCTTAGCTCCAACCAAATAACGCAGAACGAAGCACAGATCAAATAAGGTAATAAAACGGTGTTCTTTGCCGAGTGGTGCGATTTGGAATTGGTACAGGAAAACATACCAGTAAAAACGAAAAGTCAATTCGACCATTCTACATATTTTTTATTTAGCAAGATGAAGCAAATGGTGTCTAAAACTGATTCTAGCTCAGCTCTGTTAAACGCTAGAGACCAGAAACTATTCTCTAACATGTCACCTTCTTTGACCTTTCATGACCTCAATATTGACGTCAGCCAAAAAGTGACCAATATAGTTTCGTCATGATTTTGTCTGAGCTATCCAATAGCGTTCGCCTTTTTTACTATCACACATAGGACCCGAAATCGAGGGGGAGGGGTGTTTGAAAACCCCCACCAGGGAGAAGCTGGCTCGGAGGTCCACCGGGGCGGGTGTTAACTATTGCAGTTTCAATCAGCTTAGTGCAAAAACAACATATTTTGAGAAAAAAACATTTTCGGCCAAAATTGGCGGCAGGGGGAGGAGGGTCAAAGAACAAAAACTATTCAATTCTATGCCGAAAGAACCCCGTAAATATTCTTCTTATCGCGTCCCATTCCATGCGGTTACCTGATTTCCGCCTTTTCTCCCGCTCCTTGCGGACTTTTAGTGTGGACGCAGCTCAGTTGTGGGATGCACAGGGCGAGCCGTTTCAGGGTAATGTTTTATGTAGCTGTGCATCCCATGTCTGGGCTACATCTACACTAGAAGTCTGCAAGCAGCGGGAGAAAAGGCGGATATTAGGCAACCGCATGGAATGTAACGCGATAACAAGAACATTTATAGGCTTATTTTGGCATGGAATAGGATAGTTTTTTTCAAACGTCACAGGGTAAAAAGAAAACGACGGGATATAACCACTTATTGGAAATGTTTTTCCGGCAAAATAGACCTTAACATGTTTGCATAGGACAGAATACAAACTCAGAACTATTGTCCCATGTTAACACTAAAACATTTCCCCATGCTGACCCCTAATCTTCAGCATGCCCTTTCAGCATGTGGTTGGCTTACCAAGATCCTTAGGGATGTTTCCGTTGGGCTCCAGTCGATCCAAACATTCCTCCGAGTAGCCGTTGTTGCTGAGACGGTCGGTCGGGCAGTCGGGGGAGGCCTCTCCGTCCCGAGAGTCCACAGCGTCCGTACTCCGCGAGATGGCTGCCCAAGAACCGGCGACATCACATACCCACACATCACTGCAAAAGTCGGGAATACGATCTGGTAATATCTTGAGCAAGATTAAACCTCTTTAATTTGCGCGTCTCCGCTGCCATCTCCGCTGCCACTCCTCCACAGTTCACTTCTTAACCCCCGCCCTGCCATTTCCGCTGCCACTCCTCCAAAGTAAACTTCTTAACCCCCGCCCTGCCATCTCCGCTGTCACTCCTCCACGGTACACTTCTTAACCCCCGCCCTGCCATCTCCGCTGCCACTCCTCCACAATTTTCCCTGCCTTTTAGACACTTCAGCTTGTTAAAGGTTCTAAAGATTTCCTCACCCGAGGTGTTGTTTTGGTAGGTAGGTATTCCAGACTTTGCTTTACTTACATCTTAATGCTGTAGGTTTGCGGCTTATTAATGTATTCACTTGTACGTTTCTGATGCTTTTATTTTGGAAAAATGCTGCACTCGGCAGGAGTTGGATTTGTGGGTTTCCCAAGTTGGTTTAACTTCTGTTAATACAGTTAATTTTAATATCAATAATGGTCATCCCTTATTTGTTTTTGTATTCCACGTGCAAATGATGTTTTAGTACATGTATTTTTAGTGCATGTACTTGTTTTCCAAGGTGTTCTGATCCTACATTTGCTTTTTTCCCCTATTTTGTCAATACATTTTGACCTCTTTTTCCCCTGAATTTTGACATCCCACACTCTGCAGAAAAGTAATTTCAGGACACTGTATATATATATATATATATATATATATATATATATATATATATATATATATATATATATATATATATATATATATATGGATGTAATGGTGTTATGTATTGGCAAGCGTCATGTTAGGCAAGTGTTAGGATTTTTCTCAATAATTAACCACCCTATCGCCGACAATTAAACGCCACATGGCACTAAACCGATCAATCGCATCGGATTCTGCCCAAAATTGCGCCGGCGTTCTGCTCAGAAAGTTCAATCCAACCAGCTTTTCCGGCGCACAAAATTTCGGTGGGCGGCCGCATCACTGATTGGTCCAGAGCCGATGACATCACCAGCCGAATGCATGACGTCACCCACCGACCGAAAAAAATTACGCCGAATACGCCGGGTCCGCCCGTTGCGTCGCCACCAATGCATTTTCCGACCGAAATTCTACCGTGTACGCTACGTGAGGATTAGGCTTATAGCAGCCTTTGGGCGGAAAATCAGGGTTTGAGCTTGAAAAAAGGATGTTTGCCCATAACCTTGAGTAGTCTGAACTATATTATGAAATCATAGCATAACATACGTCAAATTGAAGAATGTCATCTGAACGGAATACTGGGGTCCATGACCTTGAACTTTATGTGGGTTCAACTTGACATATAACCTGATTATATGACATTATTGCATCACCACTCGGTCTACAGTGCAGGCGAAATAGTGCGGCCGCGCGATCGCGACGGTCTCAAAATATGTTTTTCACCAATCGACGCGCTCATAAGTTCTCTCAAATATGGCCGATACCATCTGTCGGCGGCAAACGGTTCGCCGACCACATTGGACAATTAGTTGGGGTGGCCACTTTAGAACCACCTCCACTGCGTGTTAATCCATCCAGAACCCCTGGATCGAGAAAATATATCCCGCCTAGTCCCTTACACTTGCCAAGGCGGCGAAACCAGTACTTGGAGACCCCCGTAACAGCACTTGTCCAATAAATCAGTACTTCGGGGCCCAGAAACCAACATTTGGGGGTACCCTGAGAGTGCCTACTGAGGCTCCCTAGAACTTACTCTCGGTAGGCTCTGAGGCCAACTCTCAGCGGGATGGGGGGAAGAGGAAGAGGGTTGATGCCCAGGTTTGCTCCCTGAAAATAGCTCTCGGGGGCATCTGAGGGCAACACCAAGCAACACTCCTCCCCCCTGAGACTAACACCAGGTAGTCTCCAAGACCAACACCCCTGGGATTGATTCTCGCGAGGGTCCTGACACTAACTCCCAGGGGCTCCTGAGACTAATTCTCGGGGCCCAGATTAGCACTCCGGAACCCTCAGGAGCCTAAGGCTATCTCGGAGGTCCCTGAGACTGACTCTTCGGCCCCATGAGACCAAAAACTCGGGAGCATCTCTGAGACAAGCTCTCAGAGGCCCCATGAGACCAAAACTCGGGATCATCTCTGAGACTAGCTTTCAGAGGCCCCATGATTAGCTCTCCGGGGAGGGGAAGGGGCTGAGAATGATTTTCAGGAGCCCTCTGAAACTGTTAGGAACTCCTTAAGACTGACTATAGGGGGGTCTCCTTGAAACTGACTCTCCGGGCCCCATTCGACCAAAACTCGGGGGGGGCACCACTGAGACTACTTCTCGAGGGCTCCCGAGAATACCTCCTAGAGGACCCCGGATACTGACGCTCGGGGACCCCCTTAAACCAAAACTGAAAGGCACTCTGAAAATATCTCGGGCTCCCAAAATTAGATCTTAGGGCCCCTGAGACTAGCTCTGGGGCCGCCTGAGACTAAAACTTGGCGGCACTAATAATGCTAACTTTTGGTCCCTCCCTCCGATTAGCTTTCAGGGGGCCCTGAGACTGATTGCTGGGGCCTCTTAGACCAAAGCTGAGGGGCCCCTGAGGATATCTCGGAGCTCCCGTCGAAGGCAACTCTTAGACTAACTCTCGGGCCTCCAGACACTGACTCTCAGGGGCATCCAACTTCGCTCTCGGAGTCCCCTGAGACTGCCTGAGGGGGCCCTGGGACTGACTCCCGAAAGCCCTCTGAGACTAGCCCTGGGGCATCCACAGGAAACTAACACTGGGGGGCGCTACTGAGACTGGGTCTTTGGCACTCCTGAGACTAAATCTCGGTTGCCCCAGATTAGCCCTTAAAGGCCTAAGGCTAATTCGGGGCCCCCTATGACCAAAACTGGGGTGGGGGGGGCAAAAGCTGAGGCTTACTCTCGAGGGCTCCCAAGATTACCTCTCAGGAGCCACCTGAGACCAACACTCTGCAGCACTCATGAGACTAACTTTCGGGCCTCCAGATCAGCTCTCAGGAGGGTGGGGGGGGGGGGGCTGAAAATAACTCTTGGCTCCTGAGAGGGAAACCTTTGAGACTCTGGGACCCCCTGAGACCAACACTTTGCAGCACCCATGAGACTAACTCTCCTGTCCCCAGATTAGCTTTTGGGGGTCCCTAAGACTGACTCTGGGAGGTCCCCTTAGACCAAAGCTAATGGGCCCCCTGATAATAACTTGGAGCTCCCGAGATGAGTTCTCGGGGCTCCTGAGACCAGCACTCCGGGGCCCCCTAAAGCCTACTCTCGGCGGGGGGGGGCTGAGACTAACTCTCAGGGTGCACCTGAAACCGATCTTCGGGTGGAAAGTAAGCCTGAGACCGAATCTTGGGGCCCCCGAGACTGACCCTCGGAGGGCATCCTGAGACCGCGGATCCCAAGGACCCCTTGGCTACGCGACTGCTCTTGAAGCTACACCATTTCACAGAATGAGAATATAGAAAGTATGCACACCTGATATTCAAATAGCTCAATAAATATATTTTTGGCTGGGTCGAAACGAAAGGGATCCAGACCTATACTTAAGACGCAAATATTCACGGCAAAACCATTACGCTCCCAAACCATAAAGCATGTCCGAGAAATTGGACCGTACTCACAGAGCTTCCCGAAACTGGAGCTGATCCTGCGCTTTATTTTCTGAACCTTGCTCATTTGACCACTCGTCTTCTTTTCTCTCATAACAACGCCTGAGGGCAGAACACGGGAAGGATTGGCACGCAAATCAATAAATGACCGCATTTTTCTTGGCATGCTTAATGTAGGTACACAGAACTGTGTGAACAACAGCAACGCACAGCTAAGCTCCGACAAAAACAACAGCACAAACAACAACATGGCGGAAAGGTGTTTCTATTATTTTCGGCAGTTTGTTGACTGAGCTCATTATTTGGGTTTCGGGCGCACAAGGTAAATGTGGCACCTTAATCGAATCTTGGAATTTAGTGCAATTAGACGTACTTTTAGCCGAAAATAATGAAACCACTCATGATTTCTCTAAAAAATGTACAATAAGCTCAATATTTTGATTGTTAAAATACTCATCTAGGAAAAGAAATAAATATCTGCCTGTGGATGATGTCATGATCTGGCAACCACTACCATACTCGAAACGCTTCAAGGGCTTCGATTGGCTGATGCTCATCGTGACATCAGCATATGTTCTCACACCAGCAGCTCACAACAATGGCCGGCTGGCGAGAGGTACATGAGAGGTACATCTTGGGTAGGTTTTAGTTTTTTGTACGGAAATATCGAGTTCCAAGACAAATTATATGTAGAGTACCGGGTTTTCCGACATGCTTTACAACTTGGCTCTCTCAGTTAAAATACGTTATAAAGGTGCCACATTACCTTAAACCCTCGCCCCACCGGGGCCATCGATGGCCCCCTAAGGTTTTTTCGAGATAGCAGAAAAACGACGAAACGCAGCACCGCGGTTCAGGGCTCTACCTCTCACCTCATCATTTTCCCACCATCCCTGAAAATTTTTACCCCGGGTCACCGAAGGTCAGGTCACCAGACGAAGTCAACCAAGGTCACCTCACTTCAACTTTGAAGCTCTATAAAAGCTACATTTCTTAGTCGATCGATTTGAAACTTGCTATACTTCATGGCACTTCCAGGGTCTACAAGGTGTATATCCAGGATTTTTCGACTTCGTGACCTGAGGTCAGGTCACGAGGCGACCTCTCCCATTGGAAAACCATGGGGAAAAGCTGTCTTATGATCTAAAAGCCACAAAAATGATTGCAAATACTCAGACTGCTCAATAGCTCTAATGGCATAGAAGTTATGTCCAGTTTTCTTAAGCATTGCATATTTGAGTGAAAATTGCCTATCGTGACCTTTCTTGTACCTCTGGAGGTCAAACCATTGACCTGAGCGCTTAAACATGCGAAGTAATTTCTTACTGAATTCACGCGAGCTTTCTAATGCACTTTGCGGATTTGCGCTAACCCCCATATTTTCGGAGTTAAAGGGGGCCATCGATGGCCCCGGTGGGGCGAAGGTGGCGCCGGACCCCCGGTGGGGCGCGGGTTAAGGTTATATGGCTTCGCCTGAGTTTCTTGACGAATGCATCCATGAATAAGATTGTTTTTGGAAGTGCACGTGGTACAGCGAACAGGGGTGACACAGAGAAAGGCGTCAACCACGCCATAGGTGGTTCACTTGCTCCCAGGGGTGACCACAGAGAAAGTGGTCAACCACGCCATACGTGGTTCACTTGCTCCCAAGGGTGACCACAGAAAAAGGCGACAACCACGCCATAGGTGGTTCACTTGCTCCCAGGGGTGACCACAGAGAAAGGCGACAACCACGCCATAGGTGGTTCACTTGCTCCCAGGGGTGACCACAGAGAAAGTGGTCAACCACGCCATAGGTGGTCCACTTGCTCCCAGGGGTGACCACAGAGAAAGTGGTCAACCACGCCATACGTGGTTCACTTGCTCCCAGGGGTGGCCACAGAGAAAGGCGACAACCACGCCATAGGTGGTTGACTTGCTCCCAGGGGTGACCACAGAGAAAGGCGACAACCACGCCATAGGTGGTTCACTTGCTCCCAGGGGTGACCACAGAGAAAGTGGTCAACCACGCCATAGGTGGTCCACTTGCTCCCAGGGGTGACCACAGAGAAAGGCGTCAACCACGCCATAGGTGGTCCACTTGCTCCCATTTTGTCGCAGAAATCCCATGGATATGATATGGCTTCCATTGTGCATGGTTCGGCAAGATGACCAAATGCCAGCAGCCGATGACAAAAACAGATACATCACCCCTCCTGCAAGGCGTTTAACACGCGCATTGACGGGCGACGGGTACCCACACCCCCCTAGGCTTTTTCGGAGAGAAAAGAAAAACGGCGGCGCTACGCGCCGCCGTACTTGGCATGCATTTTCTCTCATCATTTTTACAACTTCTGTGAAAATTTTAAGATTAGGTCATCTCAGGTCAGGTCACCAGTACAGGTCAAGTGACCTGACCTCAAAAAAGTTTAAGATAGCATAAGTCAGAACAGGGTGAACTTATCCGATTGAAAGTCATATAATGGGCCCACCGAGTTCTCTAAAATATGTTCCGGTATTTTTGATATCGATGACCTAAGGCCAGTTACGAGCTATGACCTCTCCATTGGAAATACATGGGAAAATGGTTTTGACTGAATAACTCAGTAACATATGGTGATGAGCGTTCATTTTAGCTGCATTAGATCGCCTGGTCTCTAGAGTTCTAATGATATGCATTTTATATAATTTGACCTTGAACTGACCTCAGGTCAGGTCAAATCATAGATCATTCGATTCGGCTTACTGCAAGGATTCATATAGCTCTAGTCGGTTTGCTCTATCTCTACTTGTTCAGATGTAATGGCCAAAAACCTTCATTTACATGTTATCCCTATGAGGGCATGTTTTGACCTCTCGTGACCTTAAATGTGACCTGAAAAAATGGTTCAAATATTTCGATGGAGAAGTGGATGGGCTACCCAACGCCGTTTACTGTTTGTCGTAACCTAGCGTAGTTCTCAAGATCTTAGGGGGCGGGTACGCGCCTCCCCCCACCGTCAAAGCGAAGGTGACTCAGATCCCCGCCAATGCGCGTGTTAAGAGCCGTGGCCAGGCTTAGAAAGATAGGCACATAAGTAAAAAGTAGTATTAATCCGAGTCAGTAGTATGGAATAACCAGCATGAGCACGCGCAAGAAAAAATGCAACACATCCGCCGTTGAACACAATGTATGCAAATAACATCCTAGGCGATATACAGAAACATAGGAACACTTCCAAACTTCTGGAATATGGATTTTTATCTTGTACTGACTTCCTTCCGAAACTCGTACTTTTTATGTCATTCAAAGGAAAAAACATCCCTTATTACACATATATTGAACGTGCCTGAACTTCCTATGCAACGCAGGACGTTCTGAATGTGTAAAGTGTTGTGCAATGTATCCTCACCCAGGGAATGTGAGTGCTGCATCTCACCTTCCATGGGTGCTACATCTCACCTTCCCTGGGTGGTGCATCTCACCTTCCCTGGGTGGTGCATCTAACCTTCCCTGGGTGCTGCATCTCACCTTCCCTGGGTGCTACATCTCACCTTCCCTGGGTGCTACATCTCACCTTCCCTGGGTGGTGCATCTCACCTTCCCTGGGTGCTGCATCTCACCTTCCCTGAGTGCATCTCACCTTCCCTGGGTGCTGCATCTCACCTTCCCTGGGTGTGGCATCTCACCTTCCCTACGTGCTACATCTCACCTTCCCTGAGTGCATCTCACCTTCCCTGGGTGGTGCATCTTACCTTCCCTGGGTGCTGCATCTCACCTTCCCTGGGTGCTGCATCTCACCTTCCCTGGGTGGTGCATCTCACCTTCCCTGGGTGGTGCATCTCACCTTCCCTGGGTGCTGCATCTCACCTTCCCTGGGTGGTGCATCTCACCCTCCCTGAGTGCATCTCACCTTCCCTGGGTGCTGCATCTCACCTCCCCCTGGGTGCTACATCTCACCTTCCCTACGTGCTACATCTCATCTTCCCTGAGTGCATCTCACCTTCCCAAAGTGCATCTCACTTTCCCTGGGTGCTGCATCTCACCTTCCCTGGGTGCTACATCTCACCTTCCCTACGTGCTACATCTCACCTTCCCTGAGTGCATCTCACCTTCCCTGAGTGCATCTCACCTTCCCTGGGTGCTGCATCTCACCTTCCCTGAGTGCATCTCACCTTCCTTCCTGGGTGGTGCATCCCACCTTCCCTGGGTGCTGCATCTCACCTTCCCTGGGTGCTGCATCTCACCTTCCCTGGGTGCTGCATCTCACCTTCCCTGGGTGGTGCATCTCACCCTCCCTGAGTGCATCTCACCTTCCCTGGGTGCTGCATCTCACCTTCCCTGGGTGCTACATCTCACCTTCCCTACGTGCTACATCTCATCTTCCCTGAGTGCATCTCACCTTCCCAAAGTGCATCTCACTTTCCCTGGGTGCTGCATCTCACCTTCCCTGGGTGCTACATCTCACCTTCCCTACGTGCTACATCTCACCTTCCCTGAGTGCATCTCACCTTCCCTGAGTGCATCTCACCTTTCCTGGGTGCTGCATCTCACCTTCCCTGAGTGCATCTCACCTTCCCTGGGTAATGCATCTCACCTTCCCTGGGTGTGCATCTCACCTTCCCTGGGTGGTGCATCTCACCTTCCCTGGTTGCTGCATATCACCTTCCCTGGGTGCTACATCTCACCTTCCCTGAGTACATCTCACCTTCCCTGAGTGCATCTCACCTTCCCTGGGTGCTGCATCTCACCTTCCCTGGGTGGTGCATCTCATCTTCCCTGGGTGCTGCATCTCACCTTCCCTGGGTGTTGCATCTCACCTTCCCTACGTGCTACATCTCACCTTCCCTGAGTGTATCTCACCTTCCCTGGGTGGTGCATCTCACCTTCCCTGGGTGCTACATCTCACCTTCCCTGAGTGCATCTCACCTTCCCTGGGTGGTGCATCTCACCTTCCTGGGTGGTGCATCTCACCTTTCCTGGGTGGTGCATCTCACTTTCCCTGGGTGGTGCATCTCACCTTCCCTGGGTGGTGCATCTCACCTTCCTGGGTGGTGCATCTCACCTTCCCTGGGTGGTGCATTTCACCTTCCCTGGGTGGTGCATCTCACCTTCCCTGGGTGCTGCATCTCACCTTCCCTGGGTGGTGCATCTCACCTTCCCTGGGTGGTGCATCTCACCTTCCCTGGGTGCTGCATCTCACCTTCCCTGGGTGCTGCATCTCACCTTCCCTGGGTGGTGCATCTCACCTTCCCTGGGTGCTGCATCTCACCTTCCCTGGGTGGTGCATCTCACCTTCCCTGGGTGGTGCATCTCACCTTCCCTGGGTGGTGGTGACGAGTCAGGTGCCGGCTTACAGGGAGAGCTGCAGGAGCTATCCATTCTGCAGCGCCCACTAGTTTGAACCAACCGGATCTTCAGTAGATATTCATTGCGGACTGCAGGACCTCATAAGCAATCTGTAAGAGAAACCACGTGGGCCCCATTTCATAAAAGTTGTAGAAATGCGGCGTGTTTTACACGACATCCACCTGCAAAGTTACGCCGTACTCAGAATCACGTTTCACAAAGAGCGGTGACATTCACGCGAAAGCGGCGTAGATATCAAATGCAGCTGAATTACGCCTAATTCCAGAATGGAATTATCCCTTTCAAATATGGAATATAACTGCTTTGTTAACATTAAAAAGGGCAGTTATATTTTTCAATAAATAAATTGAATGAAAATTATCGTACTTATTTGCTCTTATTCGATTTTTAAGTTTCTAATGCACTTTTACAAATACTGCGGAGGAATGTGCACTAACAGCTGACAAAATAAAAGTACGACGTATTTGTTTTTGGCAGTACCGTTCTCTATTACCCTGGCAGTACCCCATTTTTTTAGGTAGTTACTGTCAAGAAGGCCCTAAAAAGGTTATTGTATTGTTGTGCGAGTGTAGTTCAGTGGAATTTGAGGTGAATTGTGTTTACTAATCATGAGTGAACTGTGAAAGGTCTGTGAACCTTATAATTTCGTGAAACTGGGAAAGGAATAGTGAGTAAACATCTTTGAAGAAGAACTAGATCAAGATGCCGGTACTTAGGTACCTAGGTATATCATCATTTTCGCCAGAGGACTCAGTATAGATACTTGGATTTTGTTGGTGACAGGCACCTCAAATTGAATTTTTACCCTCCATAGACTCCATATAACACTTTGTCAGTGTCAGCCTCTCTAGGGTTCTGTACTCACTAGACTGTAAAATAACAGTAACGGCAGAAAGTCAAAGTAAAAATCAATGTCAGCTTTCCTGTGTATTTGCATCAAAAGCTATCATCATTTTTGGCATACCAAATGGCCATAGAACTCTACATATCAGCTCGCTTTGGTATGTGGGGCATTCCAGGACAGATCGACCAAGGCTTGACACCACCATGTCTAGAAAAATCTGAAACTTTGTCTCCGGGGTAGTTTTGGGCCAGAAACACGCCTGTGAGAATCTCAGCCCCCTCCGACCAACGGTGACCGAGTTATAGCCCGAGGCATTTTCGGGAGGTCACGTTGTAGACTCATCTTTGATGCTTCATAACTCAACAACGCATCACCTGATTAACAAGTTTTGTATATCATTGAACTCGTCTTGAATTATAGTTTATTTTGAAAAAGAAAATGTTAAAATTTGAAAATTTTGGACTTTTAATTTGTTTGACCTTTTCCTTTTTGACCTAGCTTGACCTTTTCCCAGTTGAAATTGCCCTTTTAGACACCTCAAAAATGTTTCTTCATAAAATATCTTTCGATAGCAAAAATAAAAAAATGCGTTCTTGCTATAAGTTCCGAATATTTAGCACCTAAGGTAGGTATGTACACGGTTTTTTACCATTGCGGTAGTACAGCCTTATGTTTAACGCCGCAAATATAGCGATTGCTTTTGTAATCGGTCGCTGGAAATCATACTCCATTGTCTTTACGAAATTTTAATCGTACAAGTATCCGAATTTATGACAATTAACACGCGCCCACCCGAGGGGGTGGGCAACCGGCCTCCTCAGGTTTCCACAGGTAGTAAAAAAACACCTTCGCGCAGCGCCACCGTACTTCGTGTACCTCTAACTCGAAATTTTTGCAGCTTCTGGCAAAATTTTAGGTCTGGGTCATACCAGGTCAGACCGCCAACCCAGGTCAAGAGACCTAACCTCAAACTTTGGGAGGTGCATAAATCATATCAAATTTAGCCTATTGTGGTTAGAATCGCATTACATAGTAAGATCGCTTAGCAAGATAATTTTTCGTAGCAGGATTTCTATATCGATAACCGGGAGCAGGGCAAAGGTCATGATCTTTCCATTAGAAATGCATGGGGCGATTGGTAAATTTGGATAACTTGCGAGAATTGAGAATTGTCGAGAATTGCGATGGAGGTTGTATTTTTACATTGTCGTGTCTGACTTGCCACTGCAGTTTGATTAATATTCTTTTTACCATACAGACCTAAGCCTGGCCCTAGGTCAAAGCAGGTTAATTTTGACATTTGACTAGGCAATATTATAAGATATATAATCCGTTTGGGCTCAACAAGAGTGTTCCAATGGTACTGAACTTTTCTTTCTACTGCTCTTCTCTGTCACCTATTATGCCACAAAATTTAGGTTTCCACTTAGTTCCCGTAAGAAATGCTGTGACTTTGAGCAACCTCAAAGGCAACACGACCAAACGATTGTATGTAACATATTCGTTAATGATTAAAACTGGCTATTTAGCGGCATCACTCCCAGTGCACTGTGTCATTATTTATCTGGGATTCTCGGATCCGTGTCAGCTATGAAATGATCACCTTGTAAAAATACCATGTGAGGCAACCTGTTCAAGCGACCAAGTAGAATGCGTTACAATTTCAGGACATTTTGTCGAATATATGAGCAGATTCAAATTACTTTTTGGGAATGAAAGCCTTTCAGACACGTTTGTTTACATTGCATGAATCCTCTCAAACATATGCTGTGCTGCACTGGATCAGCTTGCATCGATACTATTTTCCATCTCCGGGAACGATGTAATTGTGTGAGTTAGTGGTGCTTATAGGATAAGTTATACTTGTTTCAATTATTGATAAGGTCGCGACATCTTTGTAAATTTTCGTTTAAGGCTGAAAGGTTCATTATTAATAAGTTCATGTGCCCTCGTCTCCCTCGAAACAAGGAATCCCTTTTTATCACTTTTAATGGCTGCAGTTTTTCTGTTTATAAATATTGCCCAAGTTGTTGCCAATTCAGTTTTTTTATACATTTTGTACAAGTTGTTTTCAGTTCGATTGTTGGAGTCGGGGTCTCACTAAAGTCATCAATGGACTTGTCACGGAGACCCCGACCCCACCATCCGAACGAGCAACTCCCACAATGAAGGGTTGATTTTAGAAGCCAACGTTTAACGTCCCACACAGCACAGGGACGGCCGCCCCGCTCAGGTCACCCTCTCACCAGTCAGTTGCCAGCCGACCTGTACGTCGGGTAGGCTATTGAGCGCCGGAGCGTCTCAGCGGAACCGATCCCAAGCCTGGACATACACTGCCACTGCATGCTTTGAGCCGCGGGCCGGAGCCCAACGTTCTACCAACTGAGCTACCGGGGCGGCAAGGAGGCAGTTTTAGGAGTAGGTGTCTCACTAGAGTCATCAAGGGACTTTTTACGGAGACCCTGACCCCACCACCCAAACGAGCAACTCCCACGATAAAGTGTTAATCAAGGAAACAAAGTTGAAAGTCCCACAAGGCATAACGACGACCGTCTACCTCAGGTCACCCCCTCACCACTGAGTTGCCTGCTGGCCTTCAGCATTTACGGTACCTACCACCTCCCAGTTGGCCTAAATTATTTTTCCAGAAGTCGCAAAATGTTGTGTTAGAGGTAGATGGAGTACGGTGGCGCTGCGCGAAGGTATTTTTTTACTACCTGTAGAGACCTGAGGAGGCCGGTTGCCCACCCCTCGGGTGGGCGCGTGTTAATTGTCATAAATTCGGATACTTGTACGATTAAAATTTCGTAAAGACAATGGAGTATGATTTCCAGCGACCGATTACAAAAGCAATCGCTATATTTGCGGCGTTAAACATAAGGCTGTACTACCGCAATGGTAAAAAACCGTGTACATACCTACCTTAGGTGCTAAATATTCGGAACTTATAGCAAGAACGCATTTTTTTATTTTTGCTATCGAAAGATATTTTATGAAGAAACATTTTTGAGGTGTCTAAAAGGGCAATTTCAACTGGGAAAAGGTCAAGCTTAGGTCAAAAAGGAAAAGGTCAAACAAATTAAAAGTCCAAAATTTTCAAATTTTAACATTTTCTTTTTTCAAAATAAACTATAATTCAAGACGAGTTCAATGATATACAAAACTTGTTAATCAGGTGAGGCGTTGTTGAGTTATGAAGCATCAAACATGAGTCTACAACGTGACCTCCCGAAAATGCCTCGGGCTATAACTCGGTCACCGTTGGTCGGAGGGGGCTAAGATTCTCACAGGCGTGTTTCTGGCCCAAAACTACCCCGGAGACAAAGTTTCAGATTTTTTCTAGACATGGTGGTGTCAAATTGAAATATTTTTGGTCGTTTTGTCCTGGAATGCCCCATGTGCAACTTGCACTTCATACCTGTGCCAGGAAGAACTTGCACACCTTTTTTATTTAAGCTTATTTTATATTCATGACTCTTTTTGTCCTTCACTACACTACCTAATTTTGCCTCAGATTCAGAATTTCATAAGAAATTATAAATTTTTCATGTTTTGCTTCATTGTCTGATAAATGTTACGCTGCTATATCTTGCATAGCTTTTCAGGAGTGTTTTACATATTCAACGTACATACATTAGGGTGTCCCAAAATACCACTTTTTCGTCTGTGCAAGCCTGCCGGTTGACACCGCATTCTCCTTTGAGTTAATAATGAGCATGCAAAATTTGGATTCGATCCTTTGAGGTTTGGTCCCCCCGCCCCCCCAAAACTGGTGAAAATCGAAAATCGTTGAATTGGCTCGAAAATGGGTTCATTCGAAAGCTTATGACAGAGGAAAACATATTTCCTCATACAAATTGATGTAAAACCACTTCTTCATCGTTTTAGAGAGCTAAGAAGTTCCGAATTGTGGTATCACTGGCCAGAGGCGGATCTAATAAACTTTTTTTGGGGGTAACATGAGCAAAATAGGAAAACAGTGTCGTTTTTCAAGAAAATAGACCACAATTGGCCAAAGCGAGTAGAGTTTTATCAATTCGTTAAATCGCAATCGGACGGGCCTCATCAACTCTCCTACGTATCGAGCCCTGTTTTGAACTCGGTTACACAGTCTGCAGTCTATTTGATACACTAAATTTTTCTGTGTGCAATCGCCTTTAAAACCAGACTTGCATAAATGACACCTCTGACCCCCAGGACATTTTGGCTTAGAAATGGCCGACCTAACCAATGACGACTTAAGTTTCTTGTTATTCTTCCAGGCTATATGTACTTTCAGGTTAGATTTCTTTACGACCTTTTTATTTTACAGAGTAGTTGTTCGTCTACGTACGGCAAAGTCAAGAACCCATCATAAGAATCTGAGTCTTCATTCTTTTTCCTGCACTTTCTGTTACCTGTCCTTGCTAGTCTAACCTCCCTCAACACAGGTTGGTGGCGTGGTGTGGAGAATAGTGAGAAAAAACACATAACAACAACAGAGGAGAATAACTAACCAACCAAAACAAAAACAGCAGGGGTAGAAGCGCTCCTTAGTTACTGAAAGACAACGTGAGCACGGCCGTGAGCACGGCAAGGCTTTGAAGATATCTGCATGATACCTGGCTCCAAGTCTGCACCCTGCCTGATGAAGTATTGAGCTTCCAACCTCAAGCTGCACAAGCCTGGTTCAAATTTTTGCATGACGCTAGTCCTTGTCCACTAATGCTTGCTTGAACCTAGTCCTACCAGCTTATGACTCCCCTGCTACCTTTGTACTGCCTCCCTGTCTTGCCCGCTTGAGCCAGATGTGCATGTGATTTGCTAGTATTGTCATTTGAGGCATCAATGTGTTGTTAGGTGAGGGTTATTAACTGCCTTGTTGCTAACTTTCCCCTTGCATTCACATTTTGCTGTAAAGCATGCCTCAGAGACGCCAGCATGGAGGATCAAGACGCGGGCGTAGTGCTAGTGTTGCAGCTAACACGCCAGATCCTGCCCATGGAATGCAGCTTTGCTTGTCTTGCTCATGTGATGTAGGTGATGACGCCATAGGCTGTGATGAATGTGAATCATGGGTTCATGGTACTGTGATGTGCTCTGGCCTAAGCAAAGAGCTTATAGAAGCCATTGACAAATATGATGGAGCCAATCTCAAATATGTGTGCACTAAATGCCGTGTGACTCACTCATCTGCTAGGGGAAACTCCCCATCTAGCTCTACTGAAGCTCACATGGCTGAGCTGGTTTGCCAGCTGTTTCAGCAGATGAAGGGCATCTGCTTTGTGATCAAAGAACTGTCAGACCAAGTCAAAAGCCTGGCATCTCAGCCAACCAAAACCCCTGCACCGATTCCTGCCCAAACTGATCAAGTCCTATCTGCAGATCAACATCCATCCTTACAGTCAGCAATTCGCAGTGAGGTCAAAGAAATGCAGGAAAGGAAGAAGCGCCGCCAGTTTATAATTGTGCGAGGATGCAATGCCACTTCCCACAATGACTTGGAAACTAAGCTGGGCCAAATTGTGCGGGACCTGAATGGCAAAGCAGTTCAAATGACCAACATATGTAAAATTTCTGGCCACTCTGATATCTTCCGTGTGAAAATCCCAAGTGACAGTGACCGAAAGCTGCTTCTCGACAATGCAAAATCACTGAAAGGGTCGCCCAATGATGGGGTTTTCATCAATAGAGACCTCACTTATGCCCAAAGGACAGAACTCTACAATCGTAGGCAAACACGAAGGACCCAAGACCCTCAAGGTCCGAGGAGTGCTGCTGCCGTGTTGCCTGCCCCAGCTGGTGACACTGCTGCAGCCTCAGTGGATAGAGTGCTAGCTAGTGTACCCGTGCAAACTACCCGGGGTGTCGCTCCTGGTACCCTGGGAAACTAGCAACCAATACTGACCTGACTACATCCATAAGAGTAGCCAACTTAAACATTAATGGTCTTTGCTCCAGGCTGAAAGTGCTTAGCGATAGTGTTAGCTCTTTGAACATTGACATTGTATGTGTCACAGAAACTCACCTGATTAATCAGATCAAGGATTCTTTTGTAGAAATCCCAAATTTCCGTCTCATACGAAATGATGTTCGTGGGTCTATTCACAAACATGGAGTTTGTGTTTACCTCCACAAGAGATTGATGACTGAAAATGTAGACTCACCCCTTCCCAATGTCCTAACATTCTGTTTATCTTCTGCTCATGTGTTTGTGGTCGTCATATATCGACCTCCGTCTAACACGCCTGTGGACAATGAACGGCTCATGTCCTTTCTTAGTAGGTTTTGTACTGGAAAAGAGGTTTTGATTGTAGGTGACTTAAATCTTCCAAACTTGGACTGGACTAAAGATGACCAGTCAGCCACTTGCTCTCCAGTGGAAAAAACCTTCCTGGACACATTTACCTCACTAGGCCTTACACAGTGGGTCACTGAGCCTACCTTTCCGAGATCAGGTAATATTCTCGACCTTGTTTTTACATCGGAAGGAGATCGCATAGGTACTATCCAAGTGATTGCACCCATTCCTGGCTGCGACCATTGTCCCACAGTATTTGATTATATCTTCATGCACTCCATTGACAACCCACCAAATAAAGATGCCAGTCAAAGAAATTGGCAGAGGGGAAGGTACGATGCCATCAGGGGAAGTTGTCTGAAATTGACTGGCAGTTTGAATTAGCTGAGCGAGATGCTGACCAGAAGTTTTCTCACTTCTCAACCATCATCACAGAGATTGTGGCAGAGCACATCCCCTTCAGGGCCCCAGGAGATTCTAAGCCTCCTTGGTCAATCAGACCCCCCACAAGTCTGATTCATCGCCGCCAAAATGCTTGGCAAAACTACAAAACTATTCGTCAGAATCTCGGGAGGCGCTCGTATCAGGCAAAAGTTGCCTACCTAGCCTTTGCTGAAGCCAACAGAGAGTTTAGGACATATGCGGTTCGTTCTCAGTCTGAGTACGAGCGGGGTCTCATTTTACGTTCAAACAAATCGCCAAAGCTACTCCACTCCTACATTAGGAACAAAAAATCTAGTCGCCCCTTGATCGGTCCCATTAGGCTTGAGAATGGCTGCCTTAGCGATAAACCAGGCCCCATGGCTGAAGCATTCGCTCAATCTTTCTCATCTGTGTTCATTAGGTCTCCCCCACCTAACCCGATAGCCCACCACTTTTCAGGGATTGCTAGCCGAACTAGACATCACTGAGAATGCTGTACTTGAGGTTCTCCATGGTCTTGATGGGAATTCTGCCATGGGTCCCGATAATCTTCATCCCTTGCTCCTTAAAGAATGTGCTGCAGAACTTGCTTATCCCCTCAATATAATATTCAACCAGTCTTTACTCGAAGGTCAAGTTGCGGAATTGTGGAAGTCATCCCTAGTTATTCCTATCTTTAAAAAGGGGGTGCGTTATGACCCCTTAAATTATCGCCCTATTAGTCTAACATCAGTATTTTGTAAAACATTGGAGCGCATTATTAGGTCCCACTTGACTTCGTACCTGGAGAGCAACGCACTAATAACTCCCCATCAATTTGGCTTCCGAAGTGGAAGGTCTACTATGGACCAGCTATTGCTGGTTTATGATTGTGTTTCAAAGTCCATGGATGAGGGAGGGATATGTGACGTCATTCTCTTTGACTTTAGCAAGGCCTTCGACGTTGTTTGTCACGAGCTCCTCATCGCAAAATTGCGGAGTATTGGAATTGGAGGTAACCTCTTGAAATGGCTAGCCTCATTTCTTATTGGTAGAAAAATGAGGGTGAGTATTCAGGGCTCCTCCAGTGAACAGAGGGAGGTCCTGAGTGGGGTGCCCCAGGGATCTGTTCTGGGCCCCCTGCTTTTCTTAATATACATCAATAGTCTAGCCTCTCAAATGTCGTCCAATTACAACATTTTTGCAGATGATTTAAAGATGTATGCATGTGTCCAGCACAGCTCCCGGGGACCCCAGCACAGCCTCCCACTATTATCCACGCTGGCCGTCCAGACAGACATCGACAACCTGCACAATACAGCATCTTCTTGGGGATTAAATATGAATGCCAGTAAATATGTTGTGTTGCGCTTCTCCCGGCCTAGCCGTGACCTTTAGCTGGCTGAAACCTGATCTAGCCTAACCCCATAGTCCGGGCCGGGATCTGCAAATTTCTGGGGGTGGGCGGGGGGAGGGGGGAGTGACCGAGTCCGGCCGGAAACAAGCACCACTTACACTAGTCAAAATTTAAATATATGGAATCATTTATACGGAATTCGTTAACACAATCAGGCACAGGAGGCCGTGACCGAGCTATGCTCCTGGTCCAATCTGCCACCATTCTGACCGCATCATTCATCCGTCTCGACAAGAACCCTCATCCCCCGCCATACGTCGAGCTCATGGAATCATCCCCTCCTCCCCCTCCCCTTTTTCTCATCTCACTTCATTTTCAGGACCAACATGGAGCTCGCCTCGCTCCCGGGCTGCGGGTGCCTGGCGCGGGTGGCCGGGGCTGGTGTCGCCGCGGTTCGCCGGCGGCTGGCCGTCCGGCTGTGGGCGGGTGACGTCCGCTCTGCTGCCGCGTTTCGCCGGTCGCCGTACCTGGGGCGGCCGCCTGCCGGCCGCTGTGCGGCTGCCCCGGCGATCGCTGCGCCCGGGCGGCCCCTCGCCGTCCGGCGCGATGTCGTCTCTACGACTGGGTGTCTTCGGTCGCCGTGGTGGGGTGGTCTCCCGCCGCCCGCCGCGGCGGCCACTCGACGGCTGCGCCCCGGCGATCGCTGCACCCGGGCGGCCTCTCGCCGTCCGGCGTGGCGTCCGCCTGCGGCTTCATGTCTGCGGTCGCCGCGCCCGGGCGGCCTCTCGCCGCTCGCCGCGGCGGCCACTCAGCCGACTCATCCCAGCGTTCGCCTCGTCCGGGCGGCCTCTCGCCGTCCGGCGCGGCGCCTGTCTGCAGCTTCATGTCTTCGGTCGCTGTGGTGGGGTGGCCTCCCGCCGCCCGCCGCGGCGGCTGCGCCCCGACGATCGCTGCGCGCGGGCGGCCTCTCGCCGTCCGGCGCGGTGTCGTCTCTGCGGCTGCGTGTCTTCGGTCGCCGTGGTGGGGTGGCCTCCCGCCGCTCGCCGCGGCGGCCACTCGACGGCCGCGCCCCGACGATCGCTGCGCCCGGGCGGCCTCTCGCCGTCCGGCGTGGCGCCCACCTGCGGCTTCATGTCTTCGGTCGCCGCGCCCGGGCGGCCTCTCGCCGTCCGGCGCGGTGTCGTCTCTGCGGCTGCGAGTCTTCGGTCGCCGCGTTGGGGTGGCCTCCCGCCGCTCGCCGCGGCGGCCACTCTTCGGACTCATCCCGGCGTTCGCCGCGTCCGGGCGGCCTCTCGCCGTCCGGCGCGGCATGCGGCTTTATGCCTTCGGTCGCCGTGGTGGGGTGGCCTCCCGCCGCCCGCCGCGGCGGCTGCCCCCGACGATCGCTGCGCACGGGCGGCCTCTCGCCGTCCGGCGCGAACTTCTCGGCGGTCGGGCTCCGGCCCGGTGGTTATGTTGCGCTGTATTTTTCGCCGTCTTATACTGTTATATATGCGTTTTATAATAGTCCCCAGCGTAAACATGCCGGCCGGCCTTAGGATTTTAGGGTGCGCACCCATCGTACTATTCGTTTTTTTGCCGTTGTGGTGTTTTTTTCGTGTGTGCTGTCGCAATACATGTATGGTTATACCTCACGGTCCCAACTTACCGAGTCAATGGACATCCGATTCCTCCTGTTGAGTCTCACCAGGACCTGGGGGTGCTTGTCGATACCGAGATGGAATTCCATGCCCATATTAGAACTATTTATTTAAAGGCCAATGGCCTTGTGCAAAGCTTTCTTAAGTCCACAGTGAATCGCTCCCCTGAGTTCATGCTTTTTCTTTTGACTACCCACATTCGTCCAATCCTTGAGTATTGTTCATGTGTCTGGTTCACAGGGTATATTGAAGACTTACATATGCTAGAAACTGTACAAAGGCGGTGGACTAAGCAGATCGTAGGTCTAACTTCCCTGAGCTACGCCGATAGGTTAAAAACACTCAAGCTGTATTCTGTGCAAGGTAGGCTTCTGCGCGCGGACATGATCCAGTGTTGGAAGTTGTTTAATGGTAGGTCCTGTGTGTCACCTACGGACTTCTTTGAAGTCTGCCCAAATTCTCGCACCAGGGGGCATTGCTACAAAATAGCTGTTCCAGTCACTAACTCGGATGTTAGGAAGCGTTCTTTCTCGGTACGTTGTGTTCAACCTTGGAACTCTTTACCTTCTGCAGCAGTGTGTGCCCCTGATTTATCTAGTTTTAAGGCTGTTCTGGATAAATGTATGCACGATAGACTGTATGGTTTTTCGTAGGGCAGAAAACCGATTGTAATTTCATGTGCTTCCTTTTCAAATTGCCTACAACTGATACTTTTAGAATATTCGCGATGTTAGTGCCTAGCACTCGGAAGTTCTCAAGGAAGACGCTTAATTCCAGTCACTCAATTGAAGTACCTCTGCTCTATCTCGCTGTTGGACTGGCGCGTCCGTTAGTCTGGTTTCCTTTTTCCTCCTTGGATCTTACTCAACCTTCCTTTCTCTGCATCAAAGGAAACTAACCAGGTAAGAATACCAGGTAAGAACACACGCCTGAGAAGCCCCGCATGATACCCATTTTTTAGAAGCAGATTCCAAATCTTATCTACGCTTTTTCTCTCTTTCTCTGAGCCCGATGAGTTATCCATAGCCCTGTGGAACATGTTTCGGATAATATTGTGCTTCGTAGACGTGGGATGGGCAGATGTACTATGGAGGATGATTCCCGAGTTGGTTGATTTGATGTAGAGCTCTGTCTCTATCATAGTGTTTTGGCCGTGTGTTTCTGCTGTGCCTAACGTATCCAAATAGGGCACCCCACTCCACTACCTGTGTGCTCTATGGTAAATTTTAGGTGTGGATGTCTACTGTTCATGTAGCTAAGAAAGTCATCCAAAGCTTCCTGCCCATGTGAGAAGATACCTGCATAATCGTCAATGTACCTCACCAAGAACTCTGGTTTGAAAGGACATGAAGCTAACGTATTGGTTTCAAACATATCTAAGAACAGAATGGCCAAGGCAGGTCTGCTGTCCAACGGAAGAAAAGCGTATGTCACGTTACGCATATTTTACAGGAGAGCGTTTTTCCGTTTTGCTTAACATTAGCGGACCCCTGGGACTGACTTGAAAAGGCGATACAACTAAACATTTTGAGGGAATTTCATCAAACCATTTAATAGGTAGATGCAGGTTGCCTTTCTGCATTTAATGATACCAAAATCTCAAAATCGAAAAAATGTGACTTACGCTTTTCTTCCGTGGGACGGCAGAGTTGCACATGGATTCCCCATAGCTAACCCTAATTTTTGTCGGTAGTACTGATCCCCAAATGAGAAAACATTGTCACTCAGACACTGGTCGAGAAGTCTAGAAATGTCGTCTTTGGTCAGGCCAAAAGTATTGATATTCTGTGAATGATTGTCTAGCTTTGTTTCTACTGCTCTGATGGGTATGTTTCCATACAAATTGACAATGTCTATGCTGAAGAAAATGCTACCTGCTGGTATGACTTCTGATTGATTGGTATGCCGACAAAAATTGGACACCTCCCTTCTGTCCATCCATAAACATTCAACCAATAAACAATAAGAGTACCTCTGTTTTACTACAGAAGTTCAGGACACAATGTGTTCAACATCCTTGGTTAAGAAATCATGCTTTATTCAGTCATAGAGCTAATCAAAATTGAAGCAAGGAGCACAGCCGGAACCAGGAAAAAAGACCCGATACCTATGATGTACCCTACGAATAAATGTAAACTTAACAAGACTATTGAAATTTTACGTGATGCTTAATATTCCAATAAATCTTTGGTGATCTCTGATCATATTTTGGCTTGAAAACCAGCCCTGCAACATACCAATGTTTTACATATATAGGTAGTTCTCCAAAAACAATCAAGCCCATCGATCTCTCATCATATTTTGACTTGAAAACTAGCCCTGCAACATACTAATTAATGTTTTACATACATAGGTAGTTCTCCAAAAACAATCAAGCCATACCTTCCTCCTCCTTCCCTCCTTCTTCCGTGTAAAGAACAGTAGGCCTCTCCGAACTCTCTCTCTCTCTCTACAAACTTTCTATTGGGGTCTTTTAGGTCTTGTACAAAACTGCAAAACAAACAGAAATAGTTGTTGTGTTGAGCCTTGATTGTAACTGCTGCGCCATTCTTCCAACGGCACATCTCTAGTTAGAGATGTTCGGTCACTAAATTAAGTACTTGAAATCTTTGATGATATTTTTACAAAACATATTTTGGCTGATTTTGGCCTTCTCACAAGTCTCAAGTACAGGCTACACTGCACACTTTTCCCTTTTTAATCACACTTTTCCACTTTCTACTCACGAGAAAGAAGTTCAAACCATTGAATTCCAATGGTGCAGCTACACTGTGAGTAAAAAGTAAAAAGTGAGAAAGTGAAAAAGTGAAAATGCAAAAAGCGTAGTTAAAAAGTGAAAAAGCGTGAGTAGAAAATGAAAAAAATGGAAAAGTGAAAAGGTAAAAACGCAAAAAACGTAGTTAGAAAGTGAAAAAGGGAAAATGTCAGAAGTTTAACACGCGCATTGACGGGGGTCTGCGCCACCTTCGCATTGACGGGGGGGGCGGGTACCCGCCCCCCTAAGATCTCGAGAACCACGGTAGGTAGCGAAAAACGGTAAACGGCGTTGGGCTGCCCATCCACTTCTCCATCGAAAACATTTGAACCATTTTTTTGTCAGGTCACATTTAAGGTCACGAGAGGTCAAAACATGCCCGTCATAGGGATAACATGTAAATTCAGTTTTTCGGCCATTAAATCTGAACAAGTAAAGATAGAGCAAAACGACTTGAACAATATGAATCCTCTTAGCAAGCCGAATCGAATGATATATAATTTGACCTTGCTAGGTCAAATCAAGGATTTGACCTGACCTGAGGTCAGGTCAGGGTCAAATTATATAAAATGCATATCATTAGAACCGCAAAGCCCAGGCGAGTCTAATGCAGCTAAAATAAATGCTCTATCACCATCCGTTACTGAGTTATTCCGTAAAAACCATTTTTCCCATGTATTTCCAATGGAGAGGTCATGCCTCGTACCTGACCTTAGGTCATCGATATCAAAAATACCGGAACATATGTTAGAGAACTCGGTGAGGCCATTATGTGATATGAGTTTCAATCGGATAAGTTCACCCTGCTCCGACTTATGCCATCTTAAACTTTTTTTGAGGTCGGGTCACTTGACCTGTAATGGTGACCTGACCTGAGATGACCTAACCTTAAAATTTTCACAGAAGTTGTAAAAATGATGAGGGAAAAGGTATACCAAGTACGGCGGCGCTACGCGCCGCCGTTTTTCTGCTATCTCCGAAAAACCCGAGGGGGGCGGGTACCCGCCCCCCCCGTCAATGCGCGTGTTAAATATTTGAACTTCACGGTGAATATTTCGCTTTTGAACTCTCATTTGCAGTCCTTGCGCGACTGCGGCGAATCTTAGCAGCAGTGTGTGAAGGTGGGAGGGTTGGGTTTTTGTGAATGGGAGGTATATGCATAAATGGCTCGTTATTTACACGTTGATTGTGTGTGAACCACACAATATTGGGAAAACATTACGCTGTTATTTCATTGCCAAAATTTTCAAAGTGCCCTAGTGGGGCCCCTATGGGCCCCATGACTAAAATGATGGTTGGATTATCTTTGGAGGATAAAGATGATGCGAAAAACATATTTTTTGTTTCTTTTTGTGTCCTCTATGATCAGAAATAACTCTTTTTTTGTAATGAGTTAAGCGTGGACTGAATACGAATCCGTGCTGAATCTGTGCTGAACCTGTGCTGAACCTGTGCTAACTTCCGTTACATCATTGTGTATGTATCATTGCTTTGTGCGTCGATAAATGTTTACGAATTCAAAAACTTGGAAGCAAAGCCGAAAGTAAAAAAGCATAAAGTGGAAAAGTGAAAAAGTAGAAAGTGAAAAAGTAAAAAAGCAAAAAATGTAGTTAAAAATGAAAAGTGTGATTAAAAAATGAAAAAAGCAAAAAGTGAAAAAGTAAAAAGTGTGCAGTGTAGCCCGGCCTTCACAATTGGCAAGGTAATAGAAAGCAGGGTAGTAAAGGACATAGAAAGAACAATCGGCAGGGTTGGCTCTTTCTATTACCTTGTTATTCTTGGTGCTGACCTTGCGAGGTTATCACGTGTCGTTTGTTGTGGCATTTCTTTTTGGTGTGTTTGTGTGCGCTGTCCGCGAGATACAAGCGGAACCCGGTGCTACATCGTCTTTCGCGTGAAGTATCATCCTCGTCTAGTCTGACCATGTTCAAGACCAACCTGGATAAGTTCTGGCATAGGGATAGTTTCAGGAACGAGTAATGCTCACCTACCATTTCCATTCAGAACCCATCAAAGTTATCCCAAGAACTTTCCGAGACGTATTTGGAGTTAAAGGGCCTCTTTTCCAATAACACAAACTTTAACTTCAAGTAGTGCAATAGAGCCAGGAGAGCCACAACAATAGTGTTCAAACATGCATGTTTGTGTCGATGGACTGGAGTCGTTTTTTTGCGTCAATTTTACTTTTTGGTGATAAGTGCAATCTCTTTCTTCCATGTTTGGTGCGAAACTGAAGAACTAGTGGTTCTGTATCTGGTTTGATAATTATATATGGATATGGCTGGTGGGCCTTGTTGGCTTACCTACCTACTTTGCAGACCAGCCTGACCCAAGCAGAACGATCTTTTGACTATCTACCAAGTAGAGGTGGGACTTTTTGGTCCCACAGTCCTGGCGTGGGACTGGGTTTGGTCCTGGCGGGACTAAAGCCGGGACCAAAGGTTAGACATCAGGACTGTGCCGGGATACTCACAACATACTCACCTCCCTCACTTGTACTGTACTGTATGACTATTGCTTGCCTCTCTTATGTTTCTTATCTCCTGTTCATGTCCTTTGCTTCTCTTCACATGTCTATATGGAAAATGAATTAAAAATTGATTGATCATGATTATGAATTGGTGATTGGAAATGGCAGTCCCTACCAACCCCACTGCAAAAACTACTCATCAACAATATTTTAAATTATGTCTGTATGTTATGTTGTCAATAAAACGTGAATGGCTTCAATTTTCTCAACCACATTTAACCATTCAACCACTGCACCACACTTTGTTGTTGTCCATCAACAACAACAAGAATAATAAAGATAAAACAAGTGTGTGCCACTTCTGTCTTCAAAGAAAAATTCAACCAAATAGAAGCTTCCTTACGGAAAAAGTATTCAAAACCATGTGATTCAATTCAATAAATAATATCTTTATTTTCTTCCTAAATGAGATAATGTTCTTATTTGTCTTTAGTGCGCTGTCTGTAGCTGCTTTCATATTTTTTGCCTATTAAAAGAAAATATTATTATTGGCATTGCATATTTTCTACTTTGATTTGTCTAAAATAATAATAAGCCCTTAAGACACAAATCAAATAAGACATTTTTTGTTACTAGCTTTGATTTCCCACAGACCTATGCTTGGCTGGAAATCCATGCATGGACATTAGCACTATTGTTCGTGTGTGATGGGAAGGAAGGTGGGGGCTGAATTTTTTGGAGTTGAATTGGATCCATACACGTATATTGGCAGTAAAAAACATTACACAAAGGATACATGCCTAGCCCTAAATAAAATTACATGTGCACCCTCGGCGCGGGCCCCCTACGCTACGCCGGAGGGCGGTTTAAATTGAGCATCTTAAGAGTCGATACGTCTAAAAACACGGCAGTACAGGCATACACATCTCAACATACCATACGATCAGAGAGCAGCGGCGCAAACGATCACTCACGGACGGCGGCCGCCCCGCACGGCGCAGAAACACCGAGGCCACCAGTACAGTGCGACCTCACCACACCACCAATGCACCGGGCGCCGCACGCCACCACAAGCGACGTCGAGCATAGCGCCGGTCGCACAGCTAATGCGGAGGGACGGCGCAGGCCGAGACGCAGGCAGAGGCGGCGGGGGCCGAGGGGAGCTTGCACCCCGCCGGACCACACGGCAGCGGGGCGCCTGGGACGGCACCCCACCATCGAGACTGAAACATACAAACGTTTGTTAGAAATGAGAGGACAGGGATTTAGTAGGTGGTTAAGTCCATTCACAATTTTTTGGGGCAATTGGAAAGTCACTGGATGGAAAAAAGAAAAAAGCGAAGACACTGGATTTGGACAAGGGGGTGTCGGCGGGGCACAGGCCCCCAGGCACCAGCAAGAGCTCCGCGTTACCATGTGCCAGGGTGCGTCGCTCGTGATTGTTAAATACACATAAAAATATAGAGATTATCATGAATGCGCTTCAATCTATACTAAGCTAATTCTTGTATTGTCTATGGTATTCAAGCAACAACAGACATATATGGGGCGACTTAATTTTTAAGAGACATGCAGTGAGAAAAAATAAGTGAGGGAAGATAAGGCAGCAGGGAGTCGGAGGCGGGCCTGAAGGACCCCCAGCGGCTACCGGTCGGTGTTCCACGCGTGACGTGAGAAAGGATGGAAAAAAGTCCTATGACTGTTTGCAATTGATAATATATATTGTTGTGTAACGCACGATTCAAACCAGTTTCAGTAGGTATCAAGATAAATATTTTTAGAACTATTTTGAAAAATCTTTTGTTTCTGGGAATATCAGCTAGGTTCCTAATTTTTTTGTTTTTTTTAAATAAATTTTGTTCAAGTTGTTCCTAGTACGACTGGTGGAGTCGGAGTCTCACTAAAGTCATCAAGGGACTTGTCACGGAGACCCCGACCCCACCACCCGAACGAGCAACTCCCTCAATGGAGGGTTAATTTAGAAGCCAAAGTTTAACGTCCCACAAAGCACAGGGACGGCCGCCCCGCTCAGGTCACCCTCTCACCAGTCAGTTGCCAGCCGACCTGTACGTCGGGTAAACTATTGAGCGCCGGAGCGTCTCAGGGGAACCGATCCCAAGCCTGGGCATGCCCTGCCACTGCATGCTTCTGAGCAGCGGGCCGGGCCCAACGCTCTACCAACTGAGCTACCGGGCGGCTCAGGTTTTAGGTGCAATTACCAAATTCCAGGTACGTGGGGCAGAAATAAACAAAGAAAATTTGCGGTACTTGTCGGCGCATAAGGCACAAGGAAGTGTTTATTTACTCTGGTCTGTCTCTGTAAAGCATTTTCCTCGACTTGATTTAAATGCAATGTCATTGGGGAAGGGAGAGTGCCAATAATATGGTTATGTATTGTCAGAATTTGCAAGGACTGAACAAGATCTGGGAGTTTTATAATTTCATGTTTTTTGAACAAGGGACTGGTGTGGGCTAGTCGATCAGCTCCCTCGATTATTCTGATTATTTTTTTCTGGAGAATAATCAATTTTTCCAATCTATATTTAAATGTAATTCCCTATATTTGCAGGCAATATGAAAGAAATGGTAGTATTAGAGCATTGTACAGCAGAAGGAGGTGGCCAGAGTCAAGAATATGTCTACAGCGTTGGATGAGGCCAATGTTTCTAGAGATAGTGTTTTCGGCATTTTTAATATGAGAACTCGACTTTCTTGAGAACTTAACTTTCCGCCCTCTTCTCGAATATGGATGCCACTTCTCTACAAGGCACTAGTCCGCCCTCTTCTCGAATATGGTAATTCTACTTGGGGCCCCTTCAATCGCGCCGACGAGAGAGCACTTGAAAAAGTTCAACGCCGTGCCACACGTTTGGTCAGTTCTATCCGGGGACTTTCATACCCGCAAAGGTTGAGAGCTCTCAAGCTTCCAGCGTTATACTATAGAAGACGCCGAGGTGATATGATTAGGACCTATCAACTCCTACACGGGGCTGTTGACCAGGACCCAACACTGTTTCTCAGTCTGGACAGGACCTCGCGCACCCGTGGCCTTGCCCTGGAAGCTGGTTAAGCCTACTGCCACATCCAGAGTTCACCGTACTGCCTTTAGGTGTCGCATTGTAAATGACTGGAACTCGCTACCGGTGTCCGTGGTTGAAGCCCGCACTGTCGAACAGTTCAAGGCAAGACTGGACTCAAACTGGACTCACCTATGGTACGAGGTCCCTGACTGACCGACCCCCATCCACGGGCGACTGCCCGTGGTTTCCGACTCAGTCTCTCCGGCTGAGAAAGACTAAATGAGGACTTCTGTTAATTTGAGCTCGTCATAGAACGGAACCTGCAGGCCATTTGGCCTCCAAAATTTCCGACAACCGTAGGTAAGGTAAGGTAAGGTAACTCCACCTCAGATCCTCATCAATAACGACTCCCAAGTACTTTGTCGAAAATTTTCTTTGTAAATGTGTGTTGTTCAATTTGATGAGTACATCGTCATTTTGATTAGGGGAGAAAATTTGGTAAGTTGATTTCTGAGCATTAAGAGTGAGTCGGTTAGATTGTAACCATGTTGAAACTTGTGGGATACTGGCGTTGATTTTAGTTTGGAGGTCTTCTAAACTATCACCAATATAGAAAAGTGCAGTGTCATCCGCAAACAGGTAGAATTTCGGAGCTGAGGAACTTTTTTGAATGTCATTTATGTATAGAAGGAACAAAAGGGGATAAAGAACAGAACCTTGTGGTACTCCGAGTAGCATAAGCTTAGAGCGTGGGGATATGGTGGTATTATATTTAACTACTTGAGTGCGATTTGACGAGTACGATTCGAAAAAATTTATCACTAAGTCACTGAGTCCATACATTTTTAATTTTGACAGAAGAATAGTATGATCGACAGTATCGAACGCTTTACAAAAATCTAAATAGATAGCTGCACATACTTTTTTATTAACCAGAGAAGACGTAATATCATTATGTAGTAAGGAGATTGGCATAAAAGTGCTGTGACTCTTGCAAAAGCCAAATTGATTTTCATAAATTAAGCTATTATCATTGAGGTACATAATTATTTGGTCATAAACAACTTTTTTGAAGACTTTAGATAAGCTCGGAAGAATTGAGATAGACCTATAATTAGTGAAGTTTGAGTGATTTCCAAATTTAAAGATAGGAACAACAACTGCTTCCTTGAGTACATCTGGAAATACACCCTTGGCAAGACAGAGGTTAATAAGATGAGCGATATTAGGATTATTAGGGACAATTGATGGGGCTATACGCTTGAGAATTTTAGAGCTTATGCCATCAGAGCCACTACCTGAATTTTTTAGTGAATAAATAATTTCTAGCACAGTATTGGGGCTAACTGCATGAAATTGAAAACTACACTGGGCGGGAGTCCCGAGATAATTGAGAGGATCTGAGGTGGAGGGGGGAAGAGCTGAGTTCAGAGATGATGCTATAGTTGAGAAAAACATGTTGAATTGTTCAGCAATTTGAGAGGGGTCAGATATGTGCATGTTGTCGGATATAAAGTGATCAGGTAGGTCTTTATTACTCTTGAGTTTATGAGTTAAATCTAATAGGGTTGTCCACAATTTCTTGGGATCTGATTCTTCATCTTTCAATTTACGTTGATAATATAGTTTTTAATTAGCTAGATATGTAAAACATTGTCAGTTCCTCCATCCTGTGTATCAACTGGTATAATTCTTCATAAACAGCCAAAAATATTCCTTAAGTCACATGCCAACTGCAAAGGTGATGTCAAATTGCTCCTTTGCTTTGGTGATTTGATCTTCAGGCTCTTGAAGATATTTAAGTCCTGACCTTCCCTGATCAAACTTAGGTGTGCTTATTGATTGAATGTTTATGGATGGACAGAAGGGAGGTGTGATGCTGCTTAAATTTGGATTGACATGTAGTTTTTTTACCTTTTAAGGGTTTAATATTCATTGACCTTCTACAAATAGAAACAGGCGAACACAGTGCCAACTTTTTCAATACCCTCCTTGCAGGCAGCTTTGTACCATGAATTTCTCTTCCGACTAGAGTAACCCCAACTTCTCAGTCGCTAATAGTTAATTTTTACTGTAATAATATCTCCCTTGTTTCCAAAAACAACATCATTATGTCAGACATTAGTGACCACCTTCCAATATGCATTCATATAGACCAAATACAACCAGGACCACACGCAGAAAAGCAAACCCAAAACATATTTGATTTCAGGAAAATTGACTCCCTTAAACAAAACTTAGTTCTGTGTCTTTTCGATATTTACTGCATAGCTGACACTGATGAAGCTGCAACCCTTCTCTTAAACACAATTACTGACAAAATATCTAAAATCAAACTGCAAAGAACCAACAGGAAAAAGGTCCCTATACAGCCTTGGGTGTCTTATAGCATTCTCCACTGCATTAACAAGAAAAATAATTTGTATAAAACATTTGTCCGGTCCCCAACCTCTAGAAACAACTCACGTTACAAAAACTATAGGAACATACTGGTCTCTGTGATAAGATTAGCTAAAAAACAATACTATCGGTGAAAATTAAACGAATACGAATAGGTGGGGCTACGCGCCGCGCTGCTTCTCGCTCCCTCCCACCGACTGGGACTGATGATCCGTCGAATGGGCAGTAGGCTGTCGGCCGACTGAAACGGGAAACAGGATGGTCAGTGTGATGAAGCTGACCAACTCTGGGATGAGACCAGCTTCGAAGTCCGACGCGATATAAAATCATGATTACCATCTCACCAGCCGGCTCACCGTGTAGCCTGGCTGCTATATAATGCTGTCGCAGGTGCACAAGTAAACTGTTGACTTTGCGCATGATTTAGTTTTGTGCCTTTTTTAGTTGTTCTCAAGTATGTTTCTGGTATCTTCTGTATTTATCTCCTCTTTTTCTGTTTTATATGTGCCATTATTGTTTTTGTTTCGGTTTTGGTAGTTTTTGGTTTGTTGATTTGATTTTACTAACCTCATAATTTGTCTCGCTGATCAGATGTGAGTATAGACTTGATTTTGATCTGTGCTCATTACTGCGGAAGCCCTTGCTCTTCGTCCTCTAGTTGGTAATTATTTTTGCGCTGCCCGTGCGTCCTTATTATTATTGTATCTGTACAGTGTCCTGAAATTGGGAATTTTGCGTGGAAACCCACGTCCAGACTTGATCGAATTTGACATCCTAAATCCTGAATTTTGACATCCTAATTAAAATCATCAGAATCATCGGCTTGCAGCCTCATCAGCTTGCGAGGTGGTGGCCTCAAGTATAACCTTTTAGTGTGCCCTTATTTGCATCTCCTACTGGTTTTTAGCCTTGTGTTAACATGTGCTGGCATGGTTTTTTGTTGCTTGTTGCTGTTGTCGCGAATACATGTATGGATCTAAATGAATAAAACTGCAGCATTATCAGTTTCCTTGTTTCAGAAGTTGAGGCATAGAAACAGGGCCAGACTAGCAACTGAAGCCAACATACCATTCGATAAAGGTGCTGCAACACTAGCTTTGTGAAACTTTTGCCTTCATATGGAATGGAGCATTCTTTTAACAGTCCCGTCAGGACTGATTCCATGTCAAAATAGAACACAGCATTCATCTTTGGAGAGAAGGAAGTTTGAATACTGAAGGATTCTAGCACGAATATTTTACAATGAATGCTCAAAAGGACAAAACCCTGTAAAAGAGAACATGCCTAACAATTGCTTCTTCACAAGCACACGGAGACCTCACAGAATTTGAAAGATAATGCCTGACAGACAGCATGTCTAAACCGGAGATGCAATAAGCTGAATAAACCATACAAGAAAAATAAAGTTAGCCATCGACCCCTCACGTCTCTTAGCGTACTACCTAATAAAGTAAGACTACTAATAATATACCCCACTTTATAAACCACACTTTTCCAACTCTCTCCTCTTTTAACAACAAAAGCCCCCCCCACGCCTCACACGCTTGGGATGTACGTTTTCGTCTTAAACATATAGCAAAATTCAAAATAAGCGTGATAAATAGCGGCAGTGCTGACTCGTGGTACCATTGGACAATTGAAGTCCAGGGACAAATTAAAAACCTGAAATATTACTCGTCACCGTCGGTCTCGTCGGTGGATCGTCACCGCATCCACCGCACCATTCTTGGAGGCTCCTTCTAACCTTCTGATGCTGTTTGCACCGTTTGTAATACGGTTTTGGGTGCAACCAAAACTATTTCTTTGATAAATTGGCTTAAAACATGTATTTGAAACAACTTTAACTCTCGCCCCACCGGGGCCATCGGGGCCATCGATGGCCCCCTAAGGTTTTTTCAAGATTGCAGAAAAACGACGAAACGCAGCACCGCCGTTGAGGGCTCTATCTCTCACTTCATCATTTTCCCACCATCCCTTAAAATTTTTACCCCGGGTCACCCAAGGTCAGGTCACCAGGCGAGGTCAACCAAGGTCACCTCACTTCAACTTTGAAGAGCTACAGAGCTACTAAGAGCTACATTTCTCAGTCGATCGATTTGAAACTTGCTACACTTCATGACTCCAGGGTCTACAACGTGTATATCCGGGATTTTTCGATTTCGTGACCTGAGGTCAGGTCACGAGGCGACCTCTCCCATTGGAAAAGCATGGGGAAAAGCTGTCTCACGATCTAAAAGCCACAAAAATGATTGCAAATACTCAGACTGTTCAGAACAGCGTTTTTGGACACCCTTTCACGGATCCCAGGGGTCATATTTTCCCTTTGACTTTTCCAAGGTCATTCAAGGTCACCAGGGGTCAAAAACAGTATTTTGACAATAACTTTTGACCTAATTAAGCTAGAGCGCTGAAACAAACACCATTATGTTTATCTCGTCACTGGCTTTCATTTGATGTACGGCAAGGTCATTTTCTGACCTTTCGTGACCTCAGGTCATATGAGGTCACGATGTGACCTCTGGAGGTCAAACCACTGGCGGGAGGTCATTACGTTCTACATAACGAAGAAAGGTCTGGCCTTTTCCTATCCAATATAGTTTACCAGATCTCAATAGCTCTAATGTTATAAGAGTTATGCCCAGTTTTCTTAAGCAATGCATATATGAGTGAAAAGAGCCTATCGTGACCTTTCTTAACCTCTGGAGGTCAAACCATTTACCTGAGCGCTTAAACATGCGAAGTAATTTCTCACTGAATTCACGCGAGCTTTCTAATGCACTTCGCAGATTTGCGCTAACCCCCATATTTTCGGAGTTAGAGGGGGGCCATCGATGACCCCCGGTGGGGCGAAGGTGGCGCCGGACCCCCGGTGGGGCGCGGGTTAAAGTGAATATTTATTTATCTATCTCATATGAACGACAGGGCCTTGCCCCCAGTAAAAGCTCAAGTCCGGGATAATATCCAGATTCCCTAAAATTACATATAAGACACATGTTAAAAAACAAGTCAAGACAAAAAGTAAATACAAGGTAAAAATAAAAAAGATAAAATATACAAAATAAAACATTAAAAATACATATGTAAAGGGCAACAATAAAATACAATGAAATAAAATGAATGGTACGTTCCTACTGCCTAACATTTTTCCGAACTTGAGATTTGAACTGACCTGATGATAATCTAAATGGATCAGTGGCGTAGCCAGGATTCGGCCAAGGGGGGGGTCCGACTACCGTCGGGGGGCCGCCCAGGCCGGGGCCCCCTTAGTAGTCGGGCCCCATCTCCTATATGTGTCGTATAATATTTTGGCATTATAAAATTTACACGACGGAAATTTTTCTATCCCTTTTTAAGTGTTTGTTATTATTTTGTTTATGGTTTGATTTTTCTCGATCCGACCACGTGTTGGTAAATTTAGGTCACCAAATATTAAGGCTGGCCCATACCTATATGGCAGCGTGGCGATAATAACAGTTTTGTGGCACATTTCGGGAAATAAAATGTTGCTGCGTGCATGATGTTAAACCTGACTTTACCTCAATTCACTCTGGTAATCAGGTATGAAGTCATTGAAGGGCAGTCGTTTTGAGTACGAATAAATGGTCTTCTATGGAAAATGATTACACATTTTTTCCGGGTGTCGAATTCATGAACTCTTTAATCAGAAAGTTTCCAAAGAAATGGAAAAAATAAATAAAAATACAAGGGGTATGGTGGATGGTGGTGTATTCCGGACGTCATATAACGTCTATTCCGCGGAAAGATCCTGATGAATTCACCACAGTCACTTTCTTACCCTTGCTATGTTGTAAATGAGCAAATTACCAAAACAATAGGGGCCTGAGATAACTATCGCCTTGGATTACTCTGTCGTTGTTATTTTAAACCTTTCATACCTATTTTTCTTTTTGGGATTATGGTCATAAATTTCTGTCATTGCTCTTGTTTGTCTGGTTTCCTACGAAAATATTTGAAAATTGTTTATTTCAGAATATTTAGGACGGTAGTTATTGGGATTAAGCTAATAGATTCAAAATCAGCTGAAGTACCAAATTCCCTGTTCGATTTGCTATTATGGATGCTAAAATTAGATTAATTTTTGCCTTTCCTTCAGTAATGGTGCCTGGTCGACATGTTTCAATTTGTCTTTTTGGTACGCAATGGGAATATATAATTTTTTCCGAGGCATATGATTTTGGAAATCTTCTTTGAGCCTAGGATCTCAAGCGATATCTCTGGATTGTATTCTAAAATCTAAAAGAAATGGAAAGGAAAAAGGACGCTCAATAAGAAAGATATATGAGTGTGCCCCAGATGCTATATAAAACCTATGCCATGGACAGTCCTACTGATGAAACCGCTCTTACTCCTCCCTAGCCATTGGTTGGAGATCCCGGGGGCTTGGGGAGGTAAGTATTTCCGTGGACTTTAGGTCTCTGATAGGCTTTGTACAGGGCTTGTATTGTTATGCCAGTGTTAAGCCATCCAGGACCATCACCCACCGCCCCCGCCCCCTGACTCCTGGGTCGAGCAGAGATCTCCAGGGGCCTAGCACTTGACACGGTGCCGAAACCAGTATCTGGGACCCCCGAAAACAACACTTTTCCCGCAAATCAGTACTTACGTCCCCCAAAACCAGCATTTGGGGGTACCATGAGACTACCTTCTGGGACTCCCTGGAACTTACTCTTGTGGGGCCCTGAGGATAACTTTGAGGGGAGGGGAGGAAGGAGAGGAATGCTCGCTGAGACTAGCTTTTGGGGACACTTGAAGGCAGCTTCTGGGGACCCCTGAGACTAACTCCTGGAGACCTCGTGAGACTAATTGTCGGATCTCTGAGATTAGCTCTCCGGCCCTCCTTACACTAGAACTGAAAGGTCCCCTGAAAATAACTTGGTTTTCCGAGATCAGTTCCTGGGGGACCTGAGACTAGCTCTGGGGCCGCCTAAGACCAACATTTGGCGCTACTCACAAGGTTAATTTCCGGCCCCTTTCCCGATTAGATCTCAGGGAGTCTCTGATACTGGTTCACGGCGCCTCTTGACCAAAATTGTGGACTCCTGAAAATCTCTCGGGGCTCCCTAGATTAGTTATCGGCAGCACCTCTGGGCCTATGTATCGGGCCCCCAGATTTGCTCTGGGGGAGGGGGCTGAGACTGACTCTCGAGGCCATCCAGATTAGCTCTTGGGCATCCCCTGAGGCTGTCTCTGGGGTGGGGCGGGGGGGGCTGGGAATGACTTCCGACAGCCCTTGAGACTAACCCTGGGTCGCCCCCTGAGGCTAACACTCGAGGAGGGAGGCGTGGAAGCACCCCTGAAACTGAGTATTTGGCACGGCACTCCCGAGACTACCTCTGGGAAGCCCAGGTTAGCTCTCAGAGGCCTAAGGCTAACTGGGAGCCGTGAGACCAAAATTCAGGGAGCACCTCTGGGAATTACTCTCAAAGCCCCAAAATTAGCTCTTGGACGAACTGGAGACTAGCTCCCGGGAGCACTCTGAGACTAACTTTTAGGTGCTCCCTGAGATTGACTGTCGGGGCCTCTTATGCAACAACTAGGGGGAGGGGCACAGCCTCAGGCTAAATATCGAGGGTTCCCAAGATTACCCCTCAGGGGCCTCCTGAGAGCAGCACTCTGCGGATCAAATGAGACTAACTCTCGGACCCCTAGATTAACTCTCGGGGCCACCTGAAAGTAAATATTGACTCATGAGAGAGACGCCCGTAAGACTATGGGACCGAATATCGAGGGTCCTCTAAGACTGACTTTCGGGGTCCCCTTGACCCTTGGGGTTCTCTGAGACTGACTCTCATGGAGCCCCCTGAAATAGTCTGTCGCGGGGCCCTGAGAACCACTCTCTGGGGGACCCTGGGACGAGCTCGGCCCCCTGAGACCGGCTCTTGGGACTCCTGAGACCGACTTTCGGGATCCCCTGAGACTAACTCTAAGGGACCCCCTGAAATCTACTTTTGGTGGTCTTGAGACTGACCCTCAGGGCGGGGCCCTGAGGCCGACTCGGGACGCCCTGAGAACGAATCTTCAGTGGCTTCTGAGACTGATTCTGGGGGCCCCGTGATCAGAGAATGCTTTGCTGTGGTTCAGATTGGTCCAAAGGGGGGTACTCGGACTCCTAGAACCCCTTGGCTACGCCACTGCATCCACACATTCGGGGGCCCGCCGAGATCAGCACTTGGAGGCCCCTGAAATCATTGCTTCCCCCCGATACCAATACTCCGGAGCCCCTGGATACTGATTCGCGGGGCTCCTAAGACCAAGCTCGGGGTTCCACTTAGATCAGGTTCAGGGACACCCTTAGGCCTATGCTTGCGCTTTTCTCAGGAGTAACTCGACACCGTTGTTCGGGGGAGGGGCCAGATCAACATTCGGAGCCCCCCCTGAGACTAATGCTCGGTACTCTGGAGCCCCTCGATACCAATGCTCGGGGACCCTGAGCCCAAGCCTGGGCCCCTGAGACCAAACTCTGGGTCCCATGGGGCCAATTATCGTTCCTCGCTCATAAGTCCGCTCGATATCGATAGTCGGGGGCACCCCGAGATCAATATTGTCTGCCCCCCCCACTTCCCGAGATCAATGTTCGCTGCTCCGGAGCCATCGATACCAATGCTCGGGGGATCTCTGAGACCAGCTCTGGGGCCCCTGAGACCGAGCTCTGAGGGCCCCCTGAGACAAAACTCGGAAGGCCCCCTGAGACCAAGATAGAAAGGCCCCTGAGACTAAGCTCGGGGTCCCTGAGACCAAGCTAGGGGGACATTGAGACCAAGATCGAAAGGCCCGTGAGACTAAAGCTCGGGGTTCCCTGAGACCAAGCTCGGGGGGCCCCTGAGACCGAGCTCAGGGGGCCCCGAGATCAATGTCCGGTTCCCTAGAGTCTCGATACCGATGACCAGGGGCCCCCTGAGACCAAGTTCGGGGGTCCCCTGAGACCAAGCTCGGGCCCCTGTGACCGAGCTCCGAGCCCCCTGAGACAAAACTCGGAGGGCCCCCTGAGACCAAGATAGAAAGGCCCCTGAGACTCAGCTCGGGGTTCCTGAGACCGAGATAGGGGGACCCTGAGACCAAGATCGAAAGGCGCGTGAGACTAAAGCTCGGGGGCCCCTGAGACCGAGCTTAGTGGGCCCCCCGAGAACAATGTCTGGTTCCCTAGAGTCTCGATACCGATGATCAGGGGCCCCTGAGACCAAGTTCGGGGTTCCCTGAGACCAACCTGGGGGCCCTGAGAGCGAGCTCGGGGGCCCTTGAGACTGAGCCCGGGGGACCCCTGAGACCAATCTCGGGGGCCTCTGAGACCAAGATCGAAAAGCCCGTGAGATTAAGCTCAGGGGCCCCTGAGACCGAGCTCAGGGGGCCCCCGAGATCCATGTTTGGTACTCTGGAGTCCTCGATACCGATGATCGGGGGCCCCTGAGACCAGGCTCGGAAAGCCCCTGAGACCAAGTTCGGAGGTCCCTTGAGACCAAGCTCAGAGGCCCCTGAGACCAAGCTCGGGGCCCCCTGAGACCGAGTTTGGGGCCCCTGAGACCAAGCTCAGGAGGTCCGTGAGACCAAGCTAGGGGGACCCTGAGACCAAGATCGGGGGCCCCTGAGACCAAGTTCGGAGGTCCCTTGAGACCAGGCTCGGGGGGCCCCTGAGACAAAGTTCGTGGGCCCCCTGAGACCAAGCTCAGGGCCCCCGAGATCAATGTTCGATACTCTGGAGTCCTCAATACCGATGATCGGGGGCCCCTGAGACCAAGCTCGGAAAGCCCGTGAGACCAAGCTCGGGGGCCCCCTGAGACCAAGCTCGGGGGGCCCCTGAGACCAAGTTCGGAGGTCCCTTGAGACCAAGCTTGGGCGCTCCCTGAGACCAAGCTCAGGGCCCCTGAGACCGAGCTCAGGGCCCCCTGAGACCAGGATCAAGGGGCCCGTAAGACCAAGCTTGGTGGCCCCCTGAGACCAAGCTCGGAGGTCCCTTGAGACCAACCTAGGGGGCCTGAGATCGAGCTCGGAGGGCCCCCTGAGACCAATGCTCGTGTTTTCCAGTGCATAAGGTCAGCCCAAGGGGGGGTCCGCGGACCCCAAGGACCCCCCTTGGCTACGCCACTGAAATGGATCAGCAAATGGGCAGACGAGCATAAAATCATTGAAAGCTTTGGGCAGCCGACAGTACACACCCCGCCTCACAGTCTCTTTTGTGTACAGTGGTGCGCTCAGCAAAGTGCCTGCCATTGCACGTGTTCTTCTTGCCGGCACGTGAAGCGGGAAGCTACCAAGCAGAAAGGTGGAATCGATCTGGGCCGTTAGAATTCTGTGTACAAGAGCAATGGGGGATTCCAGGACAGATCGACCAAGGCTTGACACCACCATGTCTAGAAAAAATCTGAAACTTTGTATCCGGGGTAGTTTTGGGCCAGGAACACGCCTGTGAGAATCTTAGCTCCATCCGACCAACGGTGACCGAGATATAGCCCGAGGCATTTTCGGGAGGTCACTTTGTAGACTAATCTTTGGTGCCTCATAACTCCGAAAAGCATTGCCTGATTAACAAGTTATTTATATCATTGCAGTCGTCTTGAAATATACATTATTTTGAAAAAGAAAATTTCAAAATTTTGAAAATGTTGACTTTAAATTCGTTTGACCTTTTCTTTTTGACCTAGCTTGACCTTTTTGCAGTTGAAATTTCCCTTTTAGACACCTCAAAAATTTTGCTTCATAAAATATATTTCGATAGAAAATTTAAAAAGATGCGTTCTTGCTATAAATTCCAAATTTTTAGCACCTAAGGTAGGTATCCAGACGGCTTTTTACCACTGCAGTAGTACAGCCTTATGTTTAACACCGCAAACAAAGCGATTGCTTTGGAATCGGTTGCTTGCAATCATATTGCGTTGTCTTTACGAAATTTTCATCATGCAAGTGTCAGAATTCATGAAAATTAACACGAGCCCACACGAGGGGGCGAGCAACCGGCCTTCTCAGGCTCCCACAGGTAGTAAAAAAGAAAACACCCTCACGCAGCGCCAACGTGCTTCATCTACCTCCAACTCGAAATTTTTACAGCTTCCGGCAAAATTTTAGGGCTGGTTCATACCAGGTCAGACTGCCAAACCAGGCCAAGAGACTTTATCTCGAAGAAAAAAACTTTGGAGGTGCATCAGTTAGATCAAATTTAACCTATTGTGCTTAGATTCGCATCACGTAGTAGGGTCACCGAGCAAGATAATTTTGCCTTGCAGGATTTCTATATCGATAGCTTGGGAAAAGGTCATGGTCACGATCTTTCCATTAGAAATGCATGGGGCAATTGGTAAATTTTGATAACTTGCGAGAATTGAGAATTGTTGAGAATTGCGGTGGAGGTTTTATTTTTACGTTGTCGTGTCTGACTTGCCACTGCAGTTTGCTTGATATTCTTTTTACCATACAGACCTAAGCCCGGCTCTAGGTCAAAGCAGGTTTATTTTTAAATTTGACTAGACAAAATTATAAGATATATAATCCGATTGGGCTCGACAAGAGTATTCCAGTGGTGCTGAACATTTTTTTCTACGGCTCTCGTCTGTCAGCTATTATGCCACAAAATTTAGGTTTCCACTTAGTTCCTGTAAGGAATACTTGACCTCGAGCAACCTCAAAGGTGTCCCGACCAAACGCTCGTATGCAACATTGTCGGTAGTGATTAAAACTGGTTATTTAGCGGTGTCGCACCCAGTGCACTGTTCATTCTACATGATTTACTGAATAGCAGAGATAACCAACAATTAGGCCACGGAGCCTGTGTGATATTAGATGGCTCCAAACACAGCATCGCGATGGCTCGTGTTTTTTTTTCAGAACTTATGCCTGGAGCATGAAAGCGAGAGAAATGACTGAAGAAAGTATATCTCCCGACGGAGAGCTGTACTGCACAATGCAAAAATATACTTAACCTAATCAAATGGTACTCCCATGCACACGATTTCAAAGCAATGCAAATATTTAATTCCAGTCCAAAAGTTATATTGAAGCAAAATTCAACAATGTAAATGTTCATTAAATGTTCACATGAAAACACTTCAAAGTGTTTTCACTACGTCTCACAGCAACGGCGCCTGCGACTATATCGAGAGCACTGCGAAACCGGCAACCTATTACGATGGTTTAGAAAGCCCAGTGAAAGATCAAATACGTGATGCCAAAGATACGCATGCTTTTCTTATGCATACATTTTTCAGCACGATTAAGTTATTGTACATTCCACAATCAAGCATAGCCAATGTTGCCAGACAGCTCCAAAGTCTGTTCGCCGATGCAATTATGGAAAAATGAATACAAGTTTCAAAGAATACCTGCGGTGAATAAGACTTTTCATGAAATCTCTACAAACACAGGAAGAGAGATTCGGGTTTCGTATACCTATATTTGAACCAAACAGTGTCGTGCTGTGCAAATAGACTTTCTTTTATGGGTGCTGCGTGAATGGTGGGAAATTTAGTCATGGCGAATGTCCAATGCAAAGGGAATATTAAACATACTGGTATAGATAGATATGTATGATTGGCTTAAGTAATGAGTGATCTGACGGCCATCATTGCAGGTGAATGAATGCGTCTGTACAGTAAAAAGTCAGTGTCAGTGTTGAAGTCATCTCAATGTATTCCCTTATTCTTCAATGATTATACAAAGCACCAGGAGTGCGGAATCTATTTGTGGGTGCCCGACCAACTCCTATGAACCGTGGAAACAGTGGCAAAAGTGGTAAAACATGCTTTGAATGTTCTTTTTTATTTCAAATACTACTTATTGGTGCAATGTAGTTCAACCGGCCTGTGAGAGGGCAAAACACATGATACATAAGCGGATCCAGGATTGCCGATTGGGGAGGGCACCTTCCCGGGGGGCGCCATCCGGACCAGGGGGCGTCACTTATGACCGGCAAAACCTATCAGGTGGGCGCCAAATCCTGTCGGTGGGCGCCGACTTTCGTATCCTGGGGGAGGGGGGTGGGAAGCGACATTTCAGGGGGCGCCATCGACCTTTCAGGGGGCGCCGAGGGTCGATCGGGGAAGGCACGTGCCCCCTTGCCCCCCTGGATCCGCCTATGACATGATACATTTTGTTATTTATTTTCACGTAGTGGCTCACGATATTGCTTCAAATTTGCCCACCTCTAATCATTAAAAAACACCAATCAAAAGCCTTTCAAAGTAGCGTTTGAACTGGGATCCGTATCAGCTATGAAATGATCACCTTTTAAAAATATCAGGTGAGGCAACCTGTTCAAGTGACCAAGTCGAATGCGTTATGATTTCAGAACATTTTTCGCATATATGAGCAGATTAAAACTGCTTTCTGAGAATGAAAGCCTTTCAGACGTTTTTTATTACATTGTATGAATCCTCTCAAACGTATGGTGTGTTGCACTGGGTCACCTTGTTTTGATACTATTGTTCCATCTCCGGGGACGATGTAAATGTGTGAGTTAGTGGTGCTTATAGGATAAGTTATACTTGTTTCAATTATTGATGAAGTCGTGACATCTTTGTAAATTTTCGTTTAAGGCTGCAAGGCCCATTACTAATAAGTTCCTTTGCCCTCGTCTTCATCGAAACAATGGATCCTTTTCTATCACTTTTAATGGCTGCTATTTTTTCTTTTTACAAATATTGTCCAAGTTGTTGCCATTTCAGTTTTAGGAGTCGGAGTCTCACTAGAGTCATCAAGGGACCTTTTACGGAGACCCCGACCCCACCACCCAAACGAGTAACTCCCACGATGAAAGTTTGATTGAGGAACCAAAGTTGAAATTCCCACAAGGCATAACGACGGCCATCTACCTCAGGTCACCCACTACCAGTCAGTTGCCAGCTGACCTACGGTATTTACGGTGCCTACCATCTGCCAGTTGACCTAAATTATTTTGCCAGAAGTTGAAACAAATGTCGAGTTAGAGGTACATGAAGTACGGTGGCGCTGCGCGAATGTGCTTTTTTACTACCTGTAGAAACCTGAGGAGGCCGGTTGGCCACCCCCTCGTGTGGGCGCGTGTTAATTTTCATAAATTCTGACACTTGCACGATGAAAATTAGGTAAAGACAATGCAATATGATTGCAAGCAACCGATTACAAAAGCACTCGCTTTGTTTGCGGTGTTAACCATAAGGCTGTACTAACGCAGTGGTGAAAGACCGTCTGCATACCTACCTTAGGTGCTAAAAATTTGGAATTTATAGCAAGAATGCATTGTTTTATCAAAATATTTTATGAAGCAAAATTTTTGAGGTGTCTAAAAGGGCAGTTTCAACTGCAAAAAGGTCATGCTAGGTGAAAAAGAAAATGTCAAACGAATTAAAAGTCAATTTTTAAAATTTTGAAATTTTATTTTTCAAAATAATGTATAGTTCAAGACGAGTTCAATGATATACAAAATTTGTTAATCAGGCAATGCGTTTCGGAGTTATGAAGCATCAAAGATGAGTCTACAAGGCGACCTCCCGAAAATGCCTTGGGCCATATCTCGGTCACCGTTGGTCTGAGGGAGGTAAGATTCCCACAGGCGTGTTCCTGGCCCAAAACTACCCCGGAGACAAAGTTTCAGATTTTTTCTAGACGTGGTGGTGTCAAATTGAAATATGTTTGGTCGTTTTATCCTGGAATGCCCCTAATGTCATATTGCAGTCTTCTCTTGGCTATACTTGTGGTTTTGAAATGGGCCAGAAGTTCATCGTATCCTAGCTTTACGGAGGGTTGAGTAGAAATGGATGCTAGCCAGATAAGAAATTTATGCTGATTTTTTTACATGTTGTATATAGCATTTTACTTTTATTTTTGGAATTCATCTCTGACGTTCGTCCCGATCGGACGTCCTTGACCTCCGCTCCACATCGTTTCCCGCCATTTCTGATCCTTACCACTTTGAATACATAAATTTTACATAAATTTTAATAAGTTTTACAGAATTTGTTGTTTATATTTTGAGATGCTCATCCTGAAATGTATCCCTGTTAAATAACCATTTTCAAGTTGCAAATAAAGTTTTACTGTGCTGGTAAAAAAAACTTTGAATCCGTTATACATATTCCGTTAATACATGATTTTCGGTGCATTGCCGGAGTTTTAATCATTCATCAAACATAGGATCCCGTTCCGTAGTGTCGCGAGCGTGCATTAATATTTGAAAATGCACGCGTGCGTGAACAATTTTATGGAAGGACTGGCATAAGAATAGTGTTTAGCTCCAAGTTTATCTTACTGGGTGTCCTAACCAAACGGTCGGCGACGGTCGCCAACCGTCGCCGACCGTCGGCGTCAGTTGCAGAGCGGTAATTTTGGAGGTTTGGCCGACAGAGGAAATGTTCAGCTTTGGTAGCAATCTGGTAGCTCAAACTGCGACGAATGTTGTTTACCAACAACCAAAACTTAGCTGGCATTAATAACTATTAAAAGAACGATTTAGGAGAAAAAGGTAATAATATCCAATTTCCATAGATTTTTCAGCATGAATTTTAATTTGAATAATTATTCTAAAACATGTATTACATTTAATGACTAAAAACAACAACAAACAACACGGATATCGGCTTCTGACGCAGACTGTCGGCGACAAAACTTGGATATTGTTCAAGTTTTGCTGCGACGCGTTGCAACGCCGTGCGACGCGTTGCGTCAGTGCGTTTTGTGTCCTGACCGAAAATCCCGGTCGTTGCGGCTGATCGACGGCGTGTAACGCCTTGCGACGCGTTGCGTCTTGGTTAGGACACCGGGTTCGATAAAGGGTTTGAGGGAAAATGGAGGAAAATTTAGAAACAGATTTGGATCATCAGCCATCATCGCAGATGGATAAAGAAGCCTTGTATACCATGGATGTCACTGTACAGCCCGTAAACACAGAAAAAAAAC